>NC_024126.1:7440678-7482951 GCF_000346735.1 Prunus mume | reverse complement strand
ATCCCTCAATAGAAGGGGACTATATATATATATATATATATATATATATATATATTTATAATATATCATCTTCAATCTATCACGTATCAGGAAAGTCTCCGCCCAAAAATTTTCTCCTAAAATTGGACAATTTCCCAATTTAATTGTGTGCATACCCGTGATTCTTCAAAATAACTACGTAGATGAAATGTCAACAAAAAATATATATATGCATTATATTGTGTATATATATACATGAAATGTCAACCAAAAAAATATAGATGAAATGTCAACCATACCTCTTTCGATTTTAAATAATTTAGGTAAGTAATTTCAAAACTAAATTTATGGAAATTGGATTACCACTTCCTATCTTTCCATTCAGTCCAGGGAGGCAAAAAAGGAAAGCTATGTGTAATGTGTTTTAGAGTAAATTTAATTCTTTTCTCCTTCTTTTATTTGCATATATAATGTCTTCTAACAACTTATAAATAAGAGTTTTTCTTAGATTTTGTGTATTTATAGAAAATTATTTTTTATTTTTTTGTTTAATTTTTATTTGTTTATATGTACGTGTGGTTGGAACGAGAGGGCTAAGCAAAAACTAGCATACGAATCGAATGTGCTTTGATCCCAAAAGCATATACGTTGCATCAACGCGGTAGGGGCTTTCTGAGTGACGTACTTACTTAATTATATTATTTCTAATTATGAGTTTATTTATACAACCAAGTGTATTAGGGCCAGTTTGGCATTGCTGTGCTGTGAAAATAATTACTGTCAGATTTGCTGTGAGAGAAATCAACTGTAAGATAAAGCAGTTTTGCGTTTGGTAAATTTTTTGTTAAAAGTGTTGTTGGTATTGATTTTACGTATAATCAGAAAATGATTGCCGCATAATTATTAAACTTAGCACCTCTTCGAAACTGATTTCTGCATAATCAGAAAATGAAAGCACCTCATTAGCTGTTTTCCCTTATAGCTTTCTCTCACATCAATTTTTAGCAATAAGTGATTTTCTCATAGTTTACCAAATGGGTTGGGCTTCTCAAAATTTTAAAAAAAATCACTTATCACTCCAAATAAGCAATACCAAATGGGCACTTAGTGTTAATTAAATCGATTATTTACTTGTACGTGCATTACACAACCCCAACACATGCCTTGGTCCAATCTTAGCCCTCCATAAGCTCAAATGGAAATTAATTCATCGTTAATCTTGTCTTTCCACGCGTTTAAGTGTGCCATTAGTGCCAAATTATTTTTGTAATTTCGTTAGAACACTTGTCATGGCATTATTACTTAACTTCAAACCATACTTTTGCATTACAAATTTGAAGGATTATGTTGTATCTATGTGAATTTTACTAGTATGGCTGGTTAATTTCTTCACTTCAAGTATGTTTTGATTACCAACTTGACAAAATTGCAAGGATATGGTTTCTTCACTTTAAATTTTTTGGTATTTAAATTGGCTATTGATTTCATGTTGACGTTAGCATGACATCATACTGACATCGACATGACATCAACTTGTCCATGCAGCAGTTCAGATAAGTCTTGCTATCGTACTTGTCCAATTTGGTGGGCCCATTTCTTGTCATGATAGCTCAATACTTTTGAAGGGTAATTACTAGATTTTACCCTTGGCTACACCTACCAAATTTAAAAGGGTAGTAATTTTTATGCTCTAATTTTTTCCGAGAAGTTTTTAAAAATCAATGGAGGTAGGGGATTTTGAACTTAGAGCTCTTTCAAAGTTGAAAAGTTTCCTTTTTTGTCAGTTCTCCTTGTCTATGGATAGAACCTGCCAACAACAGTCCAAGTGTAAATAAAAAAACCAAAGACAATAGAGACCTGAGCAAAAATACAAAGGAAACCTCACTGATTGTCCAAGAAAACTCATTGTCAACTTTAACAGTAGCTAAAGGATAAACTACTAATGGTTAATGAGATCGAGAAGGAAAAATATATATATAACATAAATTTACCTATGTGGACATTCAGACGTTATTTTCGTGCGGACGTTATGTGTTTTTTACTACACCTCCCTACTTTCCTCCTTGTTTATAATGACATTCTCACAATAATAACGTGCGGACATCCGGATGAGAGAATAACTATATAACAGAAAATCTCCTATGCGAAGTGATGAGTCAATTTTATATTATATATTTAACCCCCTTCTTAATATATTTTGGTTAATATTTTGGAAGAATTTTGATACTTTGAATTATATTCCCAATATAGGACTTTCGACTTCCTCTGGAGCAAAATATAATCAAATGGACGAATTTTGGAGTAATTCTAGCTGGAAGACGTTCTTGAGTCACTTAGCCTGATCGTATCAAAATTTCATATTTTTCTAGCAAGCGGTTATTCTCTGGAAATAAAATAAAGGAGCAGTGCGCGGTGCTGGAATAGTGAAGTTTTGGGCTTTTATTGCGTTTTGTGGCCCAAGATGACCTTGGATGAGGTTCGTGGCCTCCTAGTGAAGTGTTCATAATGTTTTTATCTTTCAAACAAGCTATCTTAGGTTGGATTTGGAGGAGATTTGAGGCTAAAACGTGGCTAGGCAGATTCTCCTAATCCAATTTGGACTTTATATCCTAATATTATTTTATTTTAACTTAGTTTCTTTGTGGGGATTGGGCAGCTACGTTTTAGGAGGTATTTAAGTTCTTTCTCACAACAATTTTGAGGGACTTCTTTTTTGGCTTTTGAACGTGACATTGTGGAGAGCAAATGCTAGGGTTTTGGAGTTTTTGCCACTTTAAAGTGTTTTCATTCTTAATAATATTTTTCATGATTTCAGTTATGAATATGCGTAACTAATTTTCTTTTGCTAGGGTGAAGCCGTGAACCTTAGCATGAATATGTAATTTTTATTTAATTGCTTATGATTGATTGCATGCATACTTTGAATTGTTAATCACTGTTTTAAACTATCTAATTGTCTTAATGCCTGATCACCATTAGGATCTTTAGAAAAGTAATTGGATGCAATTTTGGTCCGAAGGTTCCCTGAAATTGACGGTGGCTTCTTGTGATTAATAATTGTAATTTCACTTAAGATGAACACCACGTCTTAAGGGTTGCATGGTTTTTCAAAGGGTTTTCACAACACATAATGAGTCTTTCATGTTCAAATTTGATCCGAACGTCCGGATGGGTTACATGTTGAATATACATTCTATGTTGGAGGTTCCAAATAGAATATAAATTAGGAAAACCAACCTTCAAAGTAGCTTGTGCAAATTATAAGTAATTGGTAAAAATTCATAGGATTGCTAGGTGATGGTGAAACCCTAGTGCTTTTATAAATTGGTATTTAAAACTCTTTCCTTCAATCGTAATTATTTTTGTTTAAAATTTGTTATTAGTATTGTTGAGGCCCAAAAAAGTCCATGGTTGGGCCGAAATAAGTTTTTGGTCCAATACGATACTGTATTAAGAAAAGTCACATATCGGAGTACACGAAGGCTCGTCATATGCAAGTCATAGTCCACGTGTCATGCTAAATAAATAATTTGTCATGCCAAGGATTGAAATAATATTATAAAATACAAGCCCATGCTAAACTAAGCACCGTGTCTTTCTTCAAGGACGATAAAATTGAAGCACGCCAAGCGACATGCCACGCCAAGCAAGGAATTATTATTCCGCACCCAATCATACCACAAGCTTAAGTGGGCCCCAAGCCACTCAAATATCCGGGGTTTGCTTGAGTGAGTTGTGGTATAGATGGTAATAAATCGACATGAGGCTCATTGATGGGCCGAGAAATGGAAGTCTCGGGTCTCTTGGGAGCCTCAGGACTCAAGCCCATTTCTTAGGCTTATGTGGGTGAGCACAAAAGATGAAAAAATAGCCCAATCAAAATAGCCTATTGACTCAACCAAAAAGCCCAATGTTTAATAAAAATAGCCCACTTACTTAATAAACCACCTTGGCCCATACAATTACCATAATGAGCTACAAAGGCCCCAACACCTGGCTGGAAGAACAAAAGCCAAGAAAGGGAGGTTTGAAGGTTCATTGAACAAAGCTGCTGGGAGGTTCTAGCACATGGGTGGAGCAAGTTTCAAGCAAAAAACATTCAAGGAACCAAAGGATATTAGCGCACAAGCTGCCAGAAGCACCATTTGAACCAACATGTATATCTATTTGCTTTCCTTCATCAGATCTAGCCATGAAATGAAGAAGGAAAGAAGAAGAAAAATAGTTGAGAATGGGAGTCACCCATTGAAACAGCTGCGGGAAATGGGCCTTGAGTTCCCCAAAATTCCTGATTTTGTGCAAATAGGCAGAAGAAATTTCGCCAAGATAGGAAAAGTCAAATGAAGAGAGAAGAAAGGAAGGGAAAAGCCTGGCCAAATTGGGTAGAAACCATTAGGGTTTCTTGGGAAAGGATGGTTTCCAGCGGCTAAAAAATGAGGCCTCTTCTACCCAACGAAACCAATCCACATCCAAAGAGCAAGCTTCCTCTCTTACTTGCAAAACCCAGCAATTTCATGCACTATTCACCCTTCTTCCTCATTTTCCATTTTCTGGCAGATTGCTCTAACATTTGACAGAGTTACTGTCAAGCTGCCGAAAGAAACACTCAAGCCACCATTTCCTTTCGCTCCCTTCTCTCTTAGACAAACCCTCTTGCAAGCCTTTCCTTTCTTACTTTGACACCCTTTCTTTCTTTCAAGAACACATAATTTTCTCTTTTCTACTAAACTCATGCCAATTTTGTTTCCATGCCACGATCTCCTCATGCCAAGCTAAGAATTCATCTGTAAGCGCTAAGAATCTACCTGTAAGCAGCCATCATTTTTGTTGGTGAAGATAACTAAGGTGTTTCCTAAAATTTTACTACACTTTCGAAATATTTTGGGGTCTGATCTTTGAACTCAGACGCAGAGGATATTTTCTTCAGTTTGCTCCTTACGGCAGCCCAACCCATTTATAGCTGCCAGAAGAAAAAAGTCCCTACAAGTATCAAACAATTTCATAATCATATTTCTCAACTTCTAATTTTAGGTAGTTAACTGGAACTTGTTTTTACATAAATTGCTAAATAGTCCTGGAGGAGAACGACCTTGCATGAGCATCTATACTACAATAGCCTTGTATTCTTGCAAGTATTTTATGTGATTTTTACCTAATTTGCACAGGTACTAAAAATTCTATCACGGAAATCCGAACGTTATTATCGTGCAAACGCCATGTATTTTCTACTACCCCTCCCTGCTTTGCTCCTTATTTACAATGGCATCCACACGATAATAAAGTGCGGACATACAAATGAGAGAATAAATATATATATATAATATATTAGCGACCATACGAGAATACGACCTATGTTAGGGAGAAAAAAAATGGGTTGTCTATAGCATTTTCGCTAGTAACACCTATAGTATACTCTTTGTTTGTTTGTATTTAACCTATATAGTATACTTTGGACTTATGGTAAAATGAAATTAAAAAATGAAACCGCTCAACCATCACATTGTGAGTAAGGGGAAGAAAGAATCAAAACAGAACCTCACGTGTAGGGTTAAATACTATTAACTATTGAAGAAACGCGCCTTTTTTTAAACTAGTGACTACTTAGAGAGTGCATAAATAGAAGTTCCAACACGTCATCCCACATTGCAGATAGTGAATGCTTATTGAGACATTAAAAGACCTAAAGAATGATTGGAAAAGCAACGCAATACTCTTCGATCTGAAGTCTCTCCACCACCCCCCTCACCCAATGCCTCACAGTCACTTTATTATTAATGCATTTCTGGCCAACTTGTCTTTCTTTTTGCTTTGAGCAAAGCCCAAATTTCCTGTTTTATAAATTCATAATAAACAAACATTATTCTCTCTCTTCAAAGCTTCCTGCAGATACACCATTTTTCAAAGCAGAAAAGGCACCCCCCCCAAACAAAAAAACACAGCTCGTTGATTCGCACAGCTTCTTCTATTCTACCTTGCAGGACTTAAATTTTGAGCATCAAATCAAAGGCATCTCACATGTGATTTGAACCTTTTTTTTTTAACAACCCATACCCCATTTGCTTCTTGCTACTTTGTCCTAAAAGAAGAGAGACACCAAACAAAGGAAAGGAAACCAACCATAGGCTATAGGGATAGCCAAGAAATAGTAATTTAGAAATCCACCACTCCCAAGGAAGGAACAATGGCATTATTATATGCACCAAACCCCAAAAGTAAGCTGCTTTGACCTTTTGAAAGGACCTTTTCGGCATTGGGAAATGACAGTCCAAAGTACCTTTGGGCTTTGAGGTCAACCACTCTACCACGAGGCAAGGGAATCCTATGAGATGTTGAATCCCAATATCCAAGTCCAAAAGGGATTTCCTCAGAAAAATTTGAAACCCTAAAATAAATCTTTGGTGCTAATAGTAGCACCATGCTGCAAGAGGAACAGTTCTGAAATAAAAGCAGGGCAGAAAAAGGGAAACCCCATTTGAACAACCTGACCCAAAAATCCAACTCCATATCTCAGGAGTAGGTCCACCCACTAGGACCACACCTAACCTATCATCCCCTTTGCAAATTATGTGATTTGCTCCTTTCTTTTTACTTTTCAGATGTACAAAAAAAATTTCTTTTTGCCTTAACCCGCCAACAAGTTTACATCATTTGAAATTCGAACGACCTGGAAATCAGCCATTTACTTTATCACTAAGCATTTCTGTCTATGAGCTGCCAACTGCAGTAGTATCGAACGGTGTTCTCGATTGGATTATAACCCGAGCTCCTGAAGCAAGCCTGTTTAGGAGGAAAACAAACAAAATGTCAACCAACATTGACAAAACAAGAAAAAACAGGATTATAGTAATAAATTTGATCAATGTGAAAATAGGAAGGAGTCAACACTCAACTTTCTTCGATTTTGATCACCTTCTCCTTCTCTTCTCTAAAAGAATCTAACCTGTTTGATTGATTTTTAAGAGATGAAGGCCCTGTGATTCTTTTACAAGCTCCATTGGATGCACAGTGGGTATTGATTTGTGCACAATCAACTCCATCTGAGGAGTTCCTTGGTTTGTCAGAAATAGGTGATCTCATAGATTCACTTCGTGGTTGCTTATTGAGTGACGCCTTGATTGATCTTAGGATGCATTTTGAACGTCCTGAGGTAGACTCCTCTTTGTCCTCTTTGTACTCTTTGTACTCTACTGAATCTGGCTTCCTACAACTCCTGCAAGTTCATAAGTTTAGCATTTGAACCATACTTGTTGCAACTGCTGGATTAAACCTGAGGGTAATTCTTTCTTATAAGTACCCCCATAATTCTTCTTAGAAAAAACTCCAGAATACTCAACAAAGCAATAGGGTAATTCTTTCTTATAAGTACCCCTATAATTGTTCATAGAAAAAACTCCAGAATACTCAACAAAGCTATCCAAATTGGGGGAAAGTCCCAGAGATGCAATTTGGCGGACCTAACCTAATACATGTAACCCCTTGAATTTGCTCTCAGTAGCATTAGAAATGAATCTGCTTCTCTTATTAAAAGAAAGAAGTGAATCTGCTTCATTCCTTGTTTGCGATCAAATCAAATTCTCATGATTTGATGTAATTCTCTATTTCACTGTCACTGTGATGCTAACATCTGATCTAACAGTTTTAGGCTTTGTGATTTGCTAACTTTTAGCAGAAGCACATTCATTACAAAGATCAGATAAAATGGATCACGCATATAAGAGACCACAAAATTTAATGTGACTCAGCAGAATCTTGCTGATATCCATAGACACGGGGGAAAATCTGCTACGTTGCATCTCTATCAACAAAGTCAGACAACTACCTCATAATCCTAGTTATTTCTAACTACACATCTATTAAATTACCAGAGCTAAATTCCTTATTTGACAAAGAAAAGAATTCCTTTCTACCCTAGTAAACCCAAATGAGTAATTAAATACAAAGCCTACAATAGACCAAGCTAAATTGAGATTTGAGAAATAATATCCAATATGATTTAACATTATGTGAAACAATACCTTGAAGTAACAGGTATTGTTACTTCAAGGCTTCCAGCTGCTTAAACCGACCTAACTTGGATGTTCAGAAGTCTAATTGCACTGATCATGGTCTTGATCAAGCTAGGTTTGCTAAGCAACCAAACTTTTGCCAAACTTTTGACTTCAAAATGTGCTTGCAGTCACCAGGAATGAAGAAGCATCCAACGGGCCCAAGCTCAAGTTGTTCAACTTATCTAGGAGGGGCAGTCTATGTTAAAGCATCATTCAAATTCTGTAACTGATTAATCTGATTTAAGAATTAAGAAACATCTTAGTTCTTCCAGGTAGCTAAGAAGTCAAAACTCTGGTAGAATCCCTGGGTTTAACCATCTAGGGAAACTGTATACGTGAAAATTTTCAAATAAACACCCCTGCACTTCACATTATCATCATCTTAAGTATGCTTTTGACTGATTTTGGTCCGACCTTACTATCAAGTGGTAAGAGATTACCCTAAAATACTTGTATCATAAGACAAAGAGTGCCTAAAAGAACTGAAAGAAAAGTTCAGGGACTAGGCAAACCTGTCAGCATTGTATGAAGATGATCGCTTTAGAGCTGAGCGTCCATCTTCGTCCTTGAGCATTTTAGTCTCAATCAAGCTCCCACTAAAATATTCTTTCTCTTCCAATCTCGAACCCCTTAGCCTCGGATTGTCTGATAGGCAGTCTAGCTCTCCCAACATTACCTTAGTGGAAAATAACGGGGAGTGAAATTTGGAATGGGAAAACCTGGGCTTGTATGTTGGAATAAGACCAAAACGGTGATCCTTCACTGATATTGACCCACATGAGATGAGTTGCATAAGTACATTAGTAGCCTTGGCCCTTGGATTGTTTGTCATTCGAATGTCTTCCTCTTCAAGAATTCTAAAACTGTTAATTTTACTAGCATCAGCCCTAATAAGTGATTCCAGAGTTTCAGTCTTTCCACCCGATGAAGATGCACTAGAGGAAGATGGAGGAGGAGAAACCGAATCACTGCAAATCTCAGAGTTCTCTTTCTCACATGGAACTCTGTTTTGGTAATAACTACTATCAGGTTCTAATGACCCATCATCAGTGGAAACACCCCTTGTACATGTTTCTTGAGCTTTAGGTTTGTTCACATTTTCTTCAGTCTGCGTAGAAGCATCAGCTAAACCGTCACTCTTGTAAACCTTGTACTCTGTCAAGCTCAGAGAACCCCCCCAAGAAGAATTCTTTCCAACTGTAGACTCAGGAGACGCACTGGAAGAGCCTTTGGGACGTTGAACTGGAGGAGAGAGCTCATCTTCTTGAGAATGCTTTGTTTCCTTTCCATTCAAACTCGAAGAGGATGAAGAATCATCTTGGCTTCTAGAAGATGCTGGCTCTGGTAGTTGTTTCAAGTTCTGGATTTTTATATTTGCCACAGGACTAAAACGATCTGTCCAGAAAAAAGTTAGCATCTAGATTTAGGATGTTTAATTTATTTACCATGGAATGGAAAATTTTGGTCAATAAGCAATTTCTATTATCTGGTGCAAAAAATATATGGAAATTTTTAGAATTACTAACTTCAATTGCTAGCAACCAAACAATGAGAAAATGAATCTTCTACCCCTTTTACCTGAATTAGATTCTTCAAAGAGCTCAGAACCTTTGAGGACGTACTCATTTCCATGGGCCGGAAGAATCGGATCATCTTCAGAGAGATCATGCCAAACGAACCCATTCTTATAGCTTCTGTAGTCATTCAGACAAACAAACCCCACACTTAAACACTGTCTTAAAAATCGACCATTTCTAAAATTTGGGCTGAAAAAGGAGTAGAAATTCACCTCTTAGAAGACCATGAATACATGGAAGCCATGCCTCTGCCCCTCAGAGCATTAAGCCTATTAATCACATCTGCACCAAAAAACATTAAAAAAAAAATAAACAAATAAATCCTCAAAATTCAGAAAAACAAAATACCCATTAGAAAATCCCCAGAAATTGATGCTATTTGTTAGTTGAATTTTGAATACCTCTGAGGTAGAGCCCTTGAGGAGAGGTTACAGTAACCTCCATGAAATGAGGGTGTTCAAGCTGTCGATTTCGAGAGAGATAGTAAACCACAGGGACTTTGCGATTCTGATGGTATTTAGGTGACTTCTCAGTCCACACTTTAGCCCTCTCAGGACTCACTTGTGAGTACTTCTTCATCCTACCCTCCATTGCTTCCTTCGTTTTCAGCTCAGTTCCACAGTTTTCTAGCAAGTTGAAAGCTCTTTATGTTCTGGGTTCTCTCCAAAACCTAGTAAACAAAGTTCTCCGAGCTTCAATGGCGGCTCTGCCGCTCAGATCAGAGTGAAACCCGCATAAGATTTGTGCGTTTTTAAAATGTTGGAGAAAACCGGATCAGAGATTCAGTCTTCTTGAGAGACTTGGAGAGTTGGAATCTTTGAACCAGTCAAAAAAAATTTGAACTTGTTAAGAGGGCGAGACAAGGAGACAAAAAAACACAGAGAGAGAAACAAAGAGATGAAGCTGATGAAGCATCGGAGGAAGTGGACGCCCGCATTTATTGCATTGCAGAATGGCACACACACTTTGCAGTATGTGTTTGTATTTACAACTCTGTCTATTTATGTGTCTGAGAAAAAGCTTCAAAAGGAAACCGAAATTTATTACCAGAGAAATAGTGGCTGCTTGTTGCTTCAATGCGACTCTCTCTCTCTCTCTTTGGCTTTTGCTGCTTTTCGATTATTTTGCTTGGCTTATACTTGTATTGTTTTATTTTATATTTGTGTACGGGTTTTATCTCATGTGAAAGCCAGGGATCGTCTCACAGACTTCAGAAAGAGAGAGAGTGAAATGGCTTTTCAACTTTAATTAATTTTCAGGTTATGGTAAATGGAGTTTTGTTCTTTCTTTTACGGAGATATAACAAATGAGAGCCAATGATAGCTGTTTTAATTGGTAAAGTCCTACACTGTGTGTAGCCACGCTAGTATTCGAATCCCGCTGTCAATAATCTTCGTTGGTACGCAATCTGTAATTTCCCCTAGTTCTTCTAAATCCCAACTCAGTTTCTACATCAAAATTATTAAAAGAGTGGATGTAGACACTGACAACAATGTAATATTGTCAAATAATCTACGATGACTTTACTATCTCCCTTCAAACTCTTCAGCATCTGCAGATTTTTTTTTTCCTGGTTGGAATGTGTGTTTTAGATTGATAATCTAAAAGGCGTTCAAGTCTAGATTTTGTTTTAAAGTATTCTAGGTCTACTCTTTCTATGTGGCAATATTAACTTTTCACAAACTTATTCTCACAGATCTGGTAAAACACTCATTTTTTTAATGTTTTTTTTCGAAATTTTGTAATGTTCTATAGCTATGAAACTATACTATTGATATGATACCAGTTCGTGTTTTGTTAAAGTAATTTCCCTCAATAAACTCATTTAAAAAAATTTAAGGCAGAATGATATGAGTGAAGTCTGGCCCAATTGTGTGGTGAAACATGACTTTGATACGATATATTAGAGCATCTTCAACAGTAATAGCAAATTAAACTCTTCGAATTAAAGTTTATTGACCTATATGGCAATTTGAAAATGTTTATTTGCTACTTGAATAATTTTTGCTCAATCAAACCCTTCAATTCAATTAATGTAATATCATGGAAAAGAATAAAAAATATGAAAACATGTGAAAAATGTCTATGTATTTATTATATGAAAAGAAAAAAATGTATGTTTTTAACATTTTCAAGGTAGGTTTTGTTTTTCCAAAGTAAAATTAAATGTTTGAAGAGTCAAAGTCAACTTATCAGTCCTAAAGAGAGAGAAAGATGTTGCATCTTTGATGACTGAGGTTGAAGAGACGGTTGGAGAGAGTTTTTCTGATATGACTCACTTATTTTAGAATTCCAAAGTTGTTGGAGATGCTCTTAGGAAAATATTTGTGCTTTGCCATATGTATTCTATTCACATATAAATTTATGTATTTAATGTATTCAAAAATATATATATCTTCTTTACAAGGAAAATATTTGTACTTTGCATTAAATACATAGAATATGTGTAAGTAGAATACATGTGGTATAAAATGAATGAAAAACGTATAAGATAAGATAGCTAGCACTCCTCTTGTTCCGTTATATGCCTGTATGCACCGATGCTACAAGACAGAATGAT
Source organism: Prunus mume (assembly GCF_000346735.1). The sequence goes on along the minus strand of NC_024126.1, from coordinate 7,470,787 downwards.
TGTGCTTTTATCACTTTGGAATAATCCACTTGGCCTAATAATTTGTAATGTTCTTAAACCCGGACATTAATTCATGCTTATCACAAACAATGTGGTCCAAACCTGTCAAATTAAAGAATTAATAATCCCCAAGACATGGCGCGGAGGGCATTGAATTTTATTGCCCTATTATTATCAATCAATTGGAGCTGTCAAACATTGTATTTAATTTAGTCTAAGATTTTCACCTCCCTATTATTATCAATCAATAAAAACAAAACATTTCTATTTATGCATTTATTTTCCCCACTCATCTACTTTCTTTTTTTTTTTTTTCTTTAGCAATTTTAAGAATTAAAAGATTAGTGCTGACAATACTTTTTTCATAAAATGATGATATTTTTGTTATTTATTTTGCAGATGTTATTTCATTGGCATTGACAACGCCGTGGTTTTGTGGGAACAAATAAATGGGGATGAAGGAAAGGGATGGGAGAGAATAGGAGGAGGAAAGTGAAAAGAAATTTTGTTCATTAGTGCTTTTTCTAGATCCGCTTATGTATGAAGCAATTATTCATACGTATTTTTTTCTAGATGAGCTTTTATTAGAAGCATGTCGAAATTTTTATTTAAAAAAAAAAAAGCACTTGGAAGTGCTTCTTGGAGAAGTATCAGAAAACGTTTTTATGACCTAGAAAAAACTTGAAGTTTTCTATCAAACAGAATCATAAGCATTTTATGTGTGAAAAACTCATTTCAAAAACAGTTTCAAATATGCCCTAAAAATTTCAACATCATTTTAAATGAAATAATACTTGATGCAGGACGCATGACCTTTTTCTTTGCGTGTTGAATGTTCATCCATTTTTCTATGAGTTTATCATTGAATGAGATTCAAATTTGCAGGTTGGTTGAGCCCCAAATCAGAAGCCAACATGAATGAAATTTGCTGCATTAAGCCACTAACCTGAGAACACAGCAATCAGTATTTTAAAACGAGTAGGTGAAGTTGAGATAGTACTCTTTGTCACCTCTGTAGGAAGAAAATGACACATCATCTAAAGTATTAGTGTCTACACTTCCACCTAACCACATAGGACTCAAGTCCCTTCTTCACCCTAGAATGATCAATGCATGCGGCTATGCAAGAAAAGAATAAAAAGGATATGCAGCAGATCATCAAATTAGCAACAACTTGCCCCTCATTTTCACACTTATTAGACCACGAGAAAAATAAACTAATTGTTTTAATAAAACTGTGGATGCTCCACGATGAGAAACAAATGGAATCACTGGATGCAAAGTGAAGCCATGGTATGACAGGGGGTGGTGTGTGCAATAACTTTGTAAATTGCATGTAACATTTAACCTGAAAATCAGATGGAGTTCAACTTTCCTTCTTATTATTGCGATTTTCACGGATATGCCATCATATTTTTGCTTATAATCGGGCACTTGAGAATGCCTTAAAGATCATATTCAGAGACGAGTGATAAAGCATCAATAAAAAGTCTCATAAAAGAGAAAAAACAATATTGTCACTTATACTATCATAAGAGTGTTGAGGCCCAAAAAATCCAAGGCTAAACCCAAATATATTCCTGGCCTAGTGCGACACCTTATTGAGAGAAAACCCGACTTGGGTACGCGAAAGTTCATCGTATGCGCTTGCACGAGTCACGGTCAACCTGCCACGTCAAGCAAATATATAATCCGTCACGCTAAGAGTTGTAATGAGCCTGTAAAATGTACCGGCTCTATGAACCCATGCTTATTATCCTATCAATCGTCATTTTGACTCAACCATAGCCTTTCACAATATGATAAAATTCGAGCACAAGCATGCCAAACAACATGCAAATGCCAAGCGCAAAACCCTTATTTTGCACCTAGCCACGCTACAAGCTTAAGTGGGTCCAAGCCACGCAAATGTCCAGGGCTTGCTGAGTAGGTTGTGGTATGGATGGTTACGAGTATTCACGATGCGAGCCAAGAAGTGGAAGCTTTGGGCAGCCTGGGAGCCCCAAAACTAGAGCCAATTTCTTAAGCCCAAATATATGGGTAAGCATGAAAGAGATAAAAGATAGCCCATCACCTTAGAAAATTGGCCCATCTTCTTATTAAATTAGCCGATCACCGTAGGAGTGACCCAAACAACCTAGAAAATATCTTGGGAAAGTCTCCAGCACACGGCCAAAGACAAACCCAAGACAACTATCTAAAAAACAAAGGATACTTACATGTGCATGCTGCTGGGAGTCTCCAGCACATGGACAAAGACAAACAACGATAGACCCCCTGAAAAACCAAAGGATCCTTGCGTGTGCAAGCTACTGGGAGCAAAACACCCTTAAGACCAACACCATTACCCATTTCTTTCCCTCACCAGCTCTTGCCATAAAATAAGGGAGGAAAGAAATAGAGAGTTTTGCCAAAGATAAGAGATTGGCATAGGAGCAGCTGCGGGAAGACTCTAGAGCTCCCAAAAATCTTGTTTCTGTGTGTTTGGATTAGAGGGATTTCACAAATAGGGATGAATCAAAGGAAGAGAAGATGAATTGAGGGGGAGACTTGGAAGATTTGGGAAGAACTAGCAAAGGTTTCTTGAGAAGAAGGAGCTTCCAACGCCTATAAAAAATGGCATCTCCTACCCATCATCTCAACCACATCCAGAGAGAGCAAGCATCCCCTCTCACTACCGGAACCCTTCCATTTCGAGCCCTGTTCTTCCATTGTTTCTCATTTTCTCTTCTGGCAAAACACCCAAGAACCTGACGAAGCTTTCGTTAAGCTGCCGGAAATTTGCTAAAGCCACCCATTCTTCTTCCTTCATTTTTTCCTCTCTTCCCTCAACAAATCTTCTCAAAATTCTCTCTTCCCCTTACTTCGAGCCTCTGTTTCTCATAGGAAACCCAAGTCTTCTCTTTCTAATGCTAAACTTGTGAATACTTAGCTCCCATGCCACAAAGTTCTCAAGCCAAGCCTAAATATTTATATGTAAGCAACTGTTGGTTTTGTTGGTGAAGGAAGTCAATGTGTTTCTTAAGGCTCCACAAACCTTTCGAAGCACTCTTGGAGCCTGATTCTTGAACTCATATACAGGGGCAAGTCCACTCATTTGCTATTTACAGCAGCCCAGACTCATCTGTAACTGCTGAAATGAAAAAGCCCTTATAAAGAGTAAATACAATTATACTCTCATATTTCATCTATTTTGAAACAATGATATATCATGTCGCATATCATTTTGTAACTCTAATGGATGATATTAGAATTTCAAACTAAGGCGAAAATAACCTCACATGTGGATAAAATGCATTTACAAGCCTTAATAAACCATGTTACAACCTGGTAAAACATAAATTACCTTGATCATGACAGCAACAAAAAATGCCTTGCTAAAAAATGTGAGACATTTTATCTTGGTGTTTAAAATTCAATGTAAATTATTATTTTTTTAAAAAGGTAAATATTAAAAAAATAGTTACTTAAATTATTTGCCTCTTTCAAAGTCACAAGCTTTTGGTGAGGAAAAATATTATAACCAATCATGAAATCAGGAATTTTTTAACGGAGGTGTAATTTTAGTTAGGATTTTTTTATAAAAAAAACAAAAACAAAACAAGCACGTTGTGCGATGCAGTAGTAAACTGACTTCATTTAGGTTTTTCGTCGAACACGTAGAGTACACCTCCTAGGTTGCAATATGCAGCACCTATAATAATTTTTTTGGACTAAAGCAGATGCAACTACACCTCCTTGCACCTTAATAAGTCCGCCACTATGACCATGTGCCACATAGATCCATCGTCATACTTTGAGTTCCCAAACAATGTTTGAAGAAAACTCATTCAAATATCAATTGTTTCAATAGTGCCCTTGTAGATGGTTGTAGATTATAAGACTGCTTGGAAACCCATAGGGCCTATAATAAATATTTATAAAAAATTGAATACAACTTTTATTATAAGTTAAACTTTTTTTTTTTTGGGTCTGTATTATAAGTTAAACTTAAAGCATGTTGTGTAACAAGCTTTTCAGATAAACCCAATAAAAAACAGCTGTAAACAAAACACATTGTTCTTATTATGCTTAGACAAAATAACTATTTAAAAGAAAAAAGGAAAAATAAAAATAAAAATTTCTTGTTCTTGAATCTTGATAGTTAAGCAAGCACCATAATCCTTCCCGCCATTTCTATATTCAGTCTCACTCTCTCAGACCTTTGTCCAGAACACCCACTATATTCCCCCAATTCTTCTCCATTTGATGCTCTCCCGATCATTGTGTTCATGCTATTGTCTACGCCCACGCTCTCTCCACCATCTCACCACCTCCATTTCTCTCTTCCGCTCCAAACCCTCTTCTCTCTCTCTCACCCTCATTTCCCTCTCCCCGAAAAACCCTAATCTTCGCGCCATGTCCTCTCGCCCCTCCGCCTTCGACGCTCTCATGTCCGGCGCTCGGGCCGCCGCCGCCAAGAAAAAGCCCCAAGCTTCACCCTCCAAGAAGCGAAAAACCCTAGAACCTAACCCTATTGAAAACCCCCAATTGCTATTGAAACCCGAAAATGGCAGTCCAACCCAAGCCCCAGAATCCAAAGAAGTCAAAGAAGCTCTAGAAAGTTCTAGTAATGGCGGCCAGGTGGTTCCCCCCGCGAAAAAAGTGTGCTCGGCGGCAGGTGCTCAGGAGCGGACGGCGGAATTGAAGAGCCGAATCGCTCTGTTGAAGAAGAAAGCCGGTGACTTTGACCCGAAATTGATGGCGAATTGGGGCGAGGGCGAGAGGGTTCCGTTTGCGTTTGTTTGTTTGGCTTTTGATTTGATTGCTAACGAGACGGGTCGGATTGCAATCACGGATATAGTGTGTAACCTGTTGAGGACTGTAATGCACACCACGCCTGAGGATTTGGTGCCCGTGGTTTATCTGGCAGCAAATCGGATTGCGCCGGCACATGAGGGATTGGAGCTTGGAATTGGGGATGCTTCGATTATCAAGGCGCTTGCAGAGGCTTGTGGGAGGACTGAAGCACATGTTAAGAAACAATACAAGGTATTTTCCATGTGGGTTTTGTGAGTTTTTAATTGAGTATTTATCTAGTTTTGTGTGATCAATCATTAATGTGGTTGTTGTTTATGTACAATCTAGTCCATCATATAATGTAGGAGGATGAAAGAACAAGAAAGTTAATAAAGCTCTGGTCGAATTTGTTGATTTATTTCATTCTTTATCGAGCGAGGTTGCATTGAAATTTTTTGAGGATGTGTAAGTCCTTTGTTCTATGATGGTTCAAGTGCTATATTTTAGTGGATGTCCCATCACAGGCATTCTTTCTTTCAAATCTTCCTGGAACTTGTCGATTTATGTAGGATTTGTTATTCAACAGTGTTTAACTTTTTGTTTATGACTGCATTTCCTTTTTCTTTCCTCTAATGATAAATGGGGTTCACATTGATAGGAATTGGGAGATTTGGGTCTTGTTGCAAAAGCAAGCCGTTCATCTCAATCTATGATGCGCAAGCCTGATTCGTTAACTGTGACCAAGGTTTTCAGTACATTTCGTCAACTTGCTAAGGTGATCTTCATATTTCCAAACTTAAAATCCGAAATTTTAATACATTGATACATTGATTTGGATGCTTTTTTTTGTCTTACAGGAAACTGGACTTGGTAAGTACAATTTTGTTTCCTCAATTGATTTTTTTGGTTTTTGGGTCTAGTACTCTAACCTTTTACCACTCCATGCAATAATACTTTGGACTTTATATCTATGTTTTATATCTGCATTCTGTTGGGAAGTTATCCCAATTGCAAAACAATGTGGGAGTGTCAAATGTCGTGGTGATCAAAGTCCTTCATAAGTATAGCTTATTAATGGCCTCCAAGGCCTCGGCACCCATACTTGTCTGTTTCTTTCCTTGTCAAACTACTTTTTCTTTGGAAGCAGTTTTTTCTTTCTAGAAGGCCTGTATTTTTGGTTTTTTTTTTTTCAAATTATGCCTTATGGAAGCTAGAAGAAAAGAGGGGGGGGGGGGGGGGGGGATTGTGGTGTTTGGTAGATACATTAACATATTTTTCGTCATGTAGTTTATGAATGAGAGTTTCTTTTTTCTTTTGTAGGTGATTAGATTATACTCTCTTAGATCATTTTACACTAAATTTACTGGTGGACCAGGAAATATGAAGAGTTTGTGGAGGGGTTAAATTTTTTATACTCTACGGTACTGATTTTGTAATTAACTTGCCCCTTGCTTTTGAAATTTAATAGGAATCTGGGAAGGATAGTCAGGAGAAGAAAAAGAACCATATCAAGGCACTTCTTGTTGCTGCCACTGATTGTGAACCTCAATATCTGATCCGTTTGCTTCAGGTTGCAGTTTGATCACATACTAGATTTCAGTTGTTAACTCCTTTTAGCCTATTGTAAGGTTTAAGTGGTTTTCTCTTGTAGACAAAGTTGCGAATTGGGTTGGCAGAGCAGACTCTCTTAGCTGCATTGGGACAAGCTGCAGTGCATGCTGAAAAACATTCTACACCACCTTCTCATATTCAGAGTCCTATAGAAGAGGTCTGTTTAGGTTCGTCGGGTCAAATGATAGAGTTATAACTTATACTGAATCTTCTTGCCATCAGATTTTCTGGATACTGAATTTTTTATCTAAAATTGAATTAGCAGTGCAATATGAGTTCAGAATCTTTTGTGTCAAAGACCTTTGGCTATTATACCATTATTCTTGATATTTGCGAGAATATATACAAGCTGATCTGAATTTGTATTGGTGGTTTTTTGTTTTTCTCGTCATAAGTTCTTTACAATTTTGATTGATCAGGCTGCAAAGATTGTTAAGCAAGTGTACTCTCTACTTCCTGATTACGATAAAATCATCCCTGCCCTTTTAAGTGGTGGTGTGTGGAATCTTCCGAAGACATGTAGCTTTACTTTGGGTGTCCCAGTTGGACCTATGCTAGCAAAGCCAACTAAAGGTGTATCTGAGATTGTACAGAAGTTTCAGGATACAGAATACACCTGTGAATACAAGTATGATGGAGAACGCGCCCAGGTTATACCATCTAGTTGAAATCCAACATGTAATTTTGTTCCGCATGTGATAATTATGTGCCGTAACATGCTCATCCCTTACAGATACATTACATGGAGGATGGTTCTGTTGAGATATACAGTCGAAATGCTGAACGAAACACTGGAAAGTTCCCTGATGTTGTTGTTGCAGTGTCGAGGTAGGCTTCTATCTTTGGTTGTATATGGTATTTCATATTGAATTTAGGTGCGAGAATATCTGAGGGAGTGTGGTGCTCTAGAATAAAAGTTCCATATTTTGACATCTCCATGTAATTCCATCAGTTGTGCAATTCTTGTTGTGCCAACAAAAAGTGATGTGTAAAAGAGTTGGTTGGTTACTGATTAAATTTTCAAACTGCTTTTGGGATCTATGTTCTATTACTATGTCACTATTAATGTAACTAATGTCATATAATACATAATGCACTGAATAAAATTAAATATTTTATATTTCTGAAAAATAAGACTTGCTAAATGGGTGTCACTCTGTTAGTGTAATAAAATGAATGCTTGGCAATCTGTGGTTTGAAATTTTCCAATCTGTATCTGACTAGTTAACTTGTGAATTTTTTTTATCATGAAGGAGCTCTACGGTTGCAGGTTCATGTTATCCAAAACACCAACTGTGCTTACTTTTCAGTTGCTAATGCTTTCTGTCAGCTTTCAGGTTAAAGAAGTCATCTGTAACGTCATTTGTTTTGGATTGTGAATTGGTTGCTTATGACCGTGAAAAACAGAAAATTCTTCCTTTCCAGGTAAATTATTTTCACATTCCACTCCAGATTTATGCTTGTCTCACAAAGCTCTCGAACATTTGTATGATTTATATTATTGCATTTTCTAATATAATAATATAAATCATAAAATTTTGGGAGAGCATTTACCCTCATACCTACCAAAAGTTTGACTCTTGCCCTCCCCACTTTGAATAGTATGCATATGTGATTGTGTGTGAGTATATTCTTCTTGTGTGAGAACTTTTTTATATATTTTATTTTGTTTGTAAATACAAATATATATATATATATTTAAACACCAGTTATAGTATTTACTACTGATGATGTTGAGTTAAGATAGAAAATTTCTTTATGAGAAACTATCATGGCAGGTACTCAGCACTAGAGCTCGTAAAAATGTGGCCATGAGTGATATTAAGGTCGATGTCTGCATATTTGCTTTTGACATGTTGTATCTTAATGGACAACCACTAATTCAGGAACAACTGAAAGTTCGTAGAGAGGTACACTCTTTTTCTTTCTTCTCAATTAGATTTTAGAATTTACTGCTATTTTTCTTCTGGATAGGAGTAATTGTGCTTCTCTAGAAATTCATGATTTATATTGCCAATTTGGAGCAACATGTCTTTCTGATTATTTACTGTAGGTGAAGTGAAAACTGATGTCGAAATTATACTCTCTTTTTTTCCTTTTCTTGAATTGTCAGGATGTATGGAGGTAATTGGTTTGTCTATTTTCGTCATGCCCATTCACGCTTAAGTTTGAAATTACTTTATGTCCATGGTGGATGGCAAATATTGATAGGTTCCCTGAATATTTGCAGCAGGGAAATGTTTGGATTGGTATCTAACTAATGCGAGTAGTGTGGCATGCAATGGCATCCCTAATTTCCTTTAGGAATAAATACTGCTGACATTCTAGAAGTTAATTATTGCTTGCCAAATACTAGGGAAAGGTTTTATTTTAGAAGTTTTTGGTGCATGTAGCAAAGTAATGGCAGTAGTATTATTCACAATTGAGCTATTGGATCTTTACTTCTAGTACTTCAATTTCTATGTATTAGTTTCATGTGTCTAGAATGGGGAGTGCAAAAAGTTTAAAGAGCCAGCTGTACTGTTACTTGTATTCCTTTTTTCAAGTAGTTTATTAGTCTTAAAGGATGATGCGTTAAATTTTTTTTATAGGAAAAATTAAACTTTAATGAAAGTGAACAACAAAGTGCAAGAAAAAGACAGAAAAAGGGCGTCTATCTGTGCTGGATAGTATCCTTAATTCATATTGATCTTAGTGATATTATGTGAAGGGTGCCCTGTTGACTGAACTTTTCAATTTAGGTGCTACCATTATTACTGTTGTAGGTATCATTGATACAAATAAATTTCTGGATTTCTAATGTCTTCCGACCATTGTTCATTCTTGTTCCGTTGAGAAAGTACTAATATATTCTTACATGTGGTTGTGTGTCTTGTGCAGAGTCTTTATGACTCTTTTGTGGAAGAAGCTGGATTTTTTCAGTTTGCCACAGCAATAACATCAAATGATATTGAAGAAATACAAAAGTTTCTTGATGCTGCAGTTGATTCAAGGTATTCACTTCATGCTTTTGATTTTTCAAGGGACAAGTGGATATGATTCTTAGATGGAGTAGTTCAAATTTCCTAAACGTGTTCATGATACATTTGTATTACAGCAGGGACGCAAATTTTGCACAAATACATTTCATGAATGTGGCAAATAATAATAGTAATATACTCTTGAAGAGATCCCTTTAGCTTGCTAAAATCAGTTTTGTTGAGTAGCATTTATTTGTTTTTAGTTCATTTGCACTTTGGCCTGTCACATACTTTCCAGTTAATTTTTTATCTGTAAAAGTTTATCCTCATTAAACCATTACTTTTTATGTTATTCCTTCATCCTGGCTTGCAGTTCTGAGGGTTTAATTATCAAAACATTGAACAAAGATGCTACTTACGAGCCTTCAAAGCGGTCACTTAACTGGCTGAAATTGAAGAAAGATTATATGGAGAGGTAAGTGATATGTCAAGTGTTTTCCATTTTAGTAATCCTCATAAAGCTTTGTTCATTTCTGTTTATTGGCTTGCTGTAACATACAGTATTGGGGACTCACTAGACTTGGTGCCTATTGCTGCTTTCCATGGCCGGGGGAAACGTACAGGTAACTGTAATGAAACATCATTTTCAGTTGAATGAATAGGCACTGTCCAGTCAAATGTTTGTTTCTGTGGAATTTAATATAAAAAAACTCACCTCTTTCTCTTCCAAGAAATAAGGAAGCCCTTAAAAGTTTTCCGGTCATTTGCATCTATCATTTTTCTCCTCGTCTTATTGGCCCAGCTATCTTCTTCCTCAAACTGTCACCATCTTATTTTTAAATTGAAAGACAAGGGGGAGGTGATAATGATAATCTGGTCTTCCTTAGGTGTCTATGGTGCTTTCCTCCTTGCTTGTTATGATAGCAACAATGAAGAGTTTCAAAGCATTTGTAAAATAGGTAAGTGCAATTTGTTTATGCATGTGTTGGCAGCCTTTACTATGATTTCCAAGTCCCTTTACCTATTACTGATCAGTCTGCCTAATATATTGATGCATGACAGGCACTGGATTCTCTGAAGCAATGCTTGAAGAACGTTCTGCCAGTCTCCGTACTAAAGTGATACCCAAACCTAAGGTCTGTTTTTTTCTTCCACTTCGATTTTGCCACAAAAGACTGTTTATGTATTTGGTTCTGTGGATTCTCTTGCTAATTTTTACATTCTTGTCAATTGCAGTCATACTATCGTTATGCAGAAACAATGAATCCCGATGTATGGTTTGATGCCTCTGAGGTAATAACCATCGCCTTTTGTGTTTGCTGTGCATAAACTTTTTTTGATAGAACTACCTCCATGCTTAGTTTTTGTTACCCAATTCTTTTTTCCACATTGAGATTAGAAGTTTTTTGACCCTTGCTTGCTTACAAAGAAAAAAAAAATCCCCTTTAAAGTGTAACTAATCCCAAAGAAGTTTACATTATTGTTCAGGTAAGCACTTCCTGGATTGTTTAGTTGATTCCTCCAAGTAGTTTGGATTCTTAAGCTGTCTAGATAGAACCTGTTCAGAAAATAATAGACCTAATAGGATATTGCTTTGATACAAGTAAATGTCAAATTCACTTCAGGAATGATGCTATTCTCAAATTATTTGCCTAATGGATATTAGTTTTTAAACAGTTTTTCCAAGGGTTGAGATAGGTCCACTATAATTTTAAACTTATTTGGGCAAGCAATTTAAAGAGGCTATCAAAGTGGTAAAATACAAATTTGTGGAAAGGAGCAACAGCATAAGCAGAAGAGATGTTGTGAGGAGTAGCAATTTTAAGCATTGTAAAGTTCAGAGCATTTCTGGTGCATGCTTGTAAAAGTAGACTTTTATATGCAACAGTTGAGAACTTAAAATCTTGCATGAATGAAAAATAAGTTGGCTCAGCAGTCATAAACATTATTTGTATCTTTGCACATTGACATATCTTCATTTGGAAAATAGTGAATTCTTCATCTTGGACAAAAATGTTAAAAAGGTGAAATGTGAAGCAATTTGTTCGATTTACTGTGATTGTCATTTTTCCTTTAAGATCCAAAAGATGCGAAATTAAATTTTGTAGTGTTTTTTTGCTGTATTAGAATATATTGTTCACCTTCACAGATGCATGTGGACATTTCTCCCCCTTTTCTTCTTAATAATTCAGGTAAAATATGCTGTGATATACTGAGCAAATTAGCAACTGTTTTGCCAGAACTCATTTCCTGAGCATTTGGCGTTAACTAGGGAAAGTTTACTTTTATTTTTAAAATAGAATTAAATTTGTTGCACTGTAATTTTGATAGGTCTTATGCAGCTCTGTCAGGTTAAGTTCTTTTCTCCCTTCAATCTCTATTGATGTGAAGTTTCTGGATTAGGAAGTTAGAAGGCTAATGAAATTTATTACTTCTAGTTTTCTGTTTGTTGGTTGTCGAAAAATGCAATTGTGGAAAATTACGTGGGTTTATCTAAACTTTTGTTTTAATAAAGGGGTAGACTTGTTGGATACAGCATCTTCTCATATTGCCTATGGTGTAATTTCTCCCAGGTTTGGGAAGTGAAAGCTGCAGACTTGACTATTAGCCCTGTTCATCGCGCCGCAGTTGGCATAGTGGATCCTAATAAGGTTCACTGGATTTTATTTTATTGTACTTCTCATTGTATAATTCTATTTGCTATCACTTTGTGGAATGCAAATTAGATGATATGTTTTCTTCCTCTAATTCCATGTATACATGTGATTAGGGTATTTCTCTTCGATTTCCACGTCTTGTTCGTGTTCGGGAGGATAAACCTCCAGAGCAAGCCTCATCATCTGCGCAGGTGAAGTAACTCTGGTTATATAATCATTTTGATTCAATATTATACATATGAATATGCATTCTCACACTTCTTTGAAACTTCAGGTTGCTGAGATGTATTCTGCTCAAGCTAACACTCGTTCGAACAATCAAGATGACAACGAAGATGATTAAGGAGCAAAGTTGCGCTATATTTCACTCATTTCTGGAGATGTCTGATGTGCAAAGACCAGCAGTCTTGTTGGTACAGCACATGTGAGTAATCTGAATGTGATGTTTATAAGTTTAAGCCTATTAGGGTTTAACCAGTGCATGAGGGCCCAGTTGCCATCCGTCAGCGTGTTCGCCAATAATATAGTGCCAGAGGGCCGAAGCTATGCCGAGGAGTCAAACATTGAGATTATCAGTGGTAATGTTTCATCCTGTACCCTTGACCACTTGAACCAAGGGTCATGGGCTTAGCAATTCTAATGAGCACAACTTAGGAATATTATATGTTTTAAGCTACACACTAATCTTGTTTTCTATAATGTGTGACATGTCTCAATTGAATGCCAGTGATTCTGTTGATAACAAGAAGATGAGAGAATTTTCACCACAGCTACACATTGACATTAACTTACTGAGTCATCCTTTACTCTTTAACATATTGACAGTAAACATTTTGTCTGCATTTCATATTTTTGCATAAATACAGTTGTCTTATTTAAATGTTACATCTTTTTCACGCCCTTGCGCCTAATAATACAACTCCGTGTTGCTTGCATGGCTGCATCAACCCTCAACCTTCAACCTTCAACCCCTACCACATAGGTATAATGTATAGAAAATGGCGTGGAAGTCTATTTCTAATAATTACGAGGAGACAAGACGTTTCCAGTTTTGAAAGGATGGAAGGATGTCTTGTCTTAATCCTTTGAACGAAGAGCTGTTGGTCAAGTGGGTCACAATCGAACCATTGAATCTTTCCATTCCTTAAGCCTCTGCCGTCTTGAACAAGTAATAAATCAAGTAGCCACCGCTATTGGGTTTGGATTTTTAGGCCTAAATATTCTAACTAGTTCTGGGTTTCATATTTGCCTCCGCAAACCTCACGTGGGTTATCCACCAGTCCTACACTTATTCCTGATGAAAGTTTCAATTTCCTTGTCTATGTTCAATTACTTTTGGGGCTCGTTTGGTGCCTAGGAATGGATTGGATTAAATTGGATTGGATAAGCCACTAAATTTGAGATATGTTGAAGGAGGAAAGAAGGTTGCTAGCATTCCTCTTTCCATTTTTGGTCTACCATTTTGTGGGGATTAGTTGTGACAAGTTTTTTTATTTTTCCAAGAGTAATCCATCTTCAACCTTCAAATTGGTCAAAAAAAATTCATTTCTTCTTTAAACATGCTTTAAATATAAGGAGTTATCTTATCTAATCCAATACAATGCATCAAACGAGTCCTTATAAGATGGAGCTTTGTTTTCGACATCGTTAAGTCTTTGGCCAGTTGTCAAGATATGTTTGCGAGACTTATTAAGACGTACATTTGAATGTTCAGACACATGGATAAATGTTGTTACAACACCTGCTATACTAGCTACCACTTAAAAACCTTTACGATGCTGGAACACTTGCCAACCTTGCCAACTTTTTGTTAGTTGGAATTACTATATGAGACTAAACATAAGGGTTGTTATCAAAAATTTTGAGGGGCAACCTATTGCTATCAATTACACTTGAAAGAACTCTTTCATTATCAAATATAGGTCACATCATTGATGACTCGAAAGATGACCATAAAATAACAATCATTATGGCTTATAAGGAATTTTCTTGTTGTAGTTGTAAACCACAACTACAATATGTGAGTTTGATCCGATATTCTATGTTGGTACAAATTGTATATTTGAACTCATAGCTCACAGGCCAAAAATAAAGAACTCATAATTTAAATAAAACTATAATGTAGAAGCACTTAAACTAAACTAATTGAAATATAATCAATTTTTTTTAGTACGAGCGATAGTCTAAACTACAGAGCGAGAGGGATTAACACATACACACATACTACCATGGTGCCATAGGGGTTCGAACTTGAGACCACTAATCTGCAAATCAATGTCATTTTCCATTAGATTAGATCTCGTTGGCAAAATATAATCACTTTTAAAAGAGCCATATTTGACTGAAAATTAGAATGACTCTTATTTCCATAAATGGGCCGGGCTATTGTAGAATAGAACTTTGGAAGGTTTTTAACCATGCACATGTCTGCATGTGCATGTACAGTTTTCTGGTTAACCTGTGTTTTTTTTCTTGGTGAAAATCTATTATAGTGTGTCTTGTCACTTGTGGACCTAAAAGAAACAAGGACTGGAACTGTAAGAGCTGCATAGAACCAAAATTGCTCAACGACTTCTATGTACCAAAATGACTAAATTCACCTAATGATATCTGATGGTGGCATAACTGAAGGAAGATTGCACTTGGGTTTTTCTTTTTCTTTTTCCTTTTTATTTACCTCACTCTGAATATTTACTTCAACCTTGGTGTTGGTTCTGAATTTTCACTTGGATTGGAACAGTAAAATGGGTTCTTTTACCCTCATTGCTCATTGCCAATGAATTTAGTAACTCCAAAGTCAACTGAGTATGTTTTGCAGTAATGAAATGCTATTGGCAAGTTGGATAGCCTGCAATAATTTGCTCCACTTTTGAGAGATAAAGGTATAAACAAGTAAGTGGGGGCAGATTAGAAAAGAAGAGGGGTTTAGTTAATTAGAATTAAGAATTAAAGTAAGGGGGGAGGGAAAAATTGATGTTGAGAAACATGGGGGGGGATTGGACTTGAAAACAATCATGCTTCCCTCAAAATATTTATAGATTTATAATCATACATCACACCAGTAGCAGATCCTGATTCTGATTTTTGGGTTCCACTCAACCCGACAAGCAAGGCTCTTAACCTTTCTGGTTGTTGGCCACACCCATCCTCTAACCTCAACAACTCCACACCTATAATCTTAATGTTTTGATGTGATCTCTCTCTCTCCCTCTCTCTGTGCTTCTCTCTCCTCAATCTCACACAACACACACACAAACAAACAGAATGAACTTACTGAACTAGTATCAAAGTTACATTCTACATCCCACAACAAATTTGGAAAAATCAGGCCCGATTTCACATTCATGGAGCAAAACTAAAATGTGAAAGGCCCAAAAAGAAAAGAGACAAATTAAAATCCCCACAAAACGAAGCTCTCTTACTCTTTTACTGGTTTCTCCCTGAGTTAATCTGGAAAATAGCTGCCTCTTTTCTCTAGAACAATCCTCTGTACAAATGCTAGATCAGTCACATACCCACTTGAAATTCATGGTTTTTTTCTCATCCTCACTAACCTTTTAGTTGTATTCAATTATAATTATATAAATATCAAACTGTAAAAAAGCTGCTGCAGTCAGTGAAGAACAACCCTTTGGAACTTGGTCTCTGAAGGAGAGTCAGAGCCGTCACAGGGGGCTCTTTTCCTGTTGACTATGCCACAGTTGGTGTTGCAGCCATTACTGTTAATCAAGGAGGAGTCTTGGTGGATGATCTGTGTGGGCAATGGAGGTTGTGGTGAAGGAATGGTCACAGGGGGGATTTCAAAGGACTCAAGTGGTGGTGGTGGGTGTCTCCATTGAGGCAGTGGTCCAGCCAGGAGAAGGGTTGAAAGCAGTGGACCAGCTTTCATGACTGCCTGCAAAAGCTTGCCTTTTTCAGGCAATGGCTTCTCAGGCACTAGCTCCACTGTTTGGTGTGGCACAGATGGTCCTGCTGGCAACTGGGTTGGTTGAATTGGGTCAAGAACTGGAGAGGAGACAATGCTTTCTTCACAATCTGAGGAAGAAAAGCCATTGTTGGAGTCAATTCCCCTTCTGGGTTCATCTTCAATGCTTGAAATTCCAGACAGAGGAGCTGTTTGCTGCTGCTGCTGTTGTTGGAGTTGGAGTTGGAGTTGTTGCTGCTGCTGCTGCTGTTGGAGAAGGAGCTTCTCAAGGAGAAGTCTTTGGCATTTGTCTTGTGCTTCATCTCTCTCTCTGATAGCTTTGTTAAGCAGATCTTTGAGATGAGACAATTGATCATCTCTCTTTCTTAGCTCCTCCTGCACTGCAACCCTTGTTTGTTCCAGCTCCACAGTTGTGAACAAAAGGGTATGCCTCAACTCTTCCATGCTCTGTATGATCCAAGCAGAGTCAATACACAAATACCATGTAACTTTTTCCCCTCAATTTGCAAATAAAATCCCAACTAAACCCATAAAATTGAAAGTTGGGTCTCAAATTGAAGAGAACAGAAACCCCATTGTGCAATTTGAAGGACAAAAGTAAACAAGTAGTTACAATTTACAAAAACCCTCTGAAGCTGACAAAATTAAGAAAATTGCTTGTTTGTTTTACCTTTCCTTGGCAGTAGTATTGCCAGCTGCTAAGAACAGGGCTGCTGCGCTGGTTGTCCATGCTGTTGTTGCTGCTACTCTGGTGTGAAGAAGAGAACCAAAAGTGAATTGAGATGGTGAGAGAGAGGAAGAAGAAAGAGAGGTGAGGAAGGAAAGAGAGGTGAGAAAGTTAAAGAGAGAGAGAGATGTGGGGTTTTTGAGTGGTTCTTCTAGCTCTTATAACAAGTACCTGACGTCACTGTTTCTTCTGTTCTTTGTTGCTTTTTTTTCTCACTGAGGGGGTTGGACAAAAGCACAAAAGGCCAATTCCTCTCTCTCTCTCTCTCCCCCCGAGTCATCAGTCAGTCTTTTCTTTTGGTACCAAGCCAAGCCAAGCCTAATGCCTAATGGCTATGAATCTCTCTAGACTCTCTGTCGCACAAACAAGCGCGGGGAATCGTAAATCAGCGAAAAAAGCGGGAGTAACAAAAAAAAAAAAAACAGTCTTGCTATGTTTTGCTTTTCTCTAGCCGCTTGCACAAATATGGGAAAGAAATTTGACATCAAAATTTCTGAACAGCCTTTAACCCCTATATCTAAAGGTAATTATAATTTTAAAAGGAAAAAAAGACTTGATAAGACACTAGTTTATGAGTTTTGCTTTTCTTTTTCTCTTTTTTTTTTCTTCTCATTTTTGGGTAAATGGCTTATGAGTATTCTGATGGGTTATGTGACAAGTGAAAAGTGTATGAATGGCTGAAGATACCATTACACTCGGCCAAACGAAATCATTTCGAGCGGTTTGATTTCTATAATAAAAATATGTAATTCTGAATTGAACTAAAATCAAATAAAAACTAGTTTTGTTCGATGAACCAAACCAATACAAATCTTGTGTGGTTGAAATTTAAACCAAACTAAACCAAAAGTTGAATCATCCCTCACCACACATGTGCAAACTTGAGAGAAAGAAGGCTCATTAATGTTTTAGCCAAAACCTAATGGCGGCTAGCGTCCCCTATAAAAGAAGAAATTTTTATATGTTCCGGATACATCACGCGTAACGTGGCTAATGTATTATCCAATAAACATAGGAAATGTGGAATTATTCTCCATTTTATTACATTACTTTTTATGACATGTGACTGGTTGTATTGTAAATATTCCACATGCTATATGTCTATTAGATAGTACACTAGCACCCAAATGAATTTATGGTTACATATTTTTTTGTAAATTATTCTTTACCCTTAGTTTTTGTAACTTTTTACATTTTTAATTAAGAGAAAATTAACCATAACACCTATTGGACCTTACTGGTTCGAATAAAGAGTTGACTAACTATCGAACCAATTACCTTTAAAGTCAACAGCATGATTATAAAACATTACAAAGTAGCACATACGTTTAGTATGATAATACATCAACTTCTTTTCTTATGAGGTTTTTTTTTTTTTTTTAAGATTAGGAAAAAAAAAAAACTCCCTACGTGCGTCCATCAAATATTGAGTGCTTTACGAATAAAGAATTTAGGGAATATACTTTAATTTATGAAATATAACATGAGTTAAAACTTAGAAGTAAACCATATTCTGTTTTGTTTAACACGTTATGGTATTAGTTAATTAAGTCAAATTATATGTTATGATATCAGCTATGATAATTAATTAAGTCAAATTATATTTATTTGTACAATTTTCGTTCACAGTCTCATTACATAATATATTTAGAAGTCTCGAACTGCTTCTTAAGTCTCGAACTACCTAAAGAAGCGATAAATTTAAGTTCATTAAAACTTTCATATATATTTTTCCTGCACGTGGGCCGCCTTACCTGCACTCAATATTTTCTCCTTAAGTTCACTGTTGAATTGATAGAATTTGAATTGCTTACCTTGAATTTTCCTTTTCCTATGAATATTCGAGAAATCAAAGGTATAACTACGGTACAAGCACAAACAAATTTACGGTCCTAATTGCCACGCTCCAAGTTGTTTACTGGGAAGTGCTTGCCACGTGGAAGCATTTAATTTAACCAGAGACCACAAAGTCTAGCTTTTATATGATTATTATTCTGCAAAGCAGTGGAGAGGCTTTGTCTGAACAATATGAGCATAAAGAATCTAGAAACTGACTAGTCCTCTGATTAAAATTTGGTTTTATTAATATTTTAATGTGAAGTCATATTGAAGTAATTTAAAAGCTGATATTAGGTAAGATTCTTTAACTTTTACTTGGAAATTAGGGAGAATTTTTGTTTTCGTGGGTTAAACAATTTGTTTCAAACTTGCACTCATATGCTTGCGGTCGTCTCATGCCTCATCTGCTTCTTTTGTCCATGTAATACTATTTGGAATTCTTTTTTCTGTCCTTCGAAACAATAATATTCTTGCTCTCCAACTTAATAGGTGAATTGTTGGTCAATTATAGAATGATCAAATGCTTGTTTGTAAGATCGTGTAACTAGTTATGAGACCGTACTTAGTCAATCCATATCAATATAACTGTGTTTAATTACGTCTGAAATCGACTTGTTTGTTTATTGCATTCATTCTCAATTCTAAAAACTCTTAGACAAGAAAGAAAACAAATTTCATTATGAATATTATAAGAAAGTTTTATTAGTCTTTCTAGCTAGCTAGCTAGGTAGAAAAGAGCATATACGTCCAATGTCCAAAAAAGAAAAAAGAATTAAGAAGGAGAAATGGCATGTCTTGTTTGACAAACCCAATTATGTGATAACTAGGAATCATGGTTTGATGAACATCTTTGACTTGAAGGGTCTGCCAAGCAATCAAAGCATGTGCATTTCTTGACAAGCATAGTGAAACCCTAAAGGCCTAAAACATACATACATACATTTTTTAGAAAATTCGGTATAAGTTCAAAATTGAAAACAAAAGTCGGATGCAATCCTCGTATTTGTTGTTATTGATACAAGTCCTTTGACTTTTGTGCCACCTATGATTACATTCATTTTTTTTATTTTTTTTTATTTTTTGATATTTATATATTATTATTTTTTCATTTTAAAATTACTTTGTTATTCCCATCATGCCCCTAAAAATTAAATAAGGTAAAAAATTAATTTTTTTCATAATAATTATGATATTTTCAAAATGAGATAAACATAAAATACTGCCACAAATCACGTCTCCTATCATTTTTGAAATAGGCTATTATATTTTAGTCATGCTCCTATATGAACGTTGGCCTGTTGTGGCTTTGTATTCTTGCACTATGGCAACCTGTACACAAGGTACATAAATATTCTTTTACTCTTTGCCATAGCTTTTGTTATTCACTAATTTTTTTTGTTTGTTTTCTTCTTTGATAATACAATTCCTCCTTGTTTTACTTATGATTTTGTTTAGCTCACTTTTTTTCTTCACGTTTTTGTTGCTGTAAAGTTCATTCCCACTTAATATCTTTAATTAAGATGCAATTAACCATTAACACAAGTGGGTTTTGTGTTTCCCCCCACATCATTTTCCATTCCTTTGTTTCTTGATAGTTAATTAACTTCCAGTTTTTCCTATTTTTCCCATGTTTTTGTTGTGACATTTTACGATTATTGATTGTATCACTCAAATCCACACATTTTATCTAAAATCTACATGTTTATCAGGTATAGTAGAGTATACTACTTATGCATTAGGTACACATGAAAAAATTAATAAAAATCAATGAACCCAAATCTACAGCAGAAAAAGTGTGAACTAAACCCAATGACGACTAGGAATTTTGAACTTAGATCGAAGAACCCCTATATTTTTCTCATACATTTTCCTAACGTATATCTCACTGTCCCCTACGTGGGTGTATAGATGTATAGTCAAGTGAGCTGCTTTCATACAGTCTCATTGGTCAGAAAAAAGGAGCTGGTAACCAAACTTTCCCACCAATATTTGGCATTGCCCGAAGAAAGGTGAATAAAGAAAGAAACCCTTCTGCACGATTATAATTTAAAGTCCTCCTTGGAAGAAAGGAGGGAGGCTTCCATTTGACTAATTCAAGACTCTCTCTTGCTTGAAAATATTTTTTCAATACACAAGTCTATATATATGCATACACGTGTACGGCCTGGAGCACTGAAGTCATCATCATAAATTATGATATGTTGATTATGTTTTGTGGGATATTAGAGTATTGATTTGATTAATTTTATATACAAGAAGTTCAAGAAAATATTAGTTTTTAAATATCGATAAAGGGGAGAGGGAAAATTCCATGATAATAACCCAAATTTTCAAAAAAGAATATCTAAGATGGGGCGCCGAACCTTTATGTCCCATCTGTGGTGCGATTATCTTTGGCTGCACATCTATTGTACGATGCCCTAGGAAGCTGCAAACTTAAGCATCAGACAGACCAACTAAAAGACCATGGACACCTTCCAACTTTTCCACTCTTTCACAACTTGAAGAAAGGTGAGGTGAGGGTAGTAGGGCATACACATAATTATGATACTATTGCTCCCCAAGATTTTGATGAACTTGTTACATGTGTGACATGAATAGATGACAAGAGGACAGGTTGCTGTTGAATTTGTCCTTGTCATTCTCGTCCTCGTGGATTACAGGAACCTTATTGGATCAACGACCCTCGATAAATATTTTGTTTAAATTTCCTCCTTCATAAAATGATTGAAACTTGTAGTTTCGTACATATAAAGCACAATAACACATATAATCTTAAACACAAACCTAAACGGATAACGGGTAACGAACAAGAATGGGTGGGGAGCTTCATGCTTTGGCAACTAATCATGTCTCTATATGTACATTACAATTCATGTGTTATGCTGAGGAGCCAAAGCATAATGTTCTTTATCCTCTAAACCATATGGCTATGAGAGATAAGTAAAGAAAGGGTGTCAAAGCCACAAACTTGAGTGTTGTTTTTCTCTGTCTCTCACGCAGGCATGTTATGAAATAATAATAACAATGATAAAGATGTCATAATACCAATAATTAATTTAATTATGCCAATTAAGGAATATAGTATCAGGACCAAATATATATTCCCATACCCATAGTAGCTTGTGAATTGAGACTCCCAATGTAGTTGCTCTCTCTGCAGCAGAATGCAGAGATCTTTAAGGAAAGTCTTCCTCACAGACAAAAAGAGCAGACAGGAAATATCATTACAATATTACTTTTACCAACATAAACATGCATTATACTAGATAAATCCACCAATATATAAATACATATTATTTTTATATTTTTATATATACTGTACTAGAGCATGAGCACCAGCTCCAACACAAAATATTTGGTAGGACCCATCTTCCAGATTTTACACTTGGGCCCCACATTATCTTACTTGCAATGCCTTGTAAATCAAACAAGCAAATGGCTTGATCCAAAGGGTATGATCTGGTTGGCAACATGGAGAGCACAATTCTAGTGTTAATTTTGTAGTGGCTCTGCTAATGAGTTTGAACCCCTCATAAGCCTACAGGGTGAGCAATATGCTTGCAATTTCCAAACCAGAAAGACATGTAGTGGAGCTTCCCATCCATTCAGGTTACAAATTTAAGCTACCATTTGGACTAAAATTGAGTTCATTATTGAAAGGTTAATAATAAATTTACAATGGATAAGAAGATAAATTTATATATTAACAAGCACACAACTAGGTTTATACAAAGAGGGGTAATTTAAGGTTGTCTCTTTTAAAAAAAGTGTTTGGATATATTGCAGGCAAATTGCATCAAAGTGATTCTAAAGCTTCATAAAGAACTAACGAATTTCTTTTGAAGGCAGTTGAGGGAATTTTGTGTTTGGTAAAAGGCAAAATAAGGATACTACAAACATATACCTTGTTAACTAACAACAGTCATTCGTACCCAAAAAGAATTTTCTACATGCATCCTTATATCACAAGAAATTGACTGCTTAGGAAGCCTCTAGTACACAATTTTAATTAATTAATGGTTCAGTTTTCTTGTTAAATTCGCTAACTTGAAATGATTCGAATTTGCCAACGAGATCTAGCCTAGTGAAAAAGCTGAAAAAACTTATATGAAATAGAGTTCAAATCAAATCAATTTAATACACTAAACGTAAGCACAGGATTTTCATATATAATTTGCCTTGATTTAGTTTGAATCAATTGGATACATCACTAAGTAACACAAAGTCATTGGGGCCTTAAGTCACAAGTTGTGGGGTCCTAACGGCTAATACCTGTCGGTATGAAACCCTAGAAAATTATGGATGCCAACTTTGTTTAAGCGTGTGGGTCCCATCAACACAAGAAAATTTAAAGATTAAAAAATGGGTCATAGGTATCCTTCTTTTAGTCTTTAGGTGGGTCGTCAATTCCATCTCAAATCATATCATGTTTTTTTTTCTGCAGATCTTGGGAATCCCAAGCGGTCGTTATACAAAAAGTTAAAGGCTTCAACTAAGTTCATATTATTATTATCTATATATATAAAGCATTATTATTATGTGTGTGACATTAATTTAATTAATTAATTTACATCACAGAGTTTATTGTTTATTTGCTAATATAGGCCTGGGGTGCTTTTATTTTAGTCCCAGCCCCCAGGTTAAAGCTTGTTACCAAAATTCCGGGGATTTATTTACAGCTCCAAATTTAGGGTTAAGTGACTATATTCCTTCTTTTCATTTGGCTTATCTAGTTTGAAATAGGGTAGTTTATTGAAAAAAAGTAGAAAACCTCCTACCAATCAATCCAACTATTGTTTTTATTGCGCTACCCTATCGATCAATCAAAAGCTACTCTATATGATGACGAACTCAACCACTAACATTAGGGTGAGTTGAACCATATAGGGAGGAATGTGTTGTGACGGGAGTGGGTTAGGGCTAAGATTGGTTCTTTGGAATTTTTTTCAAATTTGAGGTGGGTTGGAGCACACACTCTAGTCACGTCTTAATCTGTACTTATTATACATGCAACAAACGTTTCGTAATGAGTTGAACTATCTGACATGTCATGTTGTTAAACTCTCAGTCGATAATTATTCATCTTTTGAAAGTCACCAAATTGCATGTTGCATAACAAATCAAAACTCTTATGATATGATAGTGTATGAGACTATCTCATAAGAAAATAGAAAAGAATGCTCAATATAGTCAAATATTTTTCAAAAGTATTGTGTGCAGGTATACATAAAGTTGTACGACTTGGAAATACTTTTAATACAATAAGAATTTTGAGTGCTCAATTACTTTATGAAAGAAAGGTGTAGAATTTTGGGTGCATTTTTTTTAAAAAAATTAAGTTAATTTTGCAAACAGTCCCGTGATCTAAAACGCGTTTTGGAGGTCTCGAAATCTGATAACATGACGGCCCGTTTGTCCTCTTCTCTTGCTCTTTTGCTTGCATGTGAAAGGGAGCCCGCTCCGATTCGCAGTTAGAGTTTAGTTGGATTGCGCCACGTGGCCCAATATGGTTTCTAAATTCTCAGAGAGAAAAGATGTTTGTTTTTGCATTGGGATTTGTGGAGCCCATGCATGTCCATACATACATAACATACTCCATAGATCATGTCGATAGCTTCAAAATGCTCACGAGGCCTTTTAAAATGTGAGCTCTTTTTATATTGCAGGTGAAATCTGATCCAAGATACACTTGTCCATCACATATATCGGTTACGCAAGGGTCAATTCGAAAAACGAGCTGTGTTACGAACAGTCGTTCACGCGTTATAAAAATAATATCATATTATAATTATAAGATTTTTATATAAAAATATATGAAAATAAAAAACTTACATGCTTAGTTGTTTCTATGCCGTTCTAGACCTCGTTTATTTCTAGCAAGCAAAATCCTAAAATGTGTACTAGCATATCATTTAGTGAGCAAATTTGATAAAAATTATGGATCAAAAGGCTACCTTAGTTTTGATAAAAATTATGGATCAAATGTGTACCGCCCTATTTTCTCCTTAGTTTCGCACGCCTCTTCAGCTTCAACCCCTACATCTTCTATGCCCTTGCATATGGTTTGACCATCTAAAATTTACCTGAAGTGAGGATCTTTTGTTGAATTTCAATACTCGATGACGACGTAACTTCAATTACAAAAGGAAGACATCCTCTGCATCTCCATGCTGATATCTTTAAAAAATAAGTCAGAGATGAAAGACGTATATACATTTCTAGAAACCACTAGAAAATTCAATTCAAAACAGAACCCACTTCAAAAAATAATTTCCTCCACCGTTTACAAAATTTTAGCATCTATAAGATTCAATCATATTCAACAACATGCTAAGAATTCCGTTGTGAGCATGCCAAAAGAGTTTTGCACAATGGAGAAGATGTAGAGGCTGAAGATCAAGAGGCGTGCAAACATGTTTTATTGAGTTTTAATTAAAAAAAGGGCTGAAGAGAGTTAACAAAGTTAAATTAGTGTAAAGTTGTTTGCCACATGTCACAAAATGGAGGAGGAACAAGGGGGCAGGGAATTTGGTAACAGGAAAATTGGACTCCGGCTTGAGTCACAACAACATATCTGATAAATCACCGTCAGCATAAAATAACGACATCGCAAGTTAAAAGAAACATAAAGATATGTGGATATAACTGTTCTAGTTGTACAAGCTCTTTTATGTTTGTTCCCATTTTTATTTTTTATTTTTATTTTTTGGAATTATACAAGCTCTTTTCAAACTCACTGGTATTCTCAAAATTCAGGTGCTTTCCCCAATGCTCACTCTGCTCTACGCAATTTTACATTGAGAGGAACTTCTTTGTAGGACTGAACCTCCTCAGCTGCTCTGCGCGGTGGTCTTCCGACTGAAGATCGCCTTGGGGCACAAGAATCTTCTTTCTCTTCTTTACTAGTAGATGAAATCAATGGAGTGGGACCACTATTATGCATGGGATTGTCTGGTGTGCGACTGACTGGAAATTTGACATCCTCCATCTCAAATAAGTTCTCTGTCTGTCTGCGAACTAAACCTAGCAGATTGCCTCCTCAAACACCGCCTGAACAAAGAAAAACATGCATTAATGGGAAGCGTATGCAATAACTTGGCACATAAAGTACAGTTGTCAGATATGGGGAAACGTCATGCTATTACTTATTGGATGACTGACATAATAATTAATACTCAAAAGTCTTGGAGTTATGTGGCTCGATAGAAGCCATGGATATGGAGATAATCCTACATAAGCAAGGTGATAATTCGTACCAAAAAAAGAAAAAGAAAAGAAGGGTGATAACACAATCTACAACATACATATATAAGTTGGGTGGATCCACTACTACTAAAACGATGTTCTTTGTGATAAAACCCTACGCCTAAGTTGGCCTGAGGTGGCTAAGTTGGGGACCATACCGGTGCTGGATCAAGATTAGTACCAATCCCATATTGTTTCGTTGCTTTATAAGTGGTACCAGAGCCGACAGTTCGACTAAGACACGCATAATGTGATAATCTTTTCAGGTTGAAAAGACACATGGTGAAAGAGGAGACTTAGTGGATCCCTTGATCCAATAGGTGGAGCAGCTTGAATAAGTCCTAGGGGTGGTTAAAATCCCTAGCTACGTGGGCGAGCTCATGAAAAAATTATGGTTAGGAGGTAGAGTTGCAAGGATCAATGCACATCATTGGCTGATTGGTCCATGAATGCCATGGATGGTGGGCAGCATGTGTGGAGATTGTTGGGGTTATGTGGCTCGATACATCCGCCAAGGCTTGAACAAACACTGTGTTAGACCTAGGCAGCTAAGTTGAGGAATTATCAGTGACGGATCGAGATTTAGTGGTCTCAAGTTGGTATGTTGCTAAACACAAAAGTATATCAAACATTAAATCCAGCAAAAGCACATCCTGAAATACATGATGCAGGACTATCTAAAAATCTAAACAGGAAATTAAAACAAAACCTAGTAAGAATAGGAAATCAAAAGAAGTAACTACTAATTTAAAGGAACTAGAACCCTAGCCCAATTGACTAACAGGCCTAACTAATCTTAGAGAGCTTCGTAGATTCTCTTGCATCAAACTCCCCTGGTTGGAAAAGACTCGTCCTCGAGTCTAAACCGTTATCATCAAAGACTCCATGCAAGGCTTGAAACTGAATTTTTCCTTTCCAAACAAAGAGGTATTTTGAATATCGGACCATTCTTGAACACTTAGGTTTACTCTCTTGCACCACTAGTCCACCAATATGTTGATAGCTCCTTACTGTCATGGATAAGAGGAGCTCTGTTCACACTCCTGTGGAAATGTCAAAACAGTTTACAGGAGTGCGAATAAACCGCCCCTTTATGTATAGTTACGCTCTTCGACTTCCTAGTTGATGTTTTTTCTCCTTCAACACTTGAAGCACCGCCATACACATGTCAATGTTATTAAACCACATTTAACTTTGAAAACAAAATTAGATATTAAATGGACACCTCGCCAACCATTTTAAGCCTCTAAATCCAAATATTTGCCAAACATGAAAAATCAATACACATCTCAACATTAACCTCTAAATAGGCACCCAAGAAAGCATGTGTACGTTGATTATGTGTTACTAATGTGTACATTAACCTCTATATATATTCGACAAAATCTGAACTAATGTGTTAAAAATTGCAACAACTCCTACTTCTTAACTGGAGTTTATGTGATTGCTTCAGGGTTAAATAGCAAAAGATGTACAAAGACATGAAGTTGCAATCTTCCACAATTGTTGCATGGGAGGCCTTTTGACAATACTTTAGCATAATGAAACATACTGCTTGATATATAGAAAATCATATACCTTGTATTGTGACTATCACGAAATCTTTCTAGATAGGTTCCTCAAACCACAGCCCACACACTTGAGAATAACAGTACTTGTGGATGCGCATGGCGTAATGACAAATTTAACTCTGAGAAAATCATTAATGTTTCTGAGCGTATCTATCCCATAAGGAGAGAGCTTTCCGACCCGAACTTTGGAAACATCTTGGGGACATAATGCACAAAGAAGAAACAGCAAACCCTACAAACCCAGATGGCAGCAAACTCACTATCAGAACATAAACATAAATCATAAAAAGGGAGGAGGTGAAAGGCACCCATCTTTAAATAATATATTCTACTCTAACATTTCATTTTTATAGCAATCATAATTCATTTCTTATAGAAAGTGTGGTGTGCCAAATCACCCTGCGTGGAATAAACAATAAAAGACAATTCATATTTCAGTGGTTATGTTTGATTGTTACTATGTAAAACATTTGGCTGGTATCCTCACAGCAGCATCTCTTCTATGTCCTCATTTGACAGATTCAGAAGACTTTGGCTAGGATTTCAAAATCTTTTCATTTGGATATTGCTTTCTCAAGGTTCTTGTTTGTTGTTTAAGATGTTGTTGCATCCGTTTGGCTGGAGTAACAATTGTCAATTTTAATATTTTCAATACAATACTTTTTTCATAGATAGCAAGAGGAAAGACATAGACCATGAACAATGATTATTAATCATTTTAGGTTAACAATAACTCCTTATTGTTGTTATCTTCATTTGACAAATGGGAGTGATTACTGAAATAGAAAAAAGTATATCTAGCACATGCCTTAATAAAATCATAAAGGAATTTCAGGGGTCTTCCTCAGACTAAAATTTTGCAAAATCTTCCATCTAGGACAACTTTTCCCTTCATTTCATCCATTTCTAGAAATCATTTTCCTGTTTTAGTGCACACTTCCCTAATTACTGTCCTATGGTGTGAAGGTTCTAAAATCAATAAAAATGAGAAAGTACAAGAATTAAGTCTATAGGGAAGGAGCACAATACATAAAATAACTAACCTGGAGATTTGAATCTACCACTCCGCCCTGCCCAATCTCCCCAAGCAGAACAGAAGCAATTTTCAAACTTCAGATATTTGTTCCCCTCGTGCATGAGAAATAGTTGTATCAGCAGAGATATAGCAGACAGAGGTTGTTTCCGCAACTAGTGACATTCCATAACCATGTGACCTGCCATAAAGTCATTGTTGTCTATATGAGTGGAAGTGTACTTATAGCATAAACCTCAAAAAAACACATTCACAATTCCATCAAATACATCCTGACATTAGAGAAATATAACAATATCTGGATGGAAAACATACTCTCCAGCTAGTGGGCCAACTCTATGATCAGTAAATATGTGAACGTCTGGAAGGAAGAGATGAAAAGACTCTGCGAGCTGCATGTACCATTGAATTTTCAAAGTGCACGGAAATGTAACACCTCTAATCCTCTTAACCAACCCCTCATCAGTCCAGGTTACTCCCTGTAGAGCAAAACATATAAAACAAAACCCAACAAAATGAAGAAAAAAAGATTATCCCATAAGTCTCAAAAGCTCACAGTCAGACTTTGAACAACTGGGATTGCCACAACGACTTCACCACCGCCTTTAGGAGCGCATCCATGACTCTTTATTTCCAGCTCCAATCCTTCTGAGGGAACTCCAAAGCCTTTTAAAATGAGAAAGGTAGTAGACCGGAAGGTATCAATAAATAAGTAAATAACTGAAAATTTGTGCTGTTGGAAGAGTGGTTATGGTTATATAAAAGAACCATGATCTTAAAGCAAGAAGACATTGTCAAACTCCTGTTCTTCACTTAGACCGAAAGCAATATGAACTCAAACGCACCATAAAAATAAAAAATAAAAAATAAAAATAAAATTACATCTATGCTAGAACTAGATAGTTGGGTTTGTAAGATTGTAAGTGTTCAATAAATTAGTTGGCTAGAACCGATTGTTAATATCCCATCAACATTGTAAAATTGTAAGTGTTCAAACAAACTGATTGCCCAAAAAACAAACAAACTGAATTCTTAATATTACCAAAACTATGTCATTACCAAGTGCCAAAGTTTAGAACTAGTTACAAATATGCAGTTTTCAAAGTCATAGCAATGATGAAGCAACAAGGTTCGGAATTAGCAGTGAAAAAGTGGCTACCTTTAAGCGTAATGGTAATGGGTTTCTTGGCAAAGAGGCCAAGCAAAATCAAGGGCTCCAAGAAATACCCAATAGACCGCTCTAAACCACAGTCGTGTTCCAGTTTCAACCGACCCATCACTATCCCTGGCTTGAACTTAAATCCAGTGCCTACCCAAACACACTGAACAAAAATAGCACTCAGAACTATACGTACACACACACACACATATATATATATATCCATATAATATAATGTATGAAAAAAAATTAGTGTTTGGGGAGGGCTACTGGGTACCAGTGTCGTTGATTTCGAAAGAACAGCCATGGCAGACCAAAGCGAGCAACTTGACGAGGGAGACCTCGTACTTGCGGAGACCAGGCCATGTCTCGTTGGTTCGTATGTCGTGAATTCGAATGGGCGTGAAGGTGAGTGTAGACAAGACAAGCTGTTGTCTTAGGTTTTGACTTCCAGATAGCTTCTTGTACCTCGTTTTCTCCATTTTGCTTCTTCTCTGCTCTCTGCTCTCTGCAGTCCTCTTTTGTGCTGTTGTCTGGAAACAAAATTAGAAGCAGAGCAATTGCTGCTCTGGTATATTTTGATAAGCAGTTTTCGTTTGA
>NC_024126.1:7425118-7440303 GCF_000346735.1 Prunus mume | reverse complement strand
TCATAGCAATGATGAAGCAACAAGGTTCGGAATTAGCAGTGAAAAAGTGGCTACCTTTAAGCGTAATGGTAATGGGTTTCTTGGCAAAGAGGCCAAGCAAAATCAAGGGCTCCAAGAAATACCCAATAGACCGCTCTAAACCACAGTCGTGTTCCAGTTTCAACCGACCCATCACTATCCCTGGCTTGAACTTAAATCCAGTGCCTACCCAAACACACTGAACAAAAATAGCACTCAGAACTATACGTACACACACACACACATATATATATATATCCATATAATATAATGTATGAAAAAAAATTAGTGTTTGGGGAGGGCTACTGGGTACCAGTGTCGTTGATTTCGAAAGAACAGCCATGGCAGACCAAAGCGAGCAACTTGACGAGGGAGACCTCGTACTTGCGGAGACCAGGCCATGTCTCGTTGGTTCGTATGTCGTGAATTCGAATGGGCGTGAAGGTGAGTGTAGACAAGACAAGCTGTTGTCTTAGGTTTTGACTTCCAGATAGCTTCTTGTACCTCGTTTTCTCCATTTTGCTTCTTCTCTGCTCTCTGCTCTCTGCAGTCCTCTTTTGTGCTGTTGTCTGGAAACAAAATTAGAAGCAGAGCAATTGCTGCTCTGGTATATTTTGATAAGCAGTTTTCGTTTGAGATGTATATTTGTACCCACAAATTCACTCAACATACCCACAAAACTTTGTTTAAAATTTGTGGGAGATTTTCTAAGAGCATCCACAATGATGCTTTCTATTTCTTAGTTAAAATTTGGTTAAGAATATAAGAAAGCTATTTTAGAATCTCTCTAAAAAATTTCAACTCCAACCACACTCCCTAATTTGGAGAATCATAAATGTTTTAACACTTTTTTAATTGGTCAATCTCTATTATAAAATAAAATAAAAAATAGTTACCATTAAATAAAGGTTTGAAATACTCATTGAATAAAGCAGCATTAAATTATAGGGAGCCACTAGGAATCCTTTCTCTCTCCTCAGATTTAGGAACTCCTAGAGGACTCCCTATTTTAGGAGGTGGATAAGGAGTGTGGTTAGAGTTGCATTTTTACGATTTCTCTCTAAAATTTATCTAAGGAGGTGGTTTAGGGAGCCTATTGTGAATGCTCCCAAAATTATGTAACTAATCTTTTAATTGTAAAATCTCCCAAAATTTGTAATGCCGAATTTATGTAGTTACTTTTGCAAGGGAATGGAGTTCAAAAGCTCTATATTCTAACTAGGTTGCCCAGGCTAGTAAAGTGGGTTTATAAAAGCATCTCCAACCGAAATGTCAATTCTAACGTGAAGAAAAAATATTTTAAGCCTTCCAACTGTGATGCCAAATCCTAATTGGATTGACGTCCTTCACTTTTGCTGTCAAAATTGATGCCAACATGTTGAGACGTCTTTTTGTTTTTTTATTTATTATTTTAATGCTGAGCCCACTTCCTTCTCTCCTCTTTCATGTACAATTCTTAATCCTATTTAATATTTTACTCTTAAATACCGAGCTCACCTGCCTCTAAAAATAATAAAATAAAATGTATATTTGACATTTTGGTTGGATAAAGAGTTTTACAATATGTCAAATTGCCACATCAACCATCAAATTTAAATTTGATGTTTGGTATTTGACATCTCTCTTGAAGATGCTCTAACTAAGCAAGTTATTAAAGTGATTGACTTTTTGAGTTAAGCCTAGTCAAGTAAAATGTGGTGCCACAAAGAAGACCCCCCGTAACATTGAGTTAGTAGGACCCCAACCCTCAAAAAACCGAAACGGGTGGGTAGCAAACACAAAACTCAATTTGTTTGATTGGGGAGCATCGATAATGGTTTTCCTAAACCACCTCCTTAGATAAATTTTAGGGAGGAATTGAAAAATTATTACTCCAACCATGCTCCCTATTCACCTTCTAAAATATGGAGACCTCTAAGAGCTCCTAATTTTGAGAGAAAAATAATTGCTTGTGGCTCCCTATAATTTAATGCTGTTTGTTCTATTCATATTTTAAACTTGTAATTAATGCTAATTATTTTTTTTATAAGAGATGGACCAATTATTTTGAATTAAAAATAATTATAGTATTTATGATTCCCTAAATTAGAGAGTATGATTGGAGTTCAAATTTTATAGAGAGCTCCTAAAATAGTTTTTTTAAAATATTTTTTAATTTATAGTGTTTTTAGCTAAATTTTAACTAAAAAATAGAGAGCATCATTGTAGATGCTCTTAGGTATCAGATGTAACATCCCACATGGACTAACGGAGAGGGAGTGATGTGCCTCATATGTACATGCCCATCTCCATCTAGAACAAGGCTTTTTGGGAGCTCATTGGCTTCGGAGTCATGGGAACTCCGAAATTAAGCGAGTTGGGGTTAGAGCAATCCCAGGATAGCTGACTCACTAGGAAGTTGCTTGTGAGTTCTTAGAAACAAATCCGTGAGGGCAGAGGGGGGCCTAAAACGGACAATATCGTGCTACAACGGAGCCGATCCCGGGATGTGACACTAAACATGATACAATCCCACAAAAAAAAAAAGAAGATATTTTATATTTTTAATTTTCATATATTTAGTTTTTTTGAAAGTCTTCTCTTAACACTAGCCCCTTGGCACACACACATGAAAGTCTTTTCTTAATATAATTAATGACAAATTTAACTCTAACCCTTCGTTTGGATGAGGGAAAACAATTCGAAATTTAGTTAAAAGTTGGGAATTTACGAGAAGAAATTGACAATTCCCTTGTTTGGCAAATTAAGCTTAGAATTTATTAAATGACGCACGGAAAAAATCGTGGAAATTGGAGCATCAAATTCCCGACTTTAATTTTCATCAAAATAAGCATCATTTCATAATTTCCATAGTGTCATTTACAAAATTATGTCATTTACAAAATTTAACATATATAAATCCAAATATCGAAATATTAAATTACCAGACATTGAAATGATGGAAATCAAAATTCCATCATTTTAGAATTCTATGTAATTTTCAATTTTTTCATCCAAAGGGAAGGTAAGAGAATCATTGATGTTTCTAAGTGTATCTATCCCACAAGGAGAGAGCTTTTTCACCCAAACTTTTGAACCATCTTGGGGGACATAATGCACAAAGAAGAAACAACAAACCCTACAAACCCAAATGGCAGCAAGCGGCGAAGTGCATGCAGAGAGAATAATATGTAATATATATATATATATATATACAGTTCCCTTCTATTGAGAGATCCCTCAAATAATTTTATTTGAAGTACGCCTATTAGGGTACTCTACAATTTTTTTCCCAATGATCCAAACCATCCATTTTTTAGGTATTCATTCATAGATCATTCTTACAAAAAATTAGACAAATCAGAAACTATTTCGACATCCAATTGTGTTTTACAAAATCAATGAACACGGTACTTCAAGAAAGTACTAAAATTTCAATAATTCAATTGAGTGGTCAAATGATATCGGATTCAAATGATTTTTTGTAGAGATAATCTTTAAATGAGTATCAACAAAATAGTAAGTTTGGATTTGTGAAATACAATCCGGAATGGGGCCTACAAGGAGTGTCCCTCAAATAAGCTTATTTGAGGGATCCCTCAATGGAAGCTCTGTATATATATATGATGGACACGAAAGGGCGACTTCATTTGAGGGACACCCCTTGTAGGCCCCACTCCGGATTGTATTTCACTAATCCAAACCGTCTATTTTGTAGATACTTATTCAAAGATCATCTCTACAAAAAATCACTTGAATCCGATATCATTTGATCATTCAATTGAGTTATTGAAATTTTAATACTTTCTTGAAGCACCATGTTCATTGATTTTGTAGGACACAATTGAATGTCGAAACGGTTTCCAAATTGTCTAATTTTTTGTAAGGATGATCTATGAATGAAGACCTAAAAAATAGATGGTTTTGATCATTGGAAAAAAAATTGTAGGGTACCCTAAAGGGCGTCCCTCAAATAAAATCATTTGAGGGATCCCTCAATAGAAGGGAACTATATATATATATATATATATATAGAGAGAGAGAGACACACACACACACATATGAGCTAATTAAATCATATCATTTGAAAAAAAGTGGGGAAATGGAAATGGCCAATGGGATGTGTACCCGCCGAAAAGACTCTGAATGAAGTCGCCCTTTCGTGTCCATCCTTCTCCAAACATGAAAAAGCATAGAAAATTCACAGGGCACAGAGAGGAGAGAGAGAGAGAGATGCAATGCCTGAACGAGACGAGAGAGACTCTCTCTCTCTCTCTCTAAAGCCGGGATATTTTCTTCTTGGAGAAGCAGCGCGACCTCAACCCTTACGGCGACGATGCCTTCGCTCGTCTACGCTGGCGTCAAACACAAAATCTAAGCTGCTCTTCAGGTTTGTTTGAATCTCGTCTGTTCTTCATTCCATTGTTTCTGTTTGGTTGCCGAGAAAATGTAACAACGGAGAGACAGGGGAAACGGAAAGATTTGAGTGCCTGGTGTTTGATTGTGTGCTGAAATGTGCAGAAAGCCGAGATGGGTGAGTAATCGGGATGTGGCGGTTGCAACCAATGTGGAGATTCGACGGACCAAAGCTTGATTGGTGGAGGAAGTTCCTAACCTGCCGAAATTGGCTCAAGAAAAGGTTTATCAAATCATCTGTTTTTTTTTTTAAATTTTTTTAATTTTTAAACTTATGTATTTTTAATTAAGCTTGAATGTTAGGAAATACGTCTAATTAGATATGATTTGGTGGCTGTGGGTCACCAATTAGGCTTTTTCTCCAATTGTTTCTTGGTTTTGGAAAAGTGGTGTGGATTGGGCCTCTGTTGCTCTCTGTCTATCCATGATGCACAACAATAGTGTTGTTCTTGAAGTACTAGACTAGAAATAGGATAACTGTAGAAGAATCTGGAAGGAACTAGACTAGGAAGTCCAATTGGCATTTCCTCTTTCTTATACAATTTTAATTCTGAAATATTAAGATTAGTTGGAGAAGTTTTTCACGCCTGATAGAATGTTGACAATTGGAAGATATCTTACTGATTTAGATAAAATTTTGGCATATATATGTATATGTGATCCATGATAGAATATCATATTTAAGCGCGCGCCTAATTTAATTGAATGGGGATTGACAATCCATGGATGAATACATCAATCGTTGTACCTAACATCTGATTTTTCATTAGAGTTGAAAACAAGCAGTTGCAGCTCATATAGTTTAGCTGTCAAGATTGTGTTATTGGATTGCGTTTGTGTGTGTGCTGCATTGTGCTTAATAAAAATTGTTGGGAGCATTCCTATCAGTCACTTATCAAATCTATAGTTGTTTAATCGTGGAAAAGGGTATCCAAAGAAAAAGGGAATCAAGCTTTTGAGAAAGATGTTTAACCATTGTTGCAAATGCAATTGGAGCCTGCAAGCATGTTTGCAATTGTAAATGTATTTATGTATGTAAAGTATGTTGGAGAACCCTGCAGCCATGCTTGAACATGTGTAGTTGGTGCCCGCCCGGGGATCAAATTCTAGTAGGAGAGTGCTGCTAACAGCAAATCAGGTCAGTGCGGCGTTTATTTATCATTTATGTTATTGTATCTCGAGCAGGAGTAGAAATTCATAAACAATCAAATTTATAGAGGACATGCACTTCAACTTTGATGACTGAACTTGTTAGCATTAGAAAATTTAATGGTGCATAGTTCTTTGGGTAATATATTCATTTTCCATTTCTTGTGATAACTATAGCTAGAGTTGAGTTAGGCAATGAATCTGGCCTTCTTCATATTCTTCTACTTGTGCTACAGAACATATCTGCTCAGCTTCAAATACCAAAGCCCAATGACAATGAACTTTAGGTCATTAGAAAAACTCATCATTACCACCTGGGTGGGATTCAAATACTGGTTTTAGTAGCGTTCTTACTGTGCTTTTTTCTTGCATATGAGACAACAACACCTGACATGGAAAGAAAGTGAGACTGCTTCACCTGAAACTGCTGGAGTAGTCAAAGAAGAGGCAAGTTCTTCTGGTAGTGTCTTAATATCATAGGATGATCAGTCAAGCAGTGATCATAATGTCAATGAACTGCATGGGGCACGAGTTGATCTGCTTAAACCTATGACCTGTGAAGGCAACCAAATTTCTGATGGGGATCAAATGATATGGGAAAACGGGTAGTTTCACCAAGGAATGTCAAGTTTCTGAAGAGATCCAGAGCTACAGTTCTGTGAAGGTTGCAGATGTCAGTCCAAAGGTCCAAAGTTCTAGTGCATCTGATTTGAAAAGGTCTGATGCTTTGTCTGACTCTAGAATTAAAAACCAAGCAAAAGATGATGGTAGTAGATTTAACACAAAGAGTAGGAACCCACATGTGGAAGATGCACAAATGCTGGCTTTAGGTGGAAAGATAATAGATGACATGAATGATGTTGACCTGAGCAGTTCAGCTCTAGAAAATTGTCAAGTGGTGATAACTGATTGTGGAAACGAAAAACCTGAACAGCTAGACCTTCCAAATTCCTGCTATGTTGGAGGACAGGTTTTCCAGGAAAATAAATTGCACTTAAATGATTGTGTTTGGGTATTTTCCCTGAAGAATCCCAGCAGAAAAATGTTCTTCAATTTGTTGATTCAAAAGAAACAGAAGGAACTGGTGCCTGCAGAAGTGAATCAGAAATTTCCAGAACCCTTTCCCTAATACCACATGGTATGCTTGATTTCAGTTCTAACGTCGCAGAAATAGTGGAGTCCCAGAATGTGGATAATATTGCATCAGTATCTGAAAACTGGTTGAGAGTTACATCCTGGACTCACAGTCAACTTCAAGGAATGACTTTCAGCTTCATTGTCAAGGCTGTTCTTTGAAATTGGATAGTGTGGGAGATTTCACGTCCAAGCTAAACATGAAAGTACAAGTTGAGGGTGGCTCTGTGATAAAAGACGTAATTGTGCCCAAAGATTTCGGAACCAAAGATTGCAACTCACCTGTTGAAAGTTGCTCTGGTGTTCCTCAGTTACAGATTGAAAATGACAAAAGCGATTACCAACAAGATACTTGAGTAGAGCAGAATAATTTGAAGAGTGATAAGTTGAGATATTGGTGTCATATGAGAGTACCAGGATACTAATCCCGGATCTTGTTTGAATGGAACCTTGCTTGCAAACAACATTTCCTGCAAGGTATTTGGGGAAATTGTTCATGAGGTTGGTTTAGATGACTGTGATGCCTGTGGAATTGAATCAAAGAGTTCCGAAGTAGCAGCAGCAATGCATGATGGCAATCTTTGGTTCCGGTATGCATTCCTTAGGAACAAATGCATACCGGTTCTCCATTTCCTGGGCTAGAATTCTACCTGGTACGGTGCCCGTTTTGTGTTATCTTAATTTGGTTTATGGTTTAATCTTGGTTTTTGTTTGATTTGTTCTGTTGTTAATCTGGGCTTTTTACAACTTAGTTTAAATTGGAAATGATCTTCTTGAGCCATTCACAGATGGGATGCTCGGCTCAGTCAAGCCAAGAGGGATCATCTTTTATAATAAACTTATAGACCATCTTCTAAGCAAAGGTAGCTGCGCATACATGAGCACTATTTACTAAGTAAGTAGTAAGTTAGTAGCCAAATTAAACAACGTTTAGTCATCTAAGTCTGCTACCATGCAGGAATAGAGCCATTTGTGACACTTCACCACAATGACCTGCCCCAAGTACTAGAACAAAGAGACGGGGGTTGGCTCAGTCCGCTATTAAGGTACGAGTAAAACTATTTGCACAACATCTACTAATTAGATTCGTATATCAGTGATCCATAAATGTGGTTCAAATAGCAATATTCATTACGGTGTTCTCTGCTATGATAAGTGATATAACTATGTCAAGCTTTTAGGAGTTCTCAAGAGTTCATTCTTTCACTGTTGGTGCAGGGAAGAGTTTGCACCTTTTGCCTCCATATGCTTTGAGAGGAAAAGGCTGACTACTTAAAAATGGAAGTTGTATGAATAATAAGCTGAGCAATCGAGCTGGTTCTGTGGAGTCTTATTAATCTGGTCTTGATTAAGGCCGAAAGGCATTTGTATTTAGTCTCATAACTTTATTTCCTCTCTAATTCAAAAGCAATTTAAAACCAAACGAACATAGGAGAAAAGTAAATGGCAGTCTAATATCTGTCACATAGTTTACTGCAGAATAAAGGATGTATATTTCGCCTGTTCGTGAAAAAATTACATCTAAACTTACAGCCAGTTACACTTGTACAATATACCTAATTAATCAGCCATGATTTCCTCCATAAAGGAATTGTAAGTCTGATCCATAAAGGAATTGGACCAGTAGCCGTTTTGGTCTAATGGTTGGCTGACCACATTATGAACATCATCGAGCTCTGCAAAGGTTGACAAAGGCTCTGCATCTGCTGCCAATAGTTCATCGACGTCGATAAATAAATTTGGATCCTCATAATCATCGGCATTCATATTATATTGCCCTATTAATCCTGCAAGTTCATCGCTATTATACTCAAAATTACTCAGATTGCTGGTGGCTGCTTCCGCTGGTCCGTTAATTTGATCAACACAAGGCTCTTCTTGGCTTTCAGCAATCTGAGGCAGTTGCTGCGAGTGTAACAATGGCGGTTCGCGGTCTAGTTCTGTAAAGAGTTGATCAATGTCGAAGCTTTTATAATTGGTGTCGATCAAATATTCTTGATCATAAGTGGTACTCTCGTTGATCATCAACTGATTCCTCTCATCATTCATAATCTGCGGCCCCACTGAATTTTCAGTTTTCATCTCCTTTGTAGATTGATCTCTTTTCATCTTCTTGTTTGATTGATCTTGAGACGAGCACTTCCTCTTTTTCCCAGACTTGTCCATATTGCCCTTCCTTCTCAGCCGACAAATCACAACGTCAAAATCATAGCAATTACTACTTGTGCCGTTCTTGGAAGCCTTTCTGAAAAGGCTATATTCATCCAAAAGCCACACCGCGTGGTCCTCCGAAGCATTCCCGTTCTCGTACCGGAATTTCCGTTTTCTCCCTATAACATCAACATTTTGGTAGGTTTCGGTTTCGCTCCAAGTACCGCGGCCAGTCTTGCGTTGGATGCGCAAACCATTTCTCTGGAGCTCAGAAATGAAGTACAAGTCTTGATCCTTAAGTTGATCTCCTCCGTAATCTCTCCAAATTTCTGAGGGTTCTCGATTGTTGCCGAAGAGGTTGCACTTGTGGATAACCTTGTTGTATTGCGGCATCGAGGTCAGAGGCCTTTTCTCCACCACCATCTTGTAGAGAAAGGAGCCGATGATTTCTTGGTCCGTGGGGCGGAACCGGAAGCCGAGCAGCTGTGTCACGCCAGAATTAGCCATGAGAAAGAGAGAGTTGGAGAAAAGACCTTCACCACACAATCTTGTCGAATGACACCGATTTACCGTAACGAATTCCCCGAAAACCTAAAAAGGGTTATCAAAGAATCGGATTTCCCTTCGCTGGACGTGTTCATATGCACTGCTGATCCGTGCAAAGAACCACATAATCTTGATTTAACTCTTGCCCAAAGGAGGAAGACTGTTCTTGTTCAAGTGAAGTGCGCAAGAGTGTATATTTATAAGCTGAGTTACTTGGAAACAAAGAAACCCGTTGGAGAGAGAGAGTTTTCCTAATTGAATTGAATTTTGGTCAAAGATTTGGTCAAACAACCACGAAGGAAGCCATCGCCTTTAACCTTTTTTTTGGTCAATCCATTGCCGTTGGATCCAACGGACGGGTGCTGCTCCTATGATACCTTAATTTTAATTTTTGGCGTTTTCGCATGGTCATAGCGTAGAGTTGCCCTTTATTTATTTATTTAATTACTTTGTTTTTTTAAAAATAAAATTTTATTTTAACGTTGGTTGATATGGGAGTCCGAGGCTTAGATCGAATCCGCATCTAAACTCAAAAGTCGAGAAATCAAGTCCAAGTCAGAAGGTCCCAAGTACAAAACTTGGGAGACTTTGGAAAAATACAAAGAAGAGAGAAATTTTGTAAAAGAAGCTAAAATGGACAAAATTGCCCTTATTTATTTTTGGATTTCCTAAGAAATCCTATACATTTGCATGTCTTTGATTTGAAAGTTGAGAGGTTTTTCTGTCTTTTTTGAAAAAGCTTTGGCTTTTTCCAAAAGTGAAAATTTTTTTTTGGCTAAAACCTAAATTTACTTTTTGGATAACTGGCTTGCAATGTATGTGTGGTAAAATATTTTTTCAAA
This sequence comes from Prunus mume, assembly GCF_000346735.1. Next base: position 7,430,068 of record NC_024126.1, on the reverse strand, counting down.
AATTTTGTGTGCAGGTACAAATAAAGTTGAAAGATACTTTAATACAATAGAATTTTGGGTGCTCAATTACTTATGAAAGAACGGTGTAGAATTTTGGGTGCATTTTTTATTATATTAATTATAAGATTTTCATATAAAATTTTCACAGTAGTAGTAGATGTCACTTCTTTTATACAAAAACCAATAAATGATAATAATTTTTTTTTTCCCATTAGAAAAACTGAATGTTGCTTACATATTAATCATCACATTGGAATAAAAGAACGACATCACAATGAACAACACCACAAGTTTATTTTTTTGGAATACAAGCGATAGTCTAAACTACAAGAGGGAGGAGGGTTTCTCACACACACACACACACACACTATCATGATGCCATGTGGGTTCGAACCTGAGACCATTCATATGCAAATTAAGTCTCTTTTTTCACTGGACTAGATCCTATTGGCAACACCACAAGTTAAAAGATACATAAAGATGTGGATATATTGGTCTAGTTGTACAAGCTCTTTTATATTTGTTTTTTTTTTGAATTATACAAGCCCTTTTCAACTCACTGGTATTCTCAAAATTCAGATGCTGCTCTTCTGCTCACTCTGCTCTACGCAATTTTACATTGAGAGGAACTTCTTTGTAGGAATGAACCTTCCCAGCTGCTTTGCGCGGTGGTCTTCCGACTGAAGATCTCCTTGGGGCACAGTTTTCTTTCTCTTCTTTACTGGTACATGAAATCAATGGAGTCGGACCACTATTACCCATTGGATTGTCTGGTGTGCGACTGACTGGAAATTTGACATCCTCTATCTCAAATAAGTTCTCTGTCTGGGACCTAAACCTAGCAGATTGCCTCCTCAAACACCGCCTGAACAATGAAAAACATGCATTAATGGAAAGCGTATGTAATAACTTGGCACATATTACATATGACAAACATCATGCTATTACTTATTAAATGTCTGACACAATAATTAATACTCAAAGTGTTGGAGTTATGTGGCTCGATAGACCCCATGGATATGGAGATAATCCTACATAAGAAAGGTGATAATTCAGACCAAAAAAAAGAAAAAGAAAAGAAGGGTGATAAATCTACAACGTATATAAGTTGGGTGGGTGGTCCACTACTATTAACAAGACATTCTTTTGTGATAAATCCCTACAGTGGCTAAGTTGGGGACCATACCAGTGCTGGATCGAGATTAGTACCAATCCCATGTTGTTTTGTTGCTCTATAAGTAGTACCAGAGCCGACAGTTCGGTTAAGACACACATAATGTGATAATCTTTTAAGGTGGAAAAGAAACATGGTGAGAGAGGAGACTTAGTGGAACTCTTGATCCAATAGGTGGAGCAGCTTGAAGAAAAGTCCTAGGGGTGGTTAAAATTCCTAGCAAAAGTGCATCCTGAAATACATGATGCGGGACTATCTACAGGGATGTAGACTGTAGTACAGATAGGCTAATGGCATTTGAAGTGTCCATATCTGAGTCCATTTTCAGAAATACATGATCAGGACTATGTAGAGGGTTGTAAAATCAACATAACACCACTCGGGAACTAACCTTTTATTTTCAACCTTCTCTTTATTCTCAACCTTTGGGCATGCAGTAGACGGCCCCATTGCTGCAAGAATTCGCAAGCGCAAATGTTAACATGTTCGGTGCAACAGAAAGGGGAAGAGAAAGAAATATTCCAATGAGAAAATTAGATCATCAAAGTTTACATCGACTTCTTGTGACGCGTCTTTTGTTGTCATTACATGGTTCACCATCATTATCAGCTTTATGCAAAGCTGCCTCATCTACTTCCTTGAGCTGGAAAAATAAATGAGGTTAAGTGATAGAATGTAAGGGCTTTAACTACATACAAATTCATAACTGAATGGTTACCTGAGATACCTGAGACTCAGTATTTTGACATTTCTCTGCTTTTCCCTGTAATATGAGGGGTATATTATAAAAGAATCAAACAAAAATATCATTGAATTGAAACCTCTGACTCAAGGCATGACTTCATATAGAATGACAACAGAATCAGATTTCCTAAAGCAGAACAGGTCACTGATTGCTGCTCATACATGCAGAGCAGGTGAAGAAGTTAGTGTAGTAGCTTCTAAATACTGGCATTTACTCTTCTCAACTTCATCATTGTATAGCATATACTATAACATTGTTGCTGGTTATTTTCAGTTTACTTTTCTTATTTTTTATTTTTTATTTTTATAGGAACTGTATGCACAGGAAGTTACTAGAAGACAAGGCCTTGTGCTAGAAGTGGAACAACAAGGCTTAACTAACGCTTCTATTAAGTAAGCAAACAATTACTTAAGAAAGAAACAACAGTATAAAGTTATCCTTAGAACAGATGTAGAAACACCAAAATAGGCATGGGACAGTTTCCAAGCCTGCTTTTGGGGAATGCTTATTGAAAAAGCAGGAAACAGAGATCAACTCTATCCATCATGATGAATTATAAAAATTTAAGCATTTGATAAATATTTCAGAATCAGAAGTGGAAGAATTTCTGATCAGTAATAGTCGCAGCTATTTTTGAGTGCCAACAAACAAGCCGGAGAAGAAAAGGAGTGAGAAGGAGTTATAAAAGTAAAGCTAAATTATATAAGTAAATTGCCATTAGTTATCCATAAAAACTCAAGAATATATAAGTAAACAGCAGGAAAACTTGCAGTAACAGTTCCAGCAGATATATAGTGTACACAATGTATGTAAAAAATTGGTATTGGTTTTAGTTCCACTGAACTTAAAAGTCAAGATTTCGATTGCATTCCTATTTATATACAATGCTAGATAAGGGCTAACCTCTATTTCTAGATTCTTTGCTTTAAGTAAGGCATCCCTGCAAAGAAGTTCATGCTGTAGTGTTTTTACCTGGTATTGACAAAGAAAGAAGTCTAAGATATTATGAGAAGTGAGGACTTCACAAACATAGTACCTACATTCAGTTATTGACAAGCGTACCTTTTCTCTTCCTAAATTAAGCTCCTGTAGAATCAATAACAGAGAGTAATTACCAGAGACACTTAGGCACTAAGATTAATGTAGAAAAGAGTTTAGGCACTAAGATTAATGTGAAAAACACACCGCTAACATCCGGCTGTTTGATTGAGCAAGATTCAAATTTTGTTGCTGCAATTTCTGAAGACTAATCCGCAGTTTCTGCAACTCAGCTCCACTTAATTCAACGATTTTACTGTTCAAATATAATTAAAGGAAAACCCTTCTCCATCTCAGAAAAATTGAGCAACATGCCAAAACCAAGACATACCAAAGAAAAGGGAACAACTTTGAGTGTCATCGTTTCTATTTCAACCTACTCTTGTACTTCAATTTCCCGGGGCACAATCTCAGTAACCAAACAGAAAATAAAAATTGAAGAACAATAGAAGGATACTTCCTTTCCGAGACAAGTCTCATCAAAGTCATTCTTTCCTGTTTCAGAAGTTCACAACACAAAACCCACTAAGAAAATCTAACAAAAAATACGAAAAGAATAAAAATCGAAGAGGACCCAAGTGAGATTTTACCCTCATGAGCTGGTCAATGTAGTCCTTATCAATAGGGCAATCTTCTGGGGGCTTTTCATCTTGGCTAATAGCTTTCGCAGTCTGCAAATTAGTGATGTCGGTTAGCTTCTTCCGCATCATGCTACCCAAAGAAGATCTCTTGGCCATTCTCTCACTTCTTACGTTTGAAACTTTAATTTAACTTCAACAATCACAATTGGGTTTTCAAGAAATGTGGTCCAAACATGAAAAACAGAGATTTCTGGGAGACAAAGCACTTCAATTGAAAAGAACCCAGATGGGAATTGGGAAATTAAACAAACAAGCAAGTGAATTGCGGAGGATTAAAAGACCGCAAAGTAGAGTTTTTTAAAAAGCACAAATGGCTGTACTTTTTGAAATCTGGGAGGGAAACTAATCAAATGGCTGAAGAGTAAAGATCGAATAAAACCCTAATTTTATTTCTTTTGTCGCTGTGAAGCAAAAAGTTGGGTTCTTCTGAGCAAACAGAGAGAGAGAAGAAAGGAAGGGAAAACAAAGAGGAAAGCAAAGCAAAGTGGCAAAGTATGTATGTTCTGAGTGAGGTTCGGTTTCACAACGGCTTTCCGAAGCCAAGGTGAGAAAGCTATCCGAACCTGATTTTGAATATTACAACGAGCCTAGCCTTGTTCTTGGAATCAACTACCAATTTTTAGCTACATCAATACTTTATTTTTGATTGAAAGCTAATCCCTATAGTTGTAGTTAAAAATAAAAATAAACAATTAAGTGTGATTTTGGACCACACCGTGTCACTGTCATCCTGTCCAGTGTCTCATTTTAATTTTACTAGATGAGGTGAGGGCTGTCATATTTTTAAGTAGATTTTTCACATCTCTTGAGAGACATCCCTAGTAAAACTTATGAAATGTTGATTAAGGGCGAAAGGCATTTGTATTTAGTCTCATATCTTTTAAAACTAACCCAATTAAAATTGAACGACATTTTTCCTCTCTAATTCAAAAGCAATTTAAAACTAGGGAGGAAAGAAGCAAAGCACCCCCAATATGCTTCAAAACGTCCTGCTTCAGGATCCTGACTGACTCAACGCAACTCCAGTTGTTAGCAATTCATAATGTATCAGGGCACTTTCTTCCTGATTCTTGACCATTCATTTGAGTGAAATTCTTTCCTCTCTTTTGTGTTTTTGTAAAACACTTAAAAAAGAAGATGAAGAAATGGTGACGTGCAGCAGCCTTTTTTTTTGTCTATGCAGCTTACAATTGCTAGTTCCTGCGTGGCTGTGTTCATCACAAGCACAACCAACCAGGCAGTTTACAAAGTATCGATTGTATGGGCCTGGCACCGGCCTGTCATGTTTCGTTCTTTGGGTAGGAGAGTACTACTAAGAGCATCTCCACCCACAAGGGCTAAGTCTAAGGCAA
>NC_024126.1:7409204-7424911 GCF_000346735.1 Prunus mume | reverse complement strand
CCACGTGTCCATATTTATTATAAAATTCACATCCCACTCCTCATACAATTGAAATACCTACTCACTCATCATACAATTGAAATATTCTTGGTCCTCATAGTCCGATACAATGGAATACAAGGACAACTCCATCATTGGCGGAGGCGGTTCCACCGGATCACGACGTGGGGGAGTATTTTCCTTCGGGGGACGTAATAGTGCCATTATTTCTGACACGGAACGCATCACTGGAATTGACTGCGGGCATTGTTCACTTGAGGAGCCATGTGTAATGGTTTTCCTCTTCTTTGTTTTGCCTTGACTAATCTATTAAAAAAAAGAAATTGGAAATGCAAGAAATATATATATAAAGACATTGAATTGAATAAAACAGATTTTTTTTTTTTTTACCTCGTTGCCAAGATTTTGACCTATTCGAACATTTTTCCACGACCCTCCGGCTTCGATGGAAGATGACATTTGTATTTTTGCACAAATGAAATTTTGTAGTAGAAATTTGGTGAGGAAAGTGAAAACTATTGGAAGGAGATGAGTTTTTATGAAGATTTGGTGTAGAAAGTGAATAAAATGGTTAGGTATTTATAGGGAAAAAATACATAATTTTTTGGTATTTTTTTAAAAAAAATTCAGAATTTTTTCGAATTTTTTTAGCCAAAAAAACAAGGACCGTCAGATTTCTGGAAAAAAAGATCGAAGCGTCGCTGTCGCGACATGTCAGCATGACGTCAGCTCGCGGAAATCAAATTTTTTTTTACCGTTGGCGCGTGTTCACGCGCCAATAGTAAAAAAAATCTGCTTTATTGTGCGCTGACGTCAGCGTGATGCCAGCGCTGACGTCACAAAACTCGGGCTTCAGCCCAGGCAGAAGTTGCCTTTGGGCTTGCCTGGGCTGGTGGGACCCACCACGAAACCGGGCTGCTTCTCTTGCGCTGGAGCCATCTCGGGCGCTGGACCCACCACGAAACCGGGCTGCTTCCCCCAGTTTGGGTCCTGCGCTGGACCTGCTCTAATGAGTTGAGTTTTGCCCATCCATTTGCGCCGCAGGTCTACCAACCTGTTCAAAACATAGCACAATTGGTTGGTTATGCAAGGCAGTAGCGGCAAACAAAATGGAAAAAGAAGTAGCAAAACAATTTAGCACCACACAATTTAGTTTTGGGAGAGTACTTAAAAATAACAGCACTCAAATCATGCACAATATTAAATTAATACTAAGTTACTAACATCAGTTTGCAAGTTTTAAGATATGACGCAAGTGAAGTGATGATATTGGAAACGGGGAAGGGGTTTATTGCCAAAAAAAGGAGGAGGAACAAGGAGGCACAAACAAAGCCCAACTAGTTACGTGACAGAAGTTAAAAGCTAGGGAAGATCTAGAGTGATCTCAGACATCTGACCAGAACGAGCAGAAGAATTCTAACAACACCAGATTTTAACAAAGTATTTTGGATCAACTTCCCCACACAGCAGACTAGTAAGCAACCATGAGATCCGCCTGCCTATCACTACAACAAAGTGGCTTAGCATGCAGTTTGAAAACGCAAACTAAACTTTACCCAAAAGAAAAAGAAAACAGATAACACTGAGAAAAATAAACGAGGAACAAAGCTTGAAACCTTAATTAAAGAGAAAGCAAGCAGTGGCGGAGCTGATCTTCTACACTAGGATCGAGTGGCGGCCTATATATACTGGGAAGGGAAGGAGAGAAGGTTCCTTTTAATGAAAATTATAAGAAGACGAACTCTTGTATATATAGATAGACACCAAGGAAAATAAAAAAGAAGCTAAATTTTGCTTGGTGTCTATATATACAAGATCTGAAATTTTTGGGCTCATCTTCTCATCCAACAGAATATTACTTACCTTAAAACAGGAATCATGGTGGAGATAAACAAGTCCTCTAGCAATATACCTTGAATAATAATGAAGCGTTTAGCCCAATCAAACACTGCTCTTCTCATTGGATCTAATCAATACACCCATTGCCATTAGAAATGAAATCAATAGTCTCCCTGAGTTCGGCAAACTAGGATAGGAAGAACTCAGACATTATCAATGATACTGAAGAAAGATTAGGTGACAATGACAAATTGCAGCTAAACATAAAGGGCCAGTGGAACTAACCCAATAATATCATATCCAAGCTTTTGTTGAGCTTTACAAGATTCTTGTGCTGGAGTTTGGAGATCAACAGAATCTCATTTTTCAACTCTTCGATGCCTTGCCCTGAGCTACTAGATAGTCATTTTCGGAAAATCGGCCTGGGCGGTGGGCGCCCAGGAGCTAGGCGGGCGCCTAGGCGGGACTTTTATTTTTATTTTTTATTTTTATAGATATTGTTTTTCATGGACTTAGATTTCAACTACCAAACACTCGGTGATGGTGGTGACCAAGGACGAGTACGAAAAATGCCATTCTGCGCATCCCATCTTCTTCTCCAACAATGGTGCGACCGTGTTCACATTGGACCGGCCTGGTTTGTTCTATTTCATTAGTGGGGTTTCCGGGCACTGCGAGAGAGGCCAGAAGATGATCATCAAGGTCTTGGAACCAGCAAGCCCACCTCAATCCGCTGACCAGAACGAGCAGAAGAATGATGCTGCAGTTGCAATGGCCGCCATCACTTCTGCAACTATCATGTCCTGCATTATGTCATTTGTGGGGGTCCTTTTCTTCTAATTGCAGTGATCAGCGATGGTTACTATATTTTTCTTGTGGTTTGTTTCAGCACGGATACTCCGATTTAGATCCGAATCCCGTGTCGGATATGCTATGATACGAGTCGTCAACGGATACAGACTTTGATGCACGGACAACTGTATCCGACATTCCGGACAGGAGTCGGATACTCGTTTTAGAGGTTTTGAGAGGGAAAATAAAGAGGAGATAAGCTTTAATTGTTGCTGGTTGAAAAATTCGAAAAGTTTGCCAGCCGTAGGTCTACTTTGCACGATCATACTCCAAACACTTCTTCTACTACTGTATCTCTATCTTAGTTTTTTGTTATAAATGGTTTGATAACTATATATTAAATGATTAATATATATTTTTAATTGCCATATCATATCATAGTTTTTAGAGATTTTTCGTATTACCGTATTCGTATCCGCTTTATGGGTGAGTTGAAATTAAAAGAGTGTAGGACTGGAACTTATTGAGATTATGAAAATAAATTTGTTTCAAGTATGATATTTCTCTATTGAATTATTATTATTTTATCATTTTTTTGGGTATAGATTTGTTTTAACTCTTGAACATATTATTTGCATCCATCTTAGTACAAACCATAAATGAGATAACTCTCGGAAGCTAGGGTTATTGGTTCGAGACTTGGATTTAGGGTTTGGAATACTAAAATAATTTTCTATCATTTTTAAATAGTTGAAACCATATTTTGAAACCACTAGCCAGAACTCTGTCCCTCTTCCTATTTTCACCGGAGAAAACTATGACTTCTAAAGTATTAAAATGAAGACCTATCTTATGTCTCAATTTTTATGGGACACAATTGATGGTGGCTTCAATAATCTAGAAAATCCAACTGTGGAACAGTTGAGGCAACTAAAGAAGGATCAACAAAAGGATGCAAAGGCCTTATTTGTAGGTAAGATTCCAGTTCTCACCATGTTCGATCGGAATACGCTTTAGTGTACCATCTAAAGAGATATCCATATATCAGAGTTTGTCAAATACATAATAAGAGATACCCGAAATACATGGTCAAGGGTAATAACTCTGGAAAAATAAAACTCTAAATGGGACAATAGATACTCGGGTAATAGCATAATAGTAATGGATAATGCTCTAAACTACATTTGTCAATAGACAAAAATCGGGGAAAAATACTTATAAAAAAAAAGAGAAAAAAGAATTAAAAAAAGGACCCCAGTAAAGTCACGCGGCTATACTTTTTTTATATAAAAAATAATTCGGAGTATTGGGGCACCCGCCTAGAAGGAATAAGGTACCGAGCTAGTATAATAGCTCCACTGCACTAGATGGTTGGACCTGTTAAGTAACTGTGTTCAATTTTGTTATCATATCTGTTTAGTCTATTCTTGTATATTCCTATTGCTTGTATGTCATGTTATATACTTCAGGAATGGAGAGCACACGTTGCCTAGCTCATTTGTCTATCTGCTTATGCCACACAGTATCATATGCTACAGAAACAGCAAATCTACGTGAATCAAGCAACAACTTGCAGAAGTAATAACCCCTAGCCAACATGAACCACAAAAGGATACTGTAATGTTTCATTCAACAACAAAGAATCATACGTCGTATTTGTTTCAAGAATCAAACTAAAACCCCAAAAGTGTGTACTTTGGAACCAGAATATAAGACAAACCCAAATCAGCAGGATGGAAGATCATCTCCGGCACAAGGAACCTTTCATTTGTCAAGTCAAACTCCTGCCCAAAAACAACAAACACCACTCAGAAGTAGAAACAAACACAACCAGTTAATGGTCAACACTGAACAGTGGCAGTCGTGTAAATTGAGTAACAACTAATGACCAAAGTGTACTTCCACTTTTATAGTGGTCATTTTAATAAGCCAACAAAAAAAACTAAAAAATAATAATACGAGAATGAAACAGTCAGTAAGCCAGATGGCGTTGCAGAGTGAAGACAAAGTGATAGCAAAAACCAATGAACGTCAGCGAAAAAAAAAAAATTATTGAATGCTTGTCCCGATCGATAATGGCGGTCTCTGAGCAGTGTGACAGTAATTTTTTTTTATGAATATTTTAATCAATAATTGGATGAGACTGAAGAGTGATGAAACGCTCTTCATTCCTTAAACAGACTTTCAAGGGAACAATTGGAAAGCCGTGTTCGTTACTTCCCAAAAAAAGAAAAGCCGTGTTATTTGCAAAAGGTTTCTTATTTCCTTTTTTGGGTCATACTCATACATACTGTTCTTTGCAAAAAGCTTGAACTGCTCAGTTTTGGGTTTTTCTGTTTGGCTTCAAAGGAAATTCAGCCTCAAGTTTTGTAGTTTCCAGTACTCAGGTCAGTCGTGATCTTTCATTTCTCGGGAACCAAACAAGAATATATAGCATTTCTTGTTGCTAATGCCTCCAGAATGCTAGTGTTTCTCAGTCACTCTGGTAAGGCTTTGATTCATAAACTAGACTAGAATGCCTGCCAATGTAACTGAAATTGCTAGGCGGGTCTAGGCGGCATTAGGCGAGTCTGGGTGCCAGGGTGGGTCTGGTTCTTTAGGGTTTAGGGTCTGGTTATTTTCTTTTGTTCTTTAAGCCTACTGCCTAGCGATTTTTCAAACTTATGCACTGGGCGCTGGGCGGTCGGGTTCTTTTCTTTTTTTCTTTTAAAGGGTAATACCGTTCTGTGCTATTAGCTTCCTGCAATATCAATCTTTGAAGACTTGAGTATGCTTTAAACAACTGAGATCAGGCAATTAATCTAGTTTTCATGAGAAAACATCATGAGCCCATCTAAGTGAACTGAATGATTAATTATAATATTTAATCTTTTTCACCTCCTTCCCTTTCTAATTACAAGTGTTTATCAGAAGTATGACTTACTGTAACTGTTTTGCATTTCTCAAATCTCAATCTAGTCATCTCCATTGTTAGATTGGTGATGTTGCTTGCTTCATCTTGATGTAGGTTGACACTACCATTACACGGTTTACAATTTGCTTGGAGATTGGCAATTTCTTGTTGGAGAAGTTCTGTCGTGTACGTTAGATGTGCTCATCTTCGAATTTGTAGGTAAAAGAAGTATATTTCAATTTTGCAAACTGATGGATTCGTATTCCATAGAGTCTATGAATAGTTTCTTTTAGTTTTAGTTCAGATTGGATTCTGTTTTACTTAATGCAAATAATTCATTGCTTTTAATTACTACTCATTGTTTCATTCTTTTAGGTTCTCATGGTTGAGCTTCATTTTTGCATTTGTCAGCCTGGCATCTCGAGTACAGAAAACATTGCAAGGTTCATCTAACGATATTGGATGGTTGCCGCGCGCTCCTGGCATGCCTGGTGTGGAGGATGGTACAGCAAGATTCTTGGAATTGCTTGCAGGAATAAGGTACCAGGCTAATATAAATATAATAGCTCCACTGCACTAGATGATTGGACCTGTTAAGGAACTGTGTTCAATTTTGTTATCATATCTGTTTAATCTATTCTTGTATATTCCTATTGGTTGTATGTCATGCTGTATACTTCAGGAATGGGGAGCACACATTGCCTAGCTCTTTTGTCTATCTGCTTATTCCGGGTAAAGAAAATTTATTTATCTCTTTGGACTTTGTTCTTCTCCCCTGTTCAATTGACATTTAGCATTGTGGCACCTATAGTTATGGGAACTTTGATTTTCCAGGCCTCTATGGCAATCACGGCCCCATATACTTTGTTGGAACAAAGAAATTCTTTTCGAAGATAGGTCTAGCTCGTCATATTACAAAAATTCACAGTGAGGTAATGAGTCATTACTCTGTGATCATTGCTGACTGAGTTTTGTGAAATTTGTCTTCCCTTTTCATATGTTTTCTTGTATGAAGGCATCTATTGAGCACAATGCATGGGAACTCAAGCAATACGTTGAGGAGCTTTACTGGGGATCTGGTAAGAGTATGATGCTGCTGGGCAAAGCAAGGAAGGTGAGAAGCCTGTATTCCAACAAAGTATAATGCCGACAAAGCTTATGCATGATACATTCATGGCTTTTTTCTTTCCTTCTTTATTTTAGCTCGCGCCTCTTGTTCCATTACACATGGATTGAGTTTGGGGCAAAATCTTTATGAAATACAGTTACCTAACAATCACGTTTATTCTACAATACCAAAAAGGAGGAATATTTTATGTCATATTAACCTTTTTCTCGTGAACTTAAGCAGAAGAAAAATCCTTTTCTCATGAAACTAAAATGTACATAAATGTTGGATGAAAAACCGTATCATGTCTAGTTCCCAACTATCTGTTTAAATTCGTTTTCACAATATAAATGTTACTGCATCTGTCTCCTGAGAATGCAATGCATTTTCACAACACCCAATGCTACTTCAACTTTTACATTCTATAAAAATTTTGTATTGTACATAAACATGAAAATATTGGAGGAAACTAAAACATCATTCCTCACAATGTGGATGACTATATATGTAAATCAATGAAAATTAATTTTCCTTTTGGAAGGAAAATTATTAGTTTTTCAGTCAAAAAACAAACAATAGTAATATCTTCGTGTTTGATGATTCAGTGCATGCTGTGGAGAGAGAGAAAGAAGTTACAATTTCCATTTTAAAATCTTTGTATTTCATGGACCAATAATGATAAATTTTTTTGTATTTTTTGTTGAGAATTATCTACTAAGTAATGGAAACTAACCCACTTTTGTTCCAGTTGATTATAACTTTCAAAAAGAACAAATTTCTTAAAATTTTAATACATAAGAAAATCCATTGCATGTGAATGAAACATTGGCTTAAGTTCGTGTCTACATTAACTTAAGGAGAAAAGATATTGATGCAAAAAGCAGATTTCGTATTAACACCTGAAATTAACTAAAGAGTAGAGAAAATAAATGAGTAATCGTGTTTGTTAACAACTTTTGAAGAAAAAAGGGATTAAACAGTCTAGAGACAAACCAACCAAAGCAACTAAAATCTTTTGCTGAATTCCTCATTGTCTGATCTCTACTTTTTTCCCCAGTGGTGCTGGGTTGTCTTCAAAACTTATAACTATAGTTCCATCACTTCTCCAATTATCCTAAATGAGGATAAATTGTCTCACCTTCAAATGCTACTATAACGAATTCTACTGGGTTAATTGGAGTATTATAAAACTATAAATATCTAAATATGCAGCTTCCCCTCAATAAATAAATAAATTATGGTGAGACCAGGAGAAGGGATCACACACATAAGAGATACACTCAAGATCCTCATTTCATTGGGAGTCATGCACATGGAAATGTCACCTTTGGGGTTGATCTAAACGCTGCTCCAGAAGTGGTGCTCGGCTCAGCACCAGGGACAGATCTAGGAATTGCAAATCGGGTGGGCTAAATTTACCTTAAGTACAAATGTATTAAGAAAATTTGGTGAGTTTTGTGGATTTTGGTTGGTTTTTGTAGATTTTTAGGCTTGGATAATAGATTTTAGGAACTAAAAACTAGAATTAACCCACATCGGGTGGCTAATTTTTTTTTTGGGTAAATCATAAGCCCTAGTTTGTTATATTTTTATTTTATATAAGCACTCTTTTTTCAGTATATTTTCTTCATCGTATTTAGAGCTTTTTGTTATTATACGACATTTGAAATAGAGAGAATGTTAGAATTATTGATAATATTGGGATTGAAGGGAAACAAAGAAATAAAAGAAAAAAAAATATTTATAAGGATTGAAGTTAAAAAAGAAAGTAATAATAAAATAAAAATATCTCATTTTGTGGGGGAGTGCACCTAACAAAATAAAAACACATCTCATCTATTGGCGGACAGAATGAAGGACAACTGTGGGCACTTGCCCACACTTACAAAAACATTTCGGCCATATAATCCCACCTAAACTCACATTTTTTTTAAAATTATTTGTAGGTCCTTCTTAGGTGGAGCCCCCACATGGCCCATCCAATACATACACTTTAAGCCCAAAGCTTATATTAAAAAAGAAAAACCTTATGTTATGAAAGAAGAATAGAGATCCCACCAAGTTCACTCATTCTGTAATTTGGTGGAGAACTATTTATGACAGTTATGGAAAAAGATTTTAAAAGAAAATTCGAGTTGGAATTGTCACGACCTATTGGGAGAAGTGATGATAATTCAAAGCAAAGTCGCATAGAAATCAATATGTCATATCTTCATTCTGATTTTGGTTTACGAACTCTGATTTTAGATTACCATATGAATGTTTGAGATGAAATTAGAAGAGCTTACTTACAAAAAGGCCTTGTTAGCCTAGAAATCATGATTTTCTTGTAAACAAAAATTAGAAAAGAGTCAAGACAATTCAACCCAACATGGTTTGATGAATTCCCTTACTAGTTGGAATATAGCATCAAAGAAGATGCTGCATTTTGCTTAGGTTGTTATATTTTTAAAACAAATTTGGGAGAGAAAGCTTGAGGTGACTCATTTGTTGGTACAAGTTTTTTGAATTAGAAGAAAAATGAAAGATTTCAAGTTCATGTTGGAGGTCCCAACAGTTCCCATAACCAAGCTCTGAAAACATGTCAAGCCTTAATGAATGAAAAATAACATATTAACTGAAAATGTTTTCCATAAGCACTCACATAATGAATGATTGCTTGGTAGTATATCTTGAAAAAGACATTTAATAGTATTGATAATGAGCTTATTAAGCAATATTTTTAGAATATGAAAAGTTGTCAAGGACAGTTGTAAATTTACTTATTGGACAATGCTATTAATATTCTGAGTTAGAAATATTTTTTGTTTAGCTATATATCTATTGGATTTTTTTTAAGCCCCTAGATGAACGAAAGTTTGAGTTCCCCACTGATCTCATCACAACGCATATCTCCCCCGCTCTCTTTTTTATTATATTTTATTGTCTCTCTCTCTCCCTCTCCCTCTTTCTTTATTCTTTTTCCTTCTTCTCTCTTCGTCTGCTCCATCTCTCTGTTCCTTCTTCTTGCAGCTTTGGGATGGGCTATCTCTATTAAGTTTTTTTTTTTAAAATCTTAAAAATACTAGTATTACAAATACAAAAAAATATTCGTATGGGTTGTAGCCCAGACAGCCCACTACGTGGATCCGTCCCTGCCCAGCACCATTCTTAATTGGGGGGGAAGTGCCCCATCTTCCTTCAGATTCTAATGGCTTAAGTACATGCACTCCACCATCTGTAAGTCCTTATGCAAACTGATTGGGTTCAGATGGATGTGCCATAACAACGAGAGGATACACTGTTAAGTTGTTAAGCATAAAGGCGCTCGGCTATACTATATTTTTTAAAATTAGATAATAATAAAAATCCGAGTAAATAAAAAAGGGACCTGCCTAGCCCCTAGTAGTCCACGTGTGAGAACACGTATAGCCGTGCGGCTACACTAATTTTTTATTTATAAAAAAAACCGATTATAGCAGTCTGGCTATACTATTTTGAAAAATACGTGTGGGTATAGCCGCTCGGCTATACTATTTATAGGGGAAAAAATGGGACATGCCTAGCGATTAGGTGTCTATGTCTCAAAACATGTATAGCCAGAAGGCAATACTATTTAAAAAAAAAAAAAAAACAATTACCGTAGTAAAGCCGAGCGGCTATACGATTTTTTAATAAATAACACAATACCCGAGTATCACCACGCGGTTATACTATTTTGAAAAATACACGCGAGTATAGTCGAGCACCTATACCTTCATGAAACATATGTTCCTTTTGCGAGAAATCCTCTTAGAGATCTTGGAGGCAAACCCACTTCTCAGAGACAGATTCTTGTCTTTTATTCTGGAAATGTGTATGGCTATTTACGTCCAATTCTACTAGAGCAGTGGAAGGACAAAGGCCTTGATATGAAGATCTTTGGTCCAATGCCTCCTGGTGTTGCAATCAAAATGAACTACATCCAGCATATGAAGAGAAGCAAATACTGTAGCTGCCCCAAGGGTTACGAGGTCAACAGCCTACATGTGGCTATACTCTTTCTTAAAAAAGAAAAAAAGAAAAAGGACCCGCCTAGCGCTGAGCCCGTGTTTTGTGAACAGCGTATAGCCACAATGGTATACTCTAGAAATAGAATTTTTCAACAGTATAGCCGCTCAGCTATAACTTATAAATAAAATTTTACCACAGTATAGCCGGGCGACTATACTCCATAAATAGATTTTTAGGGCTCGTTTGTTACATAGGACTATCTTGGCATGAACTATATGTAGAGGCTGCCGTAAATAGCAAAATGGATGAAATTGCCCATTGAGCCTGAGTTCGAAGATTGTTGAGGCCCAAAGAAGTCCCGAGGAGCCCAAAGACATTCAAAGCCCAATATAACATATAATGTTGGTCATGCATTAATTCAAGCTGTATTTTGGGAATTAATTTATTAAATAAATATATAAATAGCGTACATGCCATGCCAAATCAATAATACATTTTTCCTATGCCAATCACCTACCAAGCTCACATGAACCCAAGTCATGTGGTTTACGGGGCTTGCACGAGGGATTGTGGTGTGGAAGGTTACGGAGGTCCACAAGGCTCACGGAAGCTCTTGGGAGCACCAAAGTCCAAGCCCATTACTTAGAGTTCTCCAATATGGGTGAGCAAATGAGATATTTTTCAACCACTTTCTCTTACCCATAGGAAATAGTCATTTTTCAAATGCCTAGTTTTACCAGTTGGAAACAAGCCTTTTCCAGCACTCCCTATTACCAGCTGGAAACAAGCCGTTTCCAGCGCTTCCTTTTACTCATAGGAAATAATCAGTTTATGGTACCTAGCTTCACCTGCTGAAAAATAGCATGCCTTAGTGCTCCCTTTTAATCACTGGAAATAGGCTGGTTGCAGCACATCTCTTTACCTATTGGAAATAAAGGGAAACCCTCACCTTCTATAAATTGGGAGGCATTTTTTAGCCAAAACCAACCCATCTTGGTTGTTGCAAGCTTCTCAACAACCATGAGAACTCATCTCTTTTTAGCTGCTGCAAGCATTCCAACAGCTTCTAATTTTTCTTCAGTCAACACTCTCCCACTCGGCTGCTGCAAACATCCCAGCAACCATCAACCCCCATAAAGCATCACCTAGCTCCAAGATTTTCCTTCATTCTAAGCTTCAAACACCATAGCCTTCAAACCTCAAGATTTTCGTTCCATTATCCTTCTCTTGAAACTCTTAAATCCATAAAGCATCACCTAGCTCTAAGCTTTTTCTTCATTCCAAGCTTTAAACATCATAGCCTTCAAACCTCAAGCTTTTCCTTCCATCCTCCTTCTCTTAAAACTCTTAAATCTCCATAGCCATAGCCACACACAACAAATTATCAACACCAAACTCAAACATATCCAACACCAAGCCAAGCACATGCATTCTCATTCGCTAAACTTCTAGGTCTTTAGCTCCCACACTCCAAGCTCTCATGCCAAGCTCATATAATCTCATATCAACATCAGCAAGTCATCTTCAACTCTTCGTCGAGCTACCGGAAACATCAACACAAAGCACGCAGCCGCTGGAAGAAGAACAAAGTACTCCCCCGGGACTTGCTTCTCCCTCGGGATACTTTGGGCCTAGTTCTAGCTAACTCAGACAAAGGGGCAACGAAGTCTTCACTCATGGCGATCCAAGAATCAACAAAGCCCAGATGAGCCTTCGGACGAAAAATACCCCAACAAAGATCAAGCCCCAAAAATACTTCAAAGAGACATAGATGCCTTAGGAAACACCTTGGTTACCTTTACCAACGAAAATAACAACAGCTTATAGATAGATTTTCTAGCTTGGCATGAAAGGCTTGTGGCATAGGAGAAAAATTGATATGAGTTTAGCACCGAAGAGAAAGTTATGCGTTCTTGGGGAAAAAGAGAGTGTTAAGGTAAGAAAGGAAAGGTTTGCAAGAAGGTTTGGCTGAGAAAAGAGGGAGAGAAAGAAATGGGTGTCTTAAGTGTTCTTCCTGCAGCTTGACATGGGTTCTGTCAAATGTGGGAACAGTCTGCCAGAAGAGGGAAAATGGGAGAGAATGGAGAATGTAGCACGAAATTGCAGAGTTTCAAAGATGAAAGATGAAGCTTGCTTCCTATATGTTTGTTGTGATGATGGGTAGGAAATGCTTCTTTTTATAGGCGCTGTAAGCTATCATTTTCCAAGAAACCCTAATGGTTTCTATCCAATTTGGCCAAGGCTTTCCCTTCCTTTTTCCCCTCATCCCTTCAATCATCCTATTTTTGGTGAAATCCACTTTGCCCATTTGCACAAAATCATGGATTTTTGGGAGCTCAATGCTCTTTCTTGCAGCTGTCCCAGTAAAGAACTTCTATTCCCAGCCATCTTTCTTCCTTTCTTTCCTTCCTTCTTCCAAGGCTAGGTCTGATGAGGGAAAGAAATGGGTATATATACTGATTTGAAGGGTGTTTTGCTCAAGTATCCCTTGGTTTTTTGGATGTTTTTGCTTGAAACTTGTTCCCTCCCATGTGCTGGAGCCTCCCAGCAGCTCACTGACATGGATATTTTGGCTTTCATCGTGGCTTTTGTTTTCAGCTAGGTGCTGGAGATTTGCAGATATTTTCTTGGGTTGCTTGGGCCTTCTAAGACAATAAGTTGGTTTATCAAGTAAATGTGCTATCTTCATCAATTGTTGGGCTATTTTGGTTGGGCTAATGGGCTACTTTGGTTGAAGTAATGAGTTATTTTTTTCTTTATGCTCACCCACATATTTGGGCATAAGAAATGAGCTTGAGTTCCGAGGCTCCCAAGCAACCCCAGGACTTCCGTTTCTCGGCCCATTAATGGGCCTCATGTCAACTTATTACCATCCATACCACAACCCACTCAAGCAAGCCCTAGGCATCTTGCGTGGCTTTGACCCACTTAAGCTTGTAGGGTGGCGTGTTGCTTATTTGTTTGGCGTGGCACGTGTGCAAGCGTATATGATGAACTCTTGCGTGCCCAAATTGGGTTTCTTCCTAAGTTAAGTGTTGTACTAGGCCGGGAATTTATTCGGGCTTAAATATGGATTTTTTGGGCTCAACACTATGCTTAGGGACTGTCTTGGCTTGGCTTGGCTTGGCTTGGCTTAGTCTAAGTTGGATAACACTTATCCTGCGTTTGGTGTATGCTTGGACTAGGACTAGATCTTTTTATTTTTTCAAAACTATATATATATATATATATATGTATAAATACATATATTATGTACATGTATATATGTATTTTATAATATGTATATAATAATATATACATGGGTATAATACAAATACAAATACATATATATGTATATTTGTTCACCTCGCTTTGTGATTTCTCCTGAGATGGAAGGGCAAAGTTCCCCACTGCCTTGAAAACCATTGACTGGTCAGCAAGTCAGCTTTCTTTGGTGTATGAGCGTGCCACTGCTAGCAATGAAAATCCTAGCAGATTTCTTTAAAATAGATAACTTGCACCCTAAGTTACTGATTTCTAAACAAGCAATTGTGAATTTGGGTGATGAATATCTCCCAAGTAAGTTCTTTTCCTGCCTCAAACTAGTGAGGACTTCACAATTTATCTCAAGTCAAAATTGGTAGTTCTGGCCAGAATAAATGACAATAAAGTGGACTGTTTCAGGCAGAACTGCCTTTTACAAAACTAGAAAGGGAAAAATCAACTCTAGAAAGACAAAAGGATCAATGATTAAAATATCGGCCGTGCAGATAACATCGGGCCTCCAATTTAAGGATATTTCGGAGGATATATCGTTATCGTTTTAGGTATCGGAAAAAAATCAACAAAAATGAAAGATATAGGCATTGAAACACATAATTTTGGTGTATAACTTACATAGATGTTATGTACATTATCAATGAATGTATTGAACAAATAAAACTCAAAATTTACTATAATAAGATATACACATGATGAAATAATGATAAAATATTAATTTGAATGAATAAACCATGCATAAATCCATAGTTTGTTTAAACATTGGATTACAATTTAGATAAGTGTCCATCTACATAAATGAAGAGCTCCTATGAGGTTCAAACAATGAGGAACAATCATCTAGATTCATATAATAGTCATACCAAGTCATGTAACTCGAGCAGTTTGTAAGCTATGTTTGAACATGGTGCACATAGGTCTCTCTTGAGTTCCCTATTGTCCTCCTAAATATGGGATAGTTAGGATTAACCAACTAGTATGTCTATAATATTTTTTTATCATCTTGAGCTTCATAACTAGTTCCAATATAATCAGACATGACATAACCATAGCCATCATAAGATTCATTTGAGTTAGTACTAAGTCTAGTTCCTATGCTCATATATCCAAAACTGATCGCCATGTCATCTTCAGATGGATTGGAGGTATGTGGGCAGTGGACTGTGTATAAATTCTTCATATTAATAAATTATAGGGCTTTGGGTAAGGATTAACTATTTTTGGGTTTTAATTTACTTCAATTGCCTTCAAAACTTCTGAATTTTTTTGGGTTACGTTATGGGTATCGGAAAATATCGAGGATATCGCACTTATTGGGGATATATCATCGATACATGAGAAGATATAGCCTTACCCCAGTATCGGTGTTGACAGTTGAAAATACCGATATATCAGCAGATATATCGGTGTATCGGCTGATATTTCAATCCTTGTATATGGATATGCTATAATAATATTCATGTATATATGTAAGTATATATGTATATTATAATATAACATAATATATATGTATACATATGATATATTATACATATTTAATATATGTGCATGTAGGTATATATATGTATATTATAATATATAATATATATATATATATATATATGGGTATGTTATAATATAAACCAAGGTGGTTGGTGTGAGTGGTTCGGCACTCTCATTCCTTAAGAGAGGTCAGGGGTTCGATCCCTGCTCTCGTATGGAGTCACCACTTTGGCCAGCACTTTACTCCTTACGGGCCGACCCGGTGTGAACGGGGATTAGTCTGGGTTGTGGTTAAGGCTTAAAGGTGCCATCCATAGTTGGAGCCCATCCAGGACCACCTCGTGGTTCAGACCAAAAAAAAAA
>NC_024126.1:7397120-7408476 GCF_000346735.1 Prunus mume | reverse complement strand
AGTCTCCTCCTACGGAGGTGTTTTTTGTGGGCCCGGTATTAGTAATCCCATCTAAGACTAGGATTAGATAAAACAAACATGGTACTAAATTTAGTCCAAGCCAAGCCTGTGTAACAAATGACCTAAGTATAACCCCCGGCGATACTTTGAGAATAGAATTTTTCAAAAGTATAGCCGTGCGGCTATAATTTGTAAAAAAAAAAAAAATTCGAATTTATAGCCGCTCGGCTATACCCATGGAACAGCATAGTATGAATTTCTCTTTTAGATCACTTTAATTTGTAGTCCAGTGACTGCATCCCACACCTGCAGATTAAAAGAATCTCCTGCGACATTGAGCAGATCCAAGCTCTTCGTACTCCACCTTGGCGACACACATTGATCATCATCTTCCTGCTCTGTCCCAATCTCAAGCAAATTGGCATCCACAACTTCATCTGTCATTGCATCTGGTAATAGTGAGTTTGCAATCCATTGCTTAGAATTCATTTCCCCAACAAACATCTCATATGTTGGCTTCCTTCTTATAAATGTTTCTATCACTACAATTCCAAATTTGTACATATCCCCTCTTGTTGAAACCATTCCTTCCAATCCATACTCTGCATTACAAAAAATCGGCCTAGGCGACCTGGGCGGCGCTAGGAGGGTCTGGGTGGTGCTAGGCGGGTTTAGGCATCGCTAGGTGGGTCTAGGTGGTGCTAGGCGGGTCTGGGTGCCAGAGTGGTTCTGGTTCTTTTCTTTTGTTCTTTAAGCCTACTGCCTAGCGATTTTTCAAACTTATGACTACAAGGCGGGTCGGGTTCTTTTCTTTTTTTCTTTTAGCCTACCGCCTAGTGATTTTTCAAACTTCATCTCTCTTTGCATCTATTTTTGCTAGTTGTTCGCACAAGTCGTGATTGGGATACTGTTGGTTACACAACAGGCTTTGACACTGTTGGAGACCAGTGGCAGACAATAAGTAACACACTAGCTCCTTGATCAACATTAAAATTGTAGTTACATATCCCAAACTCCATTAGTAATCTGTCACATTTTTTTCCAGGTACGTGTGCCATTTTCTTCTTTGAAGCCGATATTTCGAGCAAGAACTGTATCAGATGCACCACCTTTTGACCCTAGCAATATTGTGTCATTGCAGGCACATTTCTGCAGCCACTTTCTTTTAGTCTATTCTTTCACTTCATTTTCTTCTATGTTTGTTGATGGGATTCAAAATTATGGTAGCTCATGTTTAGCAAGTTTGAATTTGATGGGAAACTGAATCCTACTTTTATGGAAGGGGCATTTAAGCTCCCATTATCAAGCATACGAGCATATCTAAAAGAGCCTATTACTCCCAGGTTTCACCTTCTTTTCATTTTGTTGGATTATCTTCTTATGACTAAACATAGTTGATCTGCTAGGTGCACTTTCTGTTTTAGTCTTTAAAGAATCTCTTTGCTTGTGTTCCGTGTAGGTTCGTATCATACACTTAGGTTCCGTGTAGGTTCGTATATACTCGTAGCAGATGAAAAGCAGAGGCTTCTATAGGAACATACATAAGCGACCAAGATTATAAAGTTCTGTAAGACAAATCTACATGACTTAAAATGTTTCACCTGAGATGATAGGTTCTCACTTTCAAAAGGCTATAGCCTTGATCACGATGAGGTCCAAACCTCCTGATTATGTATAGAGGTTTGTATTTTTTTTTCAATTCAGCTGTATAATATTATTTTCTTTTCTATGAATGAGTAGCTTATTACGTTTTTAATGATTTTAAAAATATACATACATAAATTATTGTACATGTGTTTGGCCTTGAATGTTAAGTTAAAGACATTGGCAGAATCATGGCTTGTAACCATTTCTATGGTAGGTCAATTTTTCATTAAGACATTAGCCATAGCAATCAAGGCTCTCACGACCAATAGAGCAAGTATTCCGGCATTATATACAAGTTCAATGTAAACCAAGAGTAATTTGACCCAATTAGTGCACGAGATTCATTTTGGAATGAAAAGTGGTAAATCAAAGTGGTTGACAATAAAGAAACAGTTAAAAGTAGTGTTCTTAAAGTAAATTATTAATCAGAGTTAAAGAAAAATAGAAAAACTGAGGTTTATACATATAAAACCACAACCGATCACCACCAAAACCTTCACAAAATTAAGGTATCACCCTCAACACTATGCTTGACCTTGTTGTGTGACTCAAGTTCAGACCTGGAAACATCAACATAAAACAAACATTAAAAAAAAAGAAAAAAAGGAAAAAAGAGAAAAAATATTATCAGAACTTTAACTTGCTCACCACCACCACCAGCCTTTTGTGCTCATTGCTTGGGCTAATCACCTAAAGTAGCAGTCTTACCACCATCATCCTCGTAGGCAATTTATAAATGTGTGATTAGTACCAACACCTAGTCAAACTATTGAAGCTTCGCTTGCATGAAGTTCAAGGACAGAAACAGAAAGACTATATTGGTTAAAAGCAAGAGAATCTAAAACCAACAGCTTTTTGTAAAGGACTGAGGCAAGCAACACCTAAGTAAACCACAATTCTAGAGAAATGCATTTTAGAAAAGCATTCTCCACTTACGGATAAATGAAATGATTTTAATGTGAATCGTCAAATGCAACCTGTGATAAGTTACATTGATCTGTTTTGGCTTGGCTACTTGTGATAAGTTACTTCTGTTAGTCACTAGTTCATTGCTTATAGCCTTAAAGGCACAGTGACATGCACAGATATAGATCGCACATTCATACCTGGGAATCAGAGCCCGACGATACAAGCACATTAAGAGCATGAGAAAAGGCAAGGCCTGTTATGCATTTTTGATCTGCTGCACATTATCATCGAGATTCAACCCACAACCTTCTGAGTGTTAGCTAGATTCTGTGTCCCTTGAAAGATATATATATACGTGCCAATCCAAAATCTGAAATTTTTGGGCTCATCTTCTCATCCAACAGAATATTACTTACCTTCAAACAGGAATCATGGTGGAGATAAACAAGTCCTCTAGCAACACCTTGAATAATATTGAAGCGTTTAGCCCAATCAAACACTGCTCTTCTCATTGGATCTAATCAATACACCCATTGCCCTTAGAAATGAAATCAATAGTCCCCCTGAGTTCGGCATAGAATAGGAAGAGCTCAGACAGTATCAATGATACTGAAGATCAGACATTATCAATGATACTGAAGAAAGATTAGGTGACAACGAGAAATTGCAGCCAAACATAAACGGCCAGTGAAACTAACCCAATAATATCATATCCAAGCTTTTGTTGAGCTTTACAAGATTCTTGTGCTGGAGTTTGGAAGAATCTCATTCTTCAACTCTTCGATGCCTTGCCCTGAGCTACTACTAGATAGTCATTTTCGAAAAATCGGCCTAGGCGGTGGGCGCCCAAGAGCTAGGCGGGCAACTAGGAGCTAGGCGGTCGCCTAGGCCCTAGGCGGCATCCTAGGCGGGTCTTTTTTTTTTATAGATGTTTTTTTTAATGGACTCATTCTTCTACTCTTCGATGCCTTGCCCTGAGCTACTAGATAGTCATTTTCGAAAAATCGGCCTATGCGGTGGGCGCCCAGGAGCTAGGCGGGGGCCCCCGCCCCCCCCGGGGGACCAGGCGGGGCGGCATCCTAGGCGGGTCTTTTTTTTTTATAGATGTTTTTTTTTCATGGACTCATTCTTCTACTCTTCGATGCCTTGCCCTGAGCTACTAGATAGTCATTTTCGAAAAATCGGCCTATGCGGTGGGCGCCCAGGAGCTAGGCGGGTCTTGTTTTTGTTTTTGGTAGATATTGTTTTTCATGGACTTAGATTTCAACTACCAAATACTCGGTGATGGTGGTGACGAAGGACGAGTACGAAAAATGCCATTCTGCTCATCCCATCTTCTTCTCCAACAATGGTGTGACGGTGTTCACATTGGACCGGCCTGGTTTGTTCTATTTCATTACTGGGGTTTCTGGGCACTGCGAGAGAGGCCAGAAGATCATCAAGGTCTAAGAACCAGCAAGCCCACCTCAATCTGCAGACCAGAACGAGCAGAAGAATGATGCTGCAGTTGCAATGGCCGCCATCTCTTCTGCAACTATCATGTCCTGCATTATTTCATTCGTGGGAGTCCTTTTCTTCTAATTGCAGTGATCAGTGATGGTTACTATATTTTTCTTTAGGTTTGTTTCATCACATATACTCCGATTTAGGTCCGAATTCCGTATCGGAAATGCTACTATACGCGTCGGATACGTATCGGAGTCAACGGATACAGTCTTTGATGCACGGACAACTCGTTTTAGAGGTTTTAAGAGGGCAAATAAAGAGGAGATAAGCTTTAATTGTTGCTGGTTAAAAAATTCGAAGAGTTTGCCAGCCGTAGGTCTACTTTGCACGATCACACTCCAACACTTCTTCTTCTTCTTCTACTGTATCTTTATCTTAGTTTTATGTTATAAATATTTTGATAACTATATATTTTTAATTGCCGTATCATATCCTAGTTTTTAGAGATTTTTCGTATTGCCTTTCGTATTACATTGCCGTATCCGTATCCCCTTCATAGGTGAGTTGAAATTAAAAGGAATGTAGGACTGGAACTGATTGAGATTATGAAAATAAATTTGTTTCAAATATGATATATCTCTATTGAATTATTATTATTTTATCAATTTTTGGGTACGGATTTGTTTTAACTCTTTAACATATTATTTGCATCCATCTTACAAACCATAAATGAGATAACTCTCGGAAGCTAGGGTTATTGGTTCAAGACTTGGATTTAGGGTTTGGAATACTAAAATAATTTTCTATCATTTTTAAATAGTTGAAACCATATTTGAAACCACTAGCCAGAACTCTACCCTCTTCCTATTTTCACTGGAGAAAAATATGACATCTAGAGTATTAAAATGAAGACCTATTTTATGTCTCAAGATTTATGGAACACAGTTGATAGTGGTTTCAATAATCCAAAAAATCCAACTGTGGAACAGTTGAGGCAACTAAAGAGGATCAACAGAAGGATGCAAAGGCCTTATATGCCCCGCAACAAGCCATGCATGATACGATTTTTCCAAGGATCACGGGAGCCACAACTGCAAAGGAAGCATGGAATACCTTAAAGGAGGAATTTCACGGCAATGCCAAGGTACGTGAACTTATATTATTCTTATTCAATAATATGTAAGAATTATTTGTATCATATGTGAACTTTGTGTCTTAATGAAAATTTTGTAAAAAAATATATGTATTAAGCATTAGAAATACGTACGTATATGTACAATATGACTATTGTATATTTGTTTTTAAAAAAACGGAAGACATATACAGAACACAAATTTATTATTAAAAAATACGTACGTACGTATGTACATACACACATATTTTGCATGATTTCAACTTGGCGACCCGAATTAGCTGACGGTGCCTTGAAGATTGGCTTGTCTTCTCAAATTGATTAGACAAGAGCCAATTCTCTGTCAACTTGTATGTATATACGTCTTGAAAAAATCACAGCTTTTGCCTTTGACATCGATTGTGATGTTGAAATAAAAAAAATTCGGCCAAATAAATTTTATCATTTATTTCAAATAAAGATTAAGGTGTATCTTTTAATGACTTTCAATGAGTTTAAAAGTCTGAAGGTATTTAATTGTGACTTTTAAATAGTCTTTAAAAGTTTAGTTGTATTCAATTGTGAGTTTTAAAGAGTATTTAAAAGTTTCGAGATATCCAAAATATTAATGACTTTTAAGAGTGCTACTAAACGAACCCTAAAATTAACTGAGTACACCATATTATAAAAGTATATATTGAATTACTGATTTACCCTAATATAAAATGACCAAAAGGGATATATGGAATTGTGAAACAAATATAATTTTAATAAATACACCATACTAACCATATTCAACCCTAATCAAGAGATTGCTTGTCCTATTGTGTTTTTAACGAAAAAGGTGGTGATTGCAAGAACTTGGAATTGCAAAAAAAGTGTCAACAGTTTTAGTAGAAGCATAAATCCATATGAAAAGTCAAAGATTTATAAACACTATTAAAAAAATCAAGCTGAAAATCAACTATAAAATAATGTTACAAGTATAGATGCTATCTCTCTTTATAGCTATAGATGCAATGGATTCAACAAAGTTTTTTGTTTCTACAGGATCAAGGTCAATTGTGGCCAATTTTTCCCCACAGCATTTGCACAAGCCATCAGCTCCAACTTTTAAAAACTTTGTGAAATAAATGACTTTTCAATACTTTTGAAGCTAATTCTTACTACCAAAAGTCTTGCTAATTTACACCAGACTTTATGAAAATATTGGGAAGCTAGGAAGATAGAACCAAAACGTCTCCAATTATGTCTTCCCTCGTTATATCAAGCAGCAAGCAGATAGGTCTTTTTTCTTGTCATCCACTTCCTTTGGGTTGGTAAAAAATCTTGAATGTTTTTCTTCTCTTCTCATCCACAGATGTACTTTCCCTCTGTTGATGAATATTTCTTCTATTCTTTTCCTCGTGCTTGCATCCTGAAGCTTATCAATATTTCATCACAAAGCTATGTTTGCATATAAATATTTTATTATATTGATTGTCTCATATGCTAGGTTTGCATACAATATTTTATTATATAATTTTTTGCCCTTAAACCCATTAATTTATTATTTAGGTACTGTTTCTTTACCCATAATTCGTTAGGTGGATAATTTTTTCATATAATATTCTCAATTTGATTACATCCCATTGGGCTAGGAGAATTGCGAGAATATAGACTCTTGTAATCTGACAATTTCTGTTGATTTGTGAGTGTTTTTGAAATATTGTTGATGATTGAGTAATATTTATTTCTTTTGATAAGAATATGTTACTTATCTATGTGATTTGATTTGATTAATAAAAATTTAAAATGTGCATTGGATGCATTTTACCTATAAGCTATTATGAAAATATACACAATTAATAAGGATTTGTATCCAATTGTTTTTTTTTCTTCCTAATTTGTTGTTCCATGTATGCCGACTAGTTCATTCAACATAAAAGATAAATGCTATTCGTAAAATAAATAAAAAAATAAGTATTTAAAAGTCTATAAAACTCTATGAAAAAAGTATATGAAAGTTTGTCACTTAACTTTATAAAGTATGTAAAAGTCATTAAGAATTTGTCAACTCTAGGAAAGTCACTCACTTAAAAAATGTCTTTAAAAATTAGAATTAGATACACCCCCTAAATGATAAAGTCAAATCAACATGGGTTCTCAAAATTTTTGGGATATCTGTTATGTTTCAAATTGGTTTATCATCTTCATTTGTTTTCTTTTCTATGTTGGGCATGGCATGCCACAAATCCATGGATGAGATACCCAGAAATTATTTGGATGCAAATCCATAGGTGAGAAACCCAGAAATTATTTGGATACAAATCCATGGGTGAGTAACCCGAAATTATTTGGATGCAAAAATCCATATGGGTGAGAAACCCAAAACCTCTACAGATAAAAAATCTGGAAAATGGGTTCACATATGCAAATAAAAAAAATGGGTTATACCTCTTACTTTGGTAAATCTGATCAACTCTCTCCCTCTCTGTCAAAAACAAAAGCACACAATTTCTTCTGTGTCGGGGCTGCTTTGAAACAAAAACAGACCACTTTGTTTGAGATTTGAAGAAAAAAGACAGCCACGTTTTAATGGCGTTGCCTGGTGTTGTTGGCATACAGAAGCGATAAACCAAAAAAAAGCAGCAAATTAAAAGGATTGGAATTAATGGTTTGTGCTAGTGGCATATTAAAACAATAAACAAAAGAAGGCTTGAAGGGGCCACGTTGCACAGATTGGAATTTGCTTTGAAGCAAAACAAAACCATGCATGGTTGCTGGTGTGTGAATAGGCAGCAAGCAACAAAAAAAAAACAAAAGAGGAATTGGCTTGGTGCTGCATATGGCAGTAACAAATAAACAAAGAAGAAGACTCCCACCGAAAAACAGAGAAGAAAAGTCAAAACAAAAAAAAAAGCGAAAAGAGGAAGGAACAAAAGTGGCGTACACAACCACTTTGTTTGTGTTGCTGGGAAAAAAGAGGAAAAAGACAAAAAGTATTGGAACCTCTTGGTAGCTTGCGGTACTGACAGCCTGTTTGTTTTATTCTTATGCCTGCGTAAGTTTTGTACCAATTGTGGCTTTGTGTAGTCCTTTAAAGGCTGAAGAGATACAATGTTTGCTCTCAATTTGGACTGATCTCAAGTGTTCCAGATAAGTATGGGAGTGCAAGGTCTGATTTTACTTGGAAACAAACTCTAGGAAGAGTTGAATAGCTATCAGGTTGCTTCAATCAGCTGCTGGACCAAAGCTTTTTGTGGGCTAATTAACAACAAATATTAAGCCCGAAATAGATTAATGGGCTGTCAAAAATAATTACCCATTAATTCTCAAAAGTTCATAATATTTAATGAGTGGACTAAATAAACATTCATTAAATTTACGGAGGCCCAAATTGCCTATAATATGGTTCATGGATCATTTTTTTCAAAACATCATCATAGCCATATTTGGGCCTAAGTGCAAATGTCAATTTTAGAAAATTAGTGGGTTAATTAATCAAAATTGCTCATTATTTTTCTTGGACATTGACAAAAAGAAAAATGGTACAAAACCATCCAATTTTCCCCATGAGTCATCTACCCATGCAATTTTCATTGAGATTAAATTCAAATCTCTCAAACAGGAATTCTCAACACTCACTCATTAATTTCCAAATTTTCTCATGGGTCCTCTACCCAAGAAAATTCCAATGAGATCAAATTTCAATCTCTCAAACACAAATTCTAAATTATTAGGTCACACTTACCCATTAATTCCCAATTTTCCCATAGATCATCTACCTATGAAAATTTCCAAATTGTCTCAAAGACATAAATTCTCAATTAGTGAGCCACACTTACCTATTAATTTCAAGATTTTGGAACTACGTCGGTTTGATCCCACTAAGGGTACGTAGGCAGTCTAGCATCTCAATAGACGCAATCGCAACCAAATTTGAATCACTGGTTATATCAACCAAATTCCCACAAATCAAATATCTACCTTTACACAAATCAATTTTAAACTACGTTGGTTTGATCCCTTTGAAAAGGTACGTAGGCAATTTACAGATTCAATATAGATGCAACCTTCCCAAACACAATTCCATATCGAATCCCTGGTCTATTCAGCTAAATTCACTCAACACACTTCTCAATCAAATTCATTCAAATTCCTCATTTCGCGATGAGTCATTTATTCATTGCGAATCTTTGAACTACGAGTGGCTTGATTCCCGCAAGGGAAACGTAAACACCCTGAGGTTGGACTTGGGAGCAGTTGCAAAATCAAACACACACGTTCTGTTTCTTTATGATGGAATCAAAGGGTGTTCCCTTGAAGTAAAGGATTGTAATTAAGAGACTTGCGTCTCGAATGGGTCGAACTTGAAATAATAAAACCCAAATTATTTAATTAGTGGTGGTGAAATTATGTTGGGATGATCACATTTTCCTTCAACATAATTTTTGGCATGCCCAATGTGACCCATTTACCTTTTCATCTCCAATCATAAAGTGACTAATGTTCTTACTTGTGTTTGCCATAGGTTAACAAAACCAGATACAATTGCACCACAAGTAACAATTTTCTTCCACAAGATTGAAACTACCAGGAATGCATGCACCAAATGAGTAGGGTTCAGAAAGACTTTCATTGTTGGTTAGAGCCTCATCAAGTGCGCCGTTCCAAAGCTTATTCAGAGGGTCAAGCCTCAGGTCACTCCTAAGGTCGTCAAGACCCAACTGAAGAAAACACAGTCCAAGAATGCTCTCCGAAATGCAAGAAAGAGAGCTGCACGTGCTTTGAGGAAGAAAGAAGCAAAGAGGCAGTCTGTTAAGGAGATTTTGTTCGAGCTCTCTGGGACAAGTTCAATGGTGACAGCAAGCGAAAACACCTTAAGCACCTTGACTGTGCCTACTCCCAAGAAGAGTAATACCACCCGATTGGTCCAAACCATGATTGGATCAATCCCGGTCAACCTATATCCTACAGATTCATCACTTCCACCAGTGAAACTAGTGAGGAAAGTCAAAAGGATAACTCTGTGGAGAACGCTCCAAGAGGCCAAACCTCCATCAAGCCCAAAAGCACATGATGTGGAATCCACATCACAAGAGGTTTACCCGTGCTTTTTTAAGGGTAAAATCAAAGTCATCATCATGAAAAAGAAGGTGGTGAACATACCTCATTCATAAAGGAAGCTCGTGCAAAAGGTGAAGACAACTGATGTTTTAAGGGATCAAATTCCATATCACAGGAGGCAGTCTCGAAACCTCAAGATCAGTCGAGGACATACATGGGTCCATTAACCTGTTCCAAATCCCGAGACATGATAAGGATGATCATTCCCGAGCTTTCCGCTCTAAACTCAATCCACTTGGATGATTATTTGCTGTGGAATCCTTTTTACAATGATCCAGTACTTCAAACTCAAGAGAATGATGACATAGTTTCCCAAGGGACCAAACTTCATGATGGAGTGGAAAACATGCAAGTCATGATGACTAGTACTTCTAATACTGAGGACCAGTTACCCTTAATCCAAGAAATGATGCAGGACCTGCGAAGGGAAATGCAGTAGAAGTTAGCAAAGAAAGAGGCGGAAATAGCATTACTATCTGCTCGGTTGAAAGAAAAAGCCATCATAGGAGAGCAAGACAAGGCAAAACAAATGAATCAGTGACCCATGAACAACAAACAAAAGAGGAAAAAGGAGAAAGCTCTACGAGCACAATTTCCCCAAATAACATAAAGGCATTAATTGCTAAGAGTTCCAAATGTCCAAAGCACCTCATGTTCAAGGGTATTGAAAACCCTTCCCTTCTCACTATGATGCCATCCCATTGCCGAAGGGTTATCAACGTCCCATATTTGATAAATTTGATGGCATAAATAGCTTACCTCATGAACATCTGGCACATTTTTATTCAGCATGTGGTGAGACATCTCAGTTAGATGCTTTCCTGGTGCGTTAATTTGTCTAATCCCTAAAAGGATAAGCTTTCACTTAGTATACACAACTACCGCTAGGTTCTATCCTGACATGGGAGGACATACAAAAAGCATCCTTGGCATAATTTGTCAGTTCTAAGAAGAAGGTCTCGATCATGGACATAGCTCAAACTACCCAAAAGCCAGGGGAAAGTGCTAATGACTTCATAATGAGATGGAGGAGCCTCAATCTTCAATGCCCGGAGAAAATTAAAGAGCAATAAACAGTGCAAATGTGCTACAACAACCTCATGCCAGACACTACGACTTTTGTTGCCACTGCTG
>NC_024126.1:7354797-7395248 GCF_000346735.1 Prunus mume | reverse complement strand
TGACACTTGGAGTCTTAAAGTGTGTTTGTACAATTTATCTAGGCCACTTCAACTTGGTCGGCAAGGAAGAGATAAAGTTAAAAGCAATACACAAACTTATTTCTAATATTACTACTACTTGTTTCTTTTTTTTTCTTTTTTTTCTTTTTTTTTAATAACTAAGAACAAAATCTAAAAGTATAACACCTAAAACAAAACAATTATATATATATAAGTTATTAAAATGGTCAAACAACTATATATATAATCAAAATTATTAAATTTAAGTGAAGCAAATAAAACATAGATTTCCATAAAATAATTTATAATTTTAATACTTACCAAAACAAATATTAACACCTTTAAGAATAAGGATTCTCACACTCAGTGCCCCGAAGCATTGCTTGACAAACTTGGTTGTGGCTTTGGAAAGTCATATAATAGTATAAAATTGCCCTTTGTGGGTGAAAGAAAATCATAACTTTGAGGGTGAAAAAGAAGTAGACTTTGGAAAGAAATTAAAAACTAGGAGGGATGCAACCATTAATTCACTTGCTGAAACATGATGTTGTGTGGAAGGACAATCATGTTGTGCCTAAGTACTACGAAATCATTCGGGACATTATAAAGCTATATGTCGAGTGGGAAAGCTGCATGTCTAATTGCTTTTTGGATATTCAACACATCAATATCATTGATGATCGATTGGACAATAATGTAATGTTATCTTCTGGTGATCAAAACACAAAGAGAACTTGTAAGGCACAATTCAAAGTCTTGGTGACAAAAATCCTTCACAGTGAGAATAGAAGACCAATGGAGCTAACACACTTTTATGACATGGCTAGTAGCGACAAGGTGAATTTTCATAATTTATGGCATCATCCTCTGCTCATGGCATCCCATGAGAGATACAAGTTTCCCAATAATGCCTTGGCAATCCTTGGAAGTGTGTCACATTGGATTGAGGACTACAAATCTCACGAGAAAAGCAAATACATAGATGAAAGGAAAAGGAATATTAACATCAGAAACAACATTCAAAGTTCCAAGCATCATATAGCTTTTAATTCTGTTTATGAGCTGATAAAGATAGTTATGAAGATAATGTTGTGGGGGTGCTTAATTACACCATAAAGATTTCAGATCATCTCGGTGAACATTTGACCAAGACCCATCAAAACTCTTTGCACATGAAATAGAAGAAGCGCTTACTGCATTGTTCCCCGAGAGACTTATAGATTTATTTGAGTTCCTTGTAGTTCATAAAAATCTTAGCGTGGGTACAATTGAAGCCATGTTGCTTGTTCATTTTGATGCTCCAAAGAAATCTCCAAGTTCATCTTTTGCATATTAGGGGACGTTTTCTTAGCTTTATGTTCTTCCCGTGTTTGGCGAACTCTCTCTTTTGCTTCCCTGATGCCAGCTTCCTTGACATCCAATTCTTCAATCTCTTTAGCAACCTCTGTAAGATTTGTCTTAAGAGCCATCTTGGTGTTTAAACATTCCTTGTACTGACAGATCAAATCGTGAATCACATCAACATTCACATCTCCTAAGGCTTCAATATAAGCACTGCTCTTGGAATGTCACCTAGCAAGCTCAAAAATTCAGTCCACAAGCTGGGCAAACTGTTTAAAATTTTAAATGCAGTTTCACCACACCCAAGAATGTCAACTGTTGACCCCAAAAGTTGAAGGGCCATAATGATCTCTGAATGGTGCATACGAAGTTGAGCAGGTGTCTTTGAGGAGGAAAGTCGGCTGAAGATACCTTTAGTTTCTCTAGTGATAAACTCTTGCCTACTATGGTTACTTCATTCCCAAGAATTTGACAAACAAAATTCTGGACTGATACCAAATTCCGAAGGGGTTGCACAAGTGCTATGGACCCTACACCTTCAGGACATTGATTATCGGCTAGACCATTTTGAACTTGTTGAAGTTCAGATTCTTCAACGAGGGGGTTTGACCCACTGTCACCCATGTTGAAGTTAGCACTCTCATGAAGAATGCTTTTCTCTTCACTGAAGAAAGTACCTCAAACACTGAGAAATGTGGCCTTTTAGCATTACAAATTCTCTTCTTGTGTCTTCTGCTCAAAGGAGCACCATGAAGAGGTGAAGATGAATTGAGGCTCCTTTTGCCTATGCCTGTCGAGTTATGTTTCAAATTATCAGTCACAAAGACGTGGTCCCTCTTTTGGACGTGCATATCTACCAATGAGAAAAATTTTGACATAGAAAAGCTCATGTAAAGTGCACATGTAGTCATCCACCATCTACAATACCACCAAGAGCATTCTCCAATGCGGGTGAAGCACGAAATATAGAAACGCGTCGTGGTATCTTTGCGCAGAAGAACCGCTTAGGCTCTCGCCAACTTCTCAATCTCACATCGCTGCTTCTCACGTACACTAAATAAAAGATGGTTCGCCGAAAATCCTTGATCAAAGCCAAACTGGTGAGCAAATCTATTTGGGTAGTAAGACCCCAACCAAAGATCACCACCTACCCTTGCAGGAAGCAATGCAGAGTGCATGCAAATCAAGTACTCAAAGATATCATCTGCTAGTGTCTCTGTGTCTAAAAGGATATAATCCTCATGTGCAAGGAAGACACTAGGGCGCTTATGAGGATTATCCTAGCTCGAGTGGGGTCAACATATTTGGCCTCGATTTGGCTATACCTCAAAAGAAAAGGGTAATGTTCTGGAAAGTCGCTATCACATCGACGTGTAGTCAGGTCAAGAAAATACTAGCCTAACTATCCAAGCACATAGTGAATGGGAAGACATGCGTTTGCTAGGCTAGGGCCTCTAGGATGAGTAGCAATTGTACCAAGAGCATGGTAAATAACACCTAATACCGCTGGAGCAAGCCAAACTTTGAGCCTACGAGCCATCAAACTTGCCATATAGAAGCACTCGGGCCTTATGGCCTTGCTAGTTGGCATGACAAAATGGCTAAGCCAAAAAACCAAGAAAGCAGCCAGCTGACCCTCGTGAGAAATGTTCAAAGGAAGTTTCCTAGCCTCAGCTACTTGTTTAGGAATTACGTTCTTGCCATTGCTAGTAGCACCATATATAGCTTCTCCTCGGAAAAAATGCTTAGCCCAGTGATTGTAGTAAACTTTACCTTTCTGATGGAAAATGTGTAATTGTACATGGATTCTCAAAAGTTCGCCAACACTCGAAGGATAGAAGTCTTCACGACATAATTCTTTGTTTAGGGGAATGAACTCGTCATATGAGAGGCCCAAAATTGGTAACCCGCCAATAACTTTCAAGTCATACAAAGAAATACTCATTTCGCCATTTCTGTGATGGAAAGTGTTGGATAGAGGCCCCCCATAACTCTCAAAATGCTCTCCGTACATTAGAGCAACAATCATAAGAGTAACGGGAAACGGCCACCGCACCAAAAATACCAGCTTGGTGTAAAATGTCTCCAAAATTGTGCAAGATAGTTTCTATCCATTCCATTACGAACCGTTGGAAGGTAGCTCGACCATGAAACCTGAAATTGCCCTCCCATGCAATTTGCTCACGAAGCATCTTGTGCATAGCTGGATAAAATTCATCTCTGGATAAAAACTCTTTGTCCCTATCTAACGAGTTGTTTACTTTCGTCAAATAGTGAGCTCAAAAGTAAGCACCTTTTGCTTGGGAAGCCTGAATGACCCTGTCTTCTTCATGAGGATTAAACTTGAAATGTCTACTACTCACTTGATCAATATTGAACCAAGTCACGTGACTCTCAGGAGGTAAGGAGAGGTTGATCATAGGAAAAGATCTCATATATTCCGGACCAGCCGTGATTGCTTCTCCACGTGCATCGAGGGCATGTTCTTTTCGAAGGTTCCCGTGCGCATTCACCACCTAAAATTGAGAATGCAAAAGGGAATTAGTTCACAGTTTAAGACAAAAGCTTCTCCAGCTCCACATGCATAAAGACATTACACGCACGAAGCTTGAGGGGGCAACTGTTGAAAAAAAAAATTATTTCAGCCAATTAAATCTTATCATTTATTTCAAATAAAGATTAAATGATAAAGTCAAACCAACATGGGTTCCCAAAATTTTTGGGATATCTGTTATGTTTCAAACTGGTAAGGCTAAAGCTGATCAGCACTTACTTGAAATTCAAAAAGTGTTGCGTTTTCAGAAGAGTCTTATCTAGTTGGCCTATAAAGAGGCTACAACATAAAAAGAAAAAAAAAGGAGGAGAAAGCCGACGACATATTAAAAAAGACTGCTTGAGAAATTAAGGCAGTGCAAAGAAGAGAGGAAAAATTTCTACAGGTATTTTGTCATCTTTTTTTTTTTTTTTTTTTTTTTTTTTTTTTTTTCTTTTCTATGTTGGGCATGGCATGCCACAAATCCATGGGTGAGAAATCTAGAAATTATTTGGATGCAAATCCATGGGTGAGTAACCCCAAAATCATTTGGATGCAAATCCATGAGTGAGTAACCTAGAAATTAGCCTGTGGTACTGCCAGCCTGTTTGTTTTATTCTTATGCTTGCATAAATTTTGTACCGATTGTGGCTTTGTGTAGTCCTTTAAAGGGTGAAGAGATACAATGTTTGCTCTCAATTTGGACTAATCTCAAGTGTTCCAGATAAGTATGGGAGTGCAAGGTCTGATTTTACTTGGAAACAAACTCTAGGAAGAGTTGAATAGCTATCAGGTTGCTTCAATCAGCTGTTGGACCAAAGCTTTTCGTGGGCTCCTTGCTCGTGGGCTAATTAACAACAAATATTAAAGGCCCGAAATAGATTAATGGGCTATCAAAAATAATTGCCCATTAATTCTCAAAAGTCCACAATATTTAATGGGTTTACTAAATAAACATTCATTAAATTTACAGAGGCCCAAATTGCCTATAATATGGTTCATGGATCATTTTTTCAAAACATCCTCATAGCCATATTTGGGCCCAAGTGCAAATGTCAATTTTAGAAAATTAGTGGGTTAATTAATCAAAATTGCTCATTATTTTTCTTGGACATTGACAAAAAGAAAAATGATACAAAACCATCAAATTTTCTCCATGGGTCATCTACCCATGCAATTTTCATTGAGATTAAATTCAAATATCTCAAACAGGAATTCTCAATTAATGGGCAACTCTCACCCATTAATTTCCATATTTTCTCATGGGTCATCTACCCCTGAAAATTTCAATGAGATTAAATTCAAATCTCTCAAATACAAATTCTAAATTATTGGGCTATACTTACCCATTAATTTTCAATTTTTCCCATAAGTCATCTACCTATGAAAATTTCCAAATTGTCTCAAAGAGACAAATTCTCAATTAGTGGGCCACACTTACCCATTAATTTCAAGATTTTGGAACTACGTCGGTTTGATCCTATGAAGGATACGTAGGCAGTCTAGCATATCAATAGACGCAATTGAAAACAAATTTGAATCACTGGTTACATCAACCAAATTACCACAAATCAAATATCTACCTTTACACAAATCAATTCCGAACTACGTTGGTTTGATCCATTTGAAAGGGTACGTAGGCAATCTAGAGATTCAATCTAGATGCAACCTTCCCAAACACAATTCCATATTGAATCCCTAGTCTATTCCGCTAAATTCACTCAAACACTCCTCAATCAAATTCATTCAAATTCCTCCTTTCGTGATGAGTCATTTATTCATTGCGAATCTTTGAACTACGAGGGGCTTGATTCTCGCAATGGATACATAGGCACCCTGAGGTTGGACTTGAGAGCAGTGGAAAAATCAAACACACACGTTCTGTTTCTTTATGATGGAATCAAAGGATGTTCCCTTGAAGTAAGGAATTGTAATTAAGAGACTTGCATCTCGAATGGGTCGAACCTAAAATAATAAAACCCCAATTATTTAATTAGTTGTGGTGAAATTATGTTGGGAGGATCACATTTTCCTTCAACATAGGATAAGCAGTTTTAGGATCTCTTCTTCAGAACGGGCCTGAGGTGAAGTGTGATGTCAAGCAATAGTGTCAAATCAGTTTATGCAATTTGTTGTGCAAAAGATCATCTAGACAGACATTTCAAAACTAACAACAACGTCTTTTGTAGTTAAAGAGAAAAACATTTAGAGAATAAGCAACACAAATTCACTCAATAACAATCAGTCATAATCATAATTTATTATGTATAGTTCATGTCACCATGAATGTCTTGTAAAGAAACAAATATAAAACAAAAAACTTTACTATCAGTATGAGATTAAAAATAGAAGGGTAGGACATGACCATAACACTTCCAAATCTGTTTATTACCAGCATATGATATTACAATTCAAGTCTTATTGGATTGCACAGAAACTGCCTCTTTCTTTCCCATTAACAGCTTCACTCCGTTCGCGGGGACAGTTATTTGATAAAACTTACAATAAAAGCATAATTAATACTACCTTATGATCAAAATAACTAAGAAGGATTCAATGGGCAACCACAATTAGCACTTCTAAACAGCTTACAGCGAGTATTGACTCCCGAAATGCATTCCGCAATTCTTAGGCAGTTCAAGTCCTAAGGTACTCTCCCTTTTTTTTTTATTATTATTATTTTTTTTTTATGTTCAACCATGAATTAGATTCCAAGCCAGGTACTCTGCATATCACAAAATCAACAATTAAAAAAAACCTTCTTATAGCCGCGCGGCTATACGCTTTAAGTATATTATATTGGCTTTTTATCACAAATGGTCCTTAACGTTTACGATTTTATCACGAATGGTCCTTGAGGTTTTTTTGTGACACTAATAGTCCTTAATGTTTGTGCTTTTTATCACAAATGGTCCCTCCGTTAAAAATTCTGTTAAGTGTAATAAGTGGAGCCCACATGTCCAATTACATCGTGACATGTGGATTAAATAAATAAATAAATAAATAAATAAATTTTATTTTATTTTATGAAAATCCATTCTCTATCTCTCTCCCCCTCCCCTTTGCCCTCTCTCCTCCCTGTGCTCTCCCTCTCCCTTTGTTTTTTTTCCTTGCCTGTCCAGCCCAACCATCCCATGCCCACCCACCCGCAACCCACCCCTCTCCCTCTGTATGTTTTGCAAAATAATCACTTGCACAAGGTAGTTTCACATTTCCTTTTATACAAATATTTATTCAAACAACTTAAAATAATTAAAAATAGAGGGGGAGAGTAGAGGAGGAGAGAAAATACAGTGGGAGAGGGTAGGGGAGTTGGGCATGGGTTGCGGCTTGCAGGTGGCTGTGTTAAAAAACAGATACCAATAAAAGAATCCCAAAGACCATTTTTTCTTGCAGGTGGCAGGCAATGGGTAAGAAAAAAACAAAGGGGTTATGATTTATATACCACTATACAAAGATGGAGAAAGATATATGGGTTATATTATTATTTTTACAGAGGGAGAAGGAGAGGACAGGGGGGAGAGAGGGAGAGCAGATGGGGAGAGAGGGGGTAGAGGATGGAGAGCGAGGGCAGAGGGGGAGAGAGATGGAGTAGAGGAAGGGGGATGAAAAGTTGTAGAAAAAAAAAGGCATTTTCATAAATAAAAAAAATTATTTAATTATTTTTTCATCCACATGTCACAATGTGATTGGACATATGGGCTCCACTTGTCTTCCACATCAGACACTTAACAGAATTTTTAACGGAGGGACCATTTATGATAAAAAGCCCTAACGTTAAGAACTATTAGTGTCACAAAAAAACCTCAAGGACCATTCGTGATAAAATCTTAAACGTTAAGGACCATTTGTGATAAAAAGTCTATTATAGGAGTATAGCCGTGCGGCTATAGTACTGATTTAAAAACAAAATTAAAAAACAAAAAAAGAACCCTTTTAGTTGCATTAGTTTATACTTTATAGATATTAATTTCATAGTTTCGATATATACTTTATAGATTTAATTTTTATAATATATATTATTTTTATTTAATAATATGAGAAACTTATTTGTATAATACATGAATTTTGTGTATGTTATTGAAAATTTTGTAAAAAAACCAAGTGTATTAAACATAAAAAATAAGTACGTATGTGTAAAATACGAGTATTAAATGTGAAAATGTTAAATTCTTTATATGGGTAATAACTCTAGAAAGTAAAAACTCTGAAGGAGTCAATACAGACTCAGGTAATCTCCTAATAGTAATGGATAATACTCTAAACTATCGATAAACAAAAGTCGGGGAAAAACAATTTATAAAAAAAATTAAATTTCACAGTATCTATGTAAAGAGTATAGCTGCACGGATACACAATTTATTTTTTATACATAAAAAAAATTAGTAAAGCCAATCGGCTATAAAATATTTATAAAAAAAATTCCAAAAAAAAAAAAAAAAAAAAAAAAAAAGGACATGCCTAGCGCCCAACTAGCAATTCAGAGTTCACATGTAAAAATAGTATAGCCGCGCAATGATAGTATTTTTAAATACAAAAACCATAGTATAGCCGTTCGGCTATGCTCTTTAAGTATATTATATTTAACAAGCGTATGGCCGCGCGGCTATACAATTTATTTTAAAAAATTTATATATAAAAATAAAAGGACCCTTCTAGTTTCGTTCGTTTATACTAATAGATATTAATTTCCTTGTTTCGATATATATACTTTCTATATTTAAATTTTTTAGTATATATTATTTTTATTCAATAATATGCTAAAATTATGTGTATAATACATGGATTTTGTAAAAAAATAAGTGTATTAAACATAAAAAATACATACATACGTGTACAATACAAGTATTAAATGTGAAAATGCTAAATTCTTTATATGGGTAACAACTTTGGAAAAGTAAAAACTCAAAAGGGGACAATAAAGACTCGGGTAATCTCCTAATAGTAATGAATAATGCTCTAAATTATCGATAAAAAAAAATTGGCAACTGTACTTCTAAACAGCTTACAGCGAGTATTGACTCTTAAGGTACTTTGCATATCACAAAATGAATAGTAAAAAAAACCGGTAGTATAGTCGCGCGGTTATACTTTTTTATATAATAAAAACAGTAGTATATCCGTGCGGCTATACCCTTTAAGTATATTATATTTAAAAGGAGTATAGCCGCGCTGATGTACTACCTATTTAAAAAATGTAGAAAAAAGAACCCTTCTAGTTATATTAATTTATACTTTATAGATATTAATTTGCAAGTTTCAATATATATAATTTATAAATTTATTTTTTTAATATATATTATTTTTATTCAATAATATGCCAAAATTATTTGTATAATATGTGAATTTTGTGTGTATTATTGAAAATTTTGTAAAAACTAAGTGTATTAAATATGAAAAATAAGTACGCATGTGTAAAATATGAGTATTAAACATACTAAATTATTTATACGGGTAATAACTTTGGAAAGTAAAACTCCAAAGGGTATAATAGAGACTCATGGCTAGTTTGGTATTGCTGTGCTATGAAAATAATTGTTGTCAAATTTGCTGTGAGAAAAATCAGTTGTGAGATTAAGCAATTTCGTGTTTGGTAAACTTTTTGTTAAAAGTGTTGTTGGTACTGATTCCAGCATAGTCAAAAAATGATTGTCGCATAATCATTAAACCCAGCACCTCTTTGAAACTGATTCATGTATAATCAGAAAATCAAAGCACCTCATTAATTACTTTCTCTTATAGCTTTCTCTCACAACAATTTTTAACAATAAGTTATTTTCTTATAGTTTACCAAACAGGCTGAGCTTCCCAAAATTGTTTAAAAATCACTTATCACACCAAATAAGCAACGCCAAACTGACATTCAGGTAATCTCCTAATAGTAATGGATAATGCTCTACACTATTGATAAACAAAAATCAGGGAAAAACAATTTTTTAAAAAAATATTCAAAGTATCTATGCAAATCGTATAGCTGAACGGCTATACTATTTATAATTAAAAATTTAGTCAAGCCGCGTGGCTATACGCTTTCTCGGGTATAGCTGCGCGGCTATACTATTTACAGGGAAAAAAGGGGGACACGCCTACCGCCCAACAGCGATGCGGCCCGCACGTGTAAAATGGTATAGCCGCGCGGCTATACTATTTTTAATAATATAAAAACCATAGTATAGCCGGGCGCCTATACTATTTATTTAAAAAAAGAACCCTTCTAATTTATACTTTATAGATATTAATTTCCCTGTTTTGAAATATATGTTTTCTAGATTTAAATTTATATATATATATATATATTATTTTTATTCAATAATATGCTAAAATCATGTGTATAATACATGAATTTTTTGTGTATTTTGTAAAACACCAAGTGTATTAAACATGAAAAATATGTACGTACGTGTACAATACGAGTATTAAATGTGAAAATGCTAATTTTTACGGGTAATGACTCTGGCAAAGTAACAACTCAAAAGGGGACAATAAAGACTCGGGTAATCTCCTAATAGTAATGAATAATGCTCTAAACTATCGATAAACAAAAATAGGCAACTGTACTTTTAAACAGCTTAGAGCATCCACAATCATGCTCTCTATTTTTTAGTTAAATTTTAGCTAAAAACATATAAAAGTTATTTTAGGAGCTCTTTATAAAATTTAAACTTCAGTCATGCTCTCTAGTTTAGGGAGTCATAAATGCTGTAACTCTTTTTTGATTGGTCCATCTCTATTTAAAAATAAAATATAAAATAGTTAGCATTAAATAAAGGTTTGAAATACTCATTAAATAAACTAGCATTAAATTATAGGGAGTCACTAGGAGTCATTTCTCTCTCCTCATATTTAGGAGCTCCTAGAGATCTCCATATTTTATGAGGTGGATTGGGAGCATGGTTGGAGTTGTATTTTTACAATTCCTCCCTAAAATTTGTCTAAGTAGGTGGTTTAGATAGCCCATTGTGGATGCTCTTGCAGCGAGTATTGACTCCCGAAATGCATTCCACAATTCTTAGGCAGTTCAAGTCCTTAGGTACTCTGCGTATATCACAAAATCAACAATAATAAGGGAGAGGAATTGTAAAGGTAAACAGAAGAAGACAACAATATTTAGGCAATAAAACCCCAAACAACAAGTAGAGTCTATCTTCTCA
The DNA here is from genome assembly GCF_000346735.1 of Prunus mume. The sequence goes on along the minus strand of NC_024126.1, from coordinate 7,384,223 downwards.
CAGCTAGATTTCCATTCTTCGTTAGTGAAGTAACGGATAGCTGACTACATGCATAACGCATTCATGCAAAAGCACAAGAAGAACTTGAAGTTGGCGGTCAGAAAATAGACAAATAATGACTTCAATCAACTCTTCAGCTTCCGAGGTTGTACATAGCCCTTTTGTTTCTGCAAATAAAAGCACTACAAATCAAACATATTTCCAAATTATTCATAAACATTTACATCATTAATACATCACTGTCATGCTGTAAGATGGTCCTGTCGAAAGAAAAATTTAGAAAGGAAGAAAATCACTGTATTGCTATCCAATTAAAAGTGTACCCTGGTTTATGTAGGATTCAAGACATGAATTGCTGATAAATTATACCATAACTGAATTGAACCCCCTAGACCACAAACTAGGCAAATTGACAACTAATCAGCCATTAATCTGAATGCCTAATTATCAACTTATATCAGCCATAAAAATGAAAGGAATAAATGGATTTATATAGGCTATATGCCCAATAAGCAGCCCATACTAATGAGACAGTAACAATAAGCAATAAGCTAAAACTAATAACCGACACCAACCTATAAATCAACTGTTTGATCCGTAGGAGAAAAGTAAATGGCTGTCTTATGTGTCGTCAAACTAGTATTTCCAATTGTTCTTTACCTCATTTGACAAGAAGCAGTTGCAAGTTTAAGCCAAGCTCTAATATTTTGAGCTGGACCTCGACAAGCAGAATCTAGAAGGCAAAATAAAATTATTATGAGAAGATTAATAACTGAAACATGCAAAACTATGAAATTCTACATGACATTTCGTATATTGTATGACAAAAACTAGGAAAGAAATTGGAAAATAGAAAATCTGAAAATCATAACTGATCTATTGACACCCGAAAAAACCATCCTAAAACATCATTGAAGTATAGCATTTGTCAGATTTGAAGAACAAATAAACCCTTTGAGCACTAGAACTTTGTTTCTTTTTTGGTAGGGGAGGCCAAATGGATACGAAGCACAAATTTATTGGGTCCATTTCTATTCCCAGGTTGGACAGAGGTTGGTATATACATTAAGATCAAGGCACCCAGAAAATCCTTCCAAGACTCTTCAACATGAAAGCAGAGAATAAAATTCTCTTGAAATTACTGCACATACACATCATAAAGGATATTCTATCAAGTATCAACACATAGTTTACTACAGATACAGAATAAAGGATGTATATTTCTCCTGTTCATGAAAAAAATTACGTCTAACCTGAAATATGCATGAAAACTGGTAAGAAGGTAAGAAACTTACTGGAACTAGCAGAATCCGTGTTAGATGAGAAGTTGAATAGAAAACCATAGCTTTCAAGAGCTATTTTTAACTCAGAATACTAGGAAACCAATCAATTTTGATAGACTGTAAATCAACCTGGTTAAGAATTAATACCAGAATTATTCCCTTCAACATATTATCCAATCAAACTTGTCTCCAAGCCAAAAAGCAAACACCAAGCTCACCTTATTTTCAAATGAGAGAATAGCACACCAGAAGTCACATGCAGACGCCCTCAAATCTTCTTTCGGTGAATATAGCACTGAAAAACAAAAGGGTAAACACATCACAAGAAATTTCATGAGGATTAAAAGGACAGGCTCGGGGTGACATATAAACTCACTCAAATTAAAGGTCCATGTGGCTACTGATTTTTCTACATGACGACTGGCCAAATACCAATTTTGAAAGCCAGGCATTTACTAGTAATTCTTCAAGGAAGGTGTCTCCTGCAAAACATCAACAACTAAATATATACTTTGCGAGGCCACATTACTGTACAGGCCATAATATGCACAAGAGGAAACTCATCTTGATGCAGAAAATGCATGTCAATAATTTTTTGATAACTAGAAAGCCAAGCATTATAACTAACCATTTTCTGTAGAGATATCAATCACAGAGTTGAGCTCATCATTAATGAAAGACAGCAACTTTTAATCTCTGGAAAAGATAGAGGAGGTGGGGTTTTCTGTAATCACAAAGTTAAAACGAAAATTAAGAACCAAGCATCAGTTTAGAAAATATAGAGGTTTTATGTAATCAATGAAAACCCGGTCTTTGGAACGAAAGAAAGATCACAAATAGAGGACAAGGTGCCCTATGGCCTACAGTCAAGTCTTATGTCCCCTCTGTTTTTCACTATTTTTCCTTAAATGAAAGTTTGTTTCTTATCCTAAAAACAAAAACCTGATCTGCAAAAGCACATATACCCCACACAAAGCTGTCGTCCTTGCCGCTTATCTGTTCAAAATCACTAATTGATCAAAAACTCTGCTTGACATAGACGAAAGAGTGATCCCCATTCCAATTAGCAAAAACTCCAATCCAACTACATACATGTGGATTAAATAAGAAGACTTAAACTCTTAATTACTTGCTTATTACGGACTTGTTCGATGTCTTGGTGAGTTAGAATGATCATTTGAGACATTAAATTCATTTGTCATAGTTTTGATGATGTACAATTTTGACATATTTTTAGAGAGACTAACTTGGTTGCTAATGATTTAGCATAATTAACTACTTCCTTTTGCAGTGCTTATTCTTTCTAATTGCCGTATTTTTAAGTAGAAAAAAAACAAAAAAAAGAGAAAAACTATACACTATAACTTGGGCTCTCATTTTTCACATCTCTTGAGAGACATCCGTACTAAAACTTAATGAAATCTTGATTAAGGCCGAAAGGCATTTGTATTTAGTCTCATATCTTTTAAAACTAACCCAATTAAAATTGAATGACATTTTTCCTCTCTAATTCAAAAGCAATTTTAAACTAGGTAGGGAAGAAGCCATTGTTGCTCTGCATTTGTCTCCAATTACATTATACATTACCAATATATCCATTACAGAGAAACTTATTGAGGGAGGAAAGAAGCAAAGAAAACCAAACGAACATTCCCTTTGCAAAAACCACTAGAGGCAAGCCCCCCCAATATGATTCAAAACGTCCTGCTTCAGGATCCTGACTCAATACAACTCCAGTTGTTATCAGCGCACTTTCTTCCTGATTCTTTCCCACTCATATGTTTTGTAATATGCATGATTTCAACTTGGCGACCCGAATTAGCTGACGGTGCCTTGAAGATTGGCTTGTATTCTCAAAGTTGATTAGACAAGAGCCAATTGTCTGTCAACACCAAGTGTATGTACATCTTGAAAAAATCACAGCTTTTGTCTTTGACATTCAAGTTGTGTTGGATTGCATAGAGACTGCCTCTTTCTTTCCCTTTAACAGCTTAACTTAGTTCGCGGGGACAGTCGTTTGATAAAACTTAGAATAAAAGCATAATTAGTACTATATTCAACAAACTTGTAATCAGGTTCAGTACCTTATGATCAAAATAACTAAGAAGGATTTGACGGGCAACTGTACTTCTAAACAGCGAGTATTGACTCCCGAAATGCATTCCACACTTCTTAGGCAGTTCAAGTCCTAAGGTACAAAATCAACAATAAAAAAAACCGTAGTATAGCCGCGCGGGAAATCTCCTAATAGTAATGGATAATGTTCTAAACTATCGATAAACAAAATTGGGAAAAAATAATTTTTTAAAAAAAATCACAGTATCTATGTCAAGAGTATAGCCGTACTATTTATTTATTTATTTTTTTTTTTTAAAAACCCCAGTAAAACCGAGCAGCTATACTCTTGTTTATTTTATTTGAAAATCCCGAGTATAGCCGACCGGCTATAATATTTACAAAAAGAAAAAAAAGGGTACGATTTGGCGCCGATGTGTCAAAATAGTATAGCCGCAAAGCGTCGATGTGTCAAAATAGTATAGCCGTGCGGCTATACTATTTTTAAAATAAAAAACGGTATTATAGCCGCCCGGCTATACTGTATTTAAATTTTTTAAGATATATTATTTTTATTCAATACTATGCTAAAATTATGTGTATAATACATGAATTTTATGTGTATTTTGTAAAAACCAAGTGTATTAAGCATGAAAAATATGTACGTACATGTACAATACGAGTATTAAATGTGAAAATGCTAAATTCTTTATATGGGTAATAACTCCGAAAAAGTGAAAACTTAAAAGGGACAATAAAAACTCGGGTAATCTCGTAATAGTAATGAATAATGCTCTAAACTATTGATAAACAAAAATCCGCAATTGTACTTCTAAACAGCTTACAGCGAGTATTGACTCCTGAAATGCATTCCACAATTCTTAGGCAGTTCAAGTCCTTTAGGTACTCTGCATATCACAAAATCAACAATAATAAGTTCAAGTCCTTACCTTTCTGTTTTTTAACCATCACCAAGAATGATATGCAGAATTAAATGGCATAAAGATCTCAGAAAGTACTAAAATAACAGTTGACTACCTATTTAAATTTCTTCTTTTCAATTTTTCCAATTTGTCTTCCTATGATAATCCAGATATCCACACTAACCAACCAATGGAATATGAGCATGCCGATTCATATATTCTCTATGTGTCTGAACAAAACCCCTCGTTATGATACTTTCCATTTCTAGAAAATTCCTATTACAGTGATTTCAGCGAAAATATAGTCCCTGACAACAGCAAATAAAATAACTGTTAAAATAAATCTTAACACTAAACGATGAAGACGCCTAAACGAAAGGTACGGAACTTTTTATCCAAGTTTAGAAAAAGGAAAGTTTTTGTGGAATTCATGATAACACGGACTTGAGCTTTCTCGAGGAAACCAGTTGGAGGGAGGTTTGAGCGCCCTTTTGCTCAGAGAGGCTGAAGATGGTGATACGGACTACAACTGCTGCTACTTCTTCTTCTTATTATTTCTGGAGCAGCAGAGGTATGAATTGTCTTCACTCTAACCCCACTTTTCTCGTTTTCGTCAACAATTACTTTGCTTTCTTTCACTCTCAACCTTCGAAACCGATCAAATCTACAAGAACCCAACTAGAGCAGCCAAAAAGAGACTTACCCAAAATTACAAATGTTGAGGATGCTTTCAATGTGTTCGATAGAATGCTTCAAATGCGCCCTCTGCCTTCTGTTGTCTGTTTCAATAAAATCTTGGGTCAAGTTGCAAAATTGAAACATTACTCTGCCGTCATCTCATTGTATAACCAAATGGGTGTGTCGAGAATTGGACATGATGTTTATACCCTAACCATTCTCATAAATTGTTATTGTCATCTAAACCAAATGGGGTTTAGTTTATCTGTATTGGGAAAATTCTTCAAACTTGGTCTTGAACCAGATGTCTTTACCTTCACCACTCTGATCAACGGCTTTCTTATCAAGAATAGAGTGGCGGAGGCGGCAGGAATTTTCAACAAAATGATGAGGGGAGGTAATTGGTGTGGTTACTTACGGCGCACTAGTAAAGGGCTTTTGCATGAAGGGTAACAATAGTGCTGCTATTCAGTTGCTTAGGAAGATGAAGGAAGGAGCTTGCAAACCTGACCTAGTTGTCTATAGCATAATCATCGACAGTCTTTGTAAGGATACACTAGTTGATGATGCATTAAACCTCTTCTCAGAAATGATGTGCAAGGGTATTGCCCCAGATGTCATTACCTATAACTCTTTGATGAATGGAGTTTGCAAATTAGGCGAGTGGAAAGAAGCTGCAATGACAGCTGCAATGAGCAGCCCATACTCATGATACAATGATAGTAACAATCACTGGTGGATCCAGGAATTATCCGTCCTGGGGGCAAGAACTTGTAAACTCTGACCTAGCAACAACCTGTAAAGTTTGGCCTAATGCAGCTCAAGTCTGAACCATTTCTTTGCCCCCTTTCCCTGCCTTAGCCTTCTTTGAGGCATTTTATCAAACTATTTGCCCCCATTCAACAGAAAATACCATGAAAACTTGACACCTTCATGGGTGTAGAACAAGACTGAGTGGGGGCTAGTGCCTTCACTGGCTCCTTACTAGATCCTCCAGTGGTAAAAATAAGCAATAAGCTAAAAACAATAACAGACACCAACCTATAAATCAACAATTTGAACCACAGGAGAAAGTATTATGTGTCGTCAAACTAGTATTTCCAATTGTTATTTACCTCATTTGACAAGAAGCAGTTGAGTCGTCAAACAATTTGAACCACAGGAGAAAAGTATTATGTGCAAGTTTAAGTCAAGCTCTAATATTTTGAGCTGGACCTCGACAAGCAGAATATAGAAGGCAAAATAAAACTATTATGAGAAGATTAATAACTGAAACATGCAAAACTGTGAAAGTTCTACATGACACTTTGTATATTGCATGACAAAAACTAGGAAAGAAATTGGAGAATAGAAAATCTGAAAATCACTACATGACACTTGTCAGATTTGAAGAACTTTGTTTCTTTATTGGTCGGGGAGGCCATTTCTATTCCCAGGTTGGTATATACGACGCACAAAAGTTGAATCCGTGTACATCTCGACAATAAACATGTGCTCCAAAATGTTTTGTTTTTTTTTTTGAAAACTTTTGAAAGCGACCCATATAGCTAAGTGACAAAATTAGTTAAGAAACAACGGTTGGATATTGGAAGACAGCTGTCCGTTGGATGAGATTACATCCAACAGCTGGGTAGTGAGGTCAAACACTTGAGACCACCGAGCCTATAAATCAGTTCAAGTCACGAGCAAACTCAGTCTTTCTTTCTTTCTTTCTCGTTTCCCATCAAAGATTAAAGCAAAACAGAGAGAGAGAGCGAGAGAGAGAGAAAAAGAGAGAAAACAGCTGTTGGGTTAACAATGGCTAATAATAATCGGTTGTTGGGTTTTAGGTTTCGCCCTACAGATCAAGAACTCATCAGTTACTTCCTCTACAAGAAATCGATAACCAAGGATCCATTAATGGCATCGTATTACAGCAACATTGTGCATGAGTTCAATTTCTTGGGCGAAACAGAGCCCTGGGTGGTCTGGGATCAGTTCGGAGGGCCTGGCCTGGTCGACGAAGACCTATATTTCTTCACCGAACTAAAGAATTTAAGCCAAAAGGGTAAGCGCATCAAACGCAAGATTGAGGCCGGAGGTACTTGGAGAGAAACCTTTTCAAAAAAGGTTTACAACAAGACGACCGGAAACCCTATCGGGCAAAAAAGGAATTTGCGCTACGAGAACCAAGGGTGCGAGGACCACGGCAAGTGGCTACTAGAAGAATACAGTCTTCTTGATAAAGAGGCGCAGAAGATTGTGCTCTGCCGACTTAAAAAGAACGGCAGGGTTTCCAACAAGAGGAATAATTCAACTCAAGAATTTAAGGAGAAACCCTCAAACAAGAAGGCAAGAAAAGAATTGGCATCGGCAACGGTCAAGATTGATGATGAGCAACCACAGAGATCTTCTAGCCTAAGTAGCGTCGTAAATAATCATGATCAAGAGTTGATATTCGATATTAATTATAATGCGATTTCGAATTATCTTTGTGGTGATGATCAAGATAACATCGATGATCCGTTCGACTATGGTTGTCTTACTGATGAAGAATATGCTATCGACATGGATGCATTGTTGGGAGCACCACCATTGTCACAGGAGCTGCCTCATATAGACGAAACCCTACGGGTAGAGGCTATGAACTCAAGTGGTTTGGAGAATATATGCAATCAACAATTAGACGACATCACATATTGGTTCAACGAGTAGAAAATATATTTTGAATATCTATCTGTAAGAAATTTTTGACCAATTGTGAATTTCCTTTCTTATATAGTACACGAAAGGCACCATTGTAATTTGTAAATTCCTTTCTTTTATATATATATGATTTGTTTCTTTGATTTCATATTCTTCTAAGTGCTTGCATATGTTGGTTTGAAGATGAGTTTCTATCATGTTTCACTGAGTGCTTAAGATTTTTATAGAACATTCGCCAGGCGGCATGAGCATTATGGAAATTTTGTTCGATCTTAAAGAAAATTCCTATTTGAACCTACTAGGTTTTCTGTTATAATCTAATGATCATTTATATGCTTCTCCAGGCCTTGGATGCATTACTTGATGTATCTTCTTCCTCATTGGACAGTCCAGTAGTAGTTCTAGCAAGAGTTTGCTTTTTAAAAAGAAGATAGTAGATATCGTATCGATCAGTCTGATACTGTAAGTAGTATATTTTGTGTCAAGGCATTGTTGTTAAACATAATAGTATAAACTTGTCTGGTTGTGCTTTTGGTTATTTAGTTTTGCCTAAAACTATTGAAAAATCTCTGCTTGCTTCTGTGTGCAATCAATTTTTATAATGGGACAGTAGGATACTCAAATATATCTCTTATTCTATTTAAGTTTTGAGTAACTATGGTTAGGGTTAGGATTAGCTGGTGATTGATTATATATGATACTGCAGATGAACCATGTGTTTCAAGTGATTTTTGGTTGTATTTTGTTGTTTTCAAGTAATTTTGGTTGTTCTCGCCTAATTGTCCCTACTATTGTTGTCATAAGGAAAATATGCAGGATTTATCTGGTCATAATTTGACCTTTTCTTTGGGTTTAACGATGGACTACAATGTGTTCAATTAGAAAGCACTAGTTCATTTGGTGTTTTTAGCTGAGATTGTGGTGATTTTCATTTATTTTCTTTTTGTGGATTTTTAGTTTTTGCAAGATGTTAACAGTGTACGAGAGAGTGAAGAAGAGGCTGTGAGTAGGAGGTTCTTTGCAAGCGAGACAAGGTTGAAAATGGTTTTTTTCTCCTTTTTCCTGTTTTCATTCGAAACTTTTTGTTCACTTATTCTTCTTGATTATTATGTTCAAAGTAGTTAAATTTTCGTCCAAAATGTTTATTTGTGTTTCTTGATTTGAACGAAAGTTTGGTATTTCATCCTTTTTTTTTTGGGGGGGGTTTCTTTCATTTCATATTGTCTTCATATTTTCCTTTTCATAGTGAACTCTTATATACCAATTCTTGTCCTAAAGACATGAAAAAATTTGCTATTCAGTTGAATATTTTGTTTTGAAATTTGTATTACTCTATGCTTTTTGCTCTTCCAATTACTGTTTTTATTTTTTGTTTATTTATTTATAACTTAATGATCTATTTATCCATGATGTGTACATAACGTAGTAGCATATTTTAATTCTTCTTAAGGGGTGTTTTGAATCAAGTGCTTGGTTCTATTCTTCAAGAAGAAGATTATTTGGTAAACTAAATTGAGTTTGAGTTTATGGTGTTAAATATTTTGCCATATTTTTGTTGCACTGTTTCTTTTCTTATTCTTATATGCAGGGATGATTTGTTTTATTTTCTTTTCAGTTTTAAATAGATTTACAGTACTTTTCTCTTGCTTAAATTTTGTGAAATATATGTATATGGGGAGCCCAGATTAAGAAATAACGGTTAAGCATTATGTAGCCTTTTTCCTGGGTTTAACGATCAAGTACAATGTTCATTTAGTGTTTTTAGCTGAAATTGTGATGTATACGAGAGAGTCAAGAGAAGGCTATGAGTAGAAGGCGGTTCTTTGTAGGCTATACAAGGTTGAGAATGGTTTTTTTCTTTCTTTTATTTTTCCTGTTTTTGTTAGACACTATTTGTTCACTTATTCTCCCTGAATATTATGCCCGAAGTAGTAAAACAAATCATCACAACTATTCAAAAGTATATTTCTGTTTGGTATCATCTCATGTTATGTACAAACTGAGCAATGAAAAAGTGAAAGATCAATTACAGAGAAACAGGTGGTGCAAGCGTTACATTTTTTATTTTATTTTTGGTTTCATTCTTTTGTTATACTAATGCCTCATAGCCTTTTTTTAAAGTTCACTCTCTGGACTTGCTCTGCTTGAAGCAGTACTATTTGATATTGATAGAACTTTGTGATTGAGATCCCATTCATTTCAATGCCTTCCGCAAAATGCTTCCATAGGTAAAGTGATTGTTTTGTTTCCTACTATTCTGTCATAAAAAAAAAGGGCAGATTAAACATGCTGTAAAACAAATACTAGTAATAAAATTAAAAAATTAAACAAAAAACTAACAGAAAATATACCTCATAGTATTAGTATCTGCAGGGTGGATGATAATGCAGATAAGCAATCCCGCAGCCTTGGTCCTCATACAACACATAACAAAAGCTCAATATTAAGCAAAGCTTTCGTCATTTTACAACAACGCAAGCATTTCAACAAACAGTTTGCAGACGACTCACAAGCACAAGCACAAACAGAAGACTCACAACAAGGTGTTCGAAATTACTGCGACTCCACGCCCGATTTTACCGATCCAATTTCCAATTGCCTGTGTCGTTGTCTTCGTCGCCGTCGTTCTTGTTGCTTTTGGCGGGGATTATGGCGCGAGGTCGGTGAACGATGCTCGAGACATTGGCCGATAAATCGGAGTAGATGGAGAGGACTTTGTTGATATTGGAATTGATATCGCGGATCAGGACAACATTTTTGGAAAGATTATCGGGGACTCTGGACCGGTGGTTGTCATTAGCCTGCTGGATCAGAGCTCGGTTCTGATCCAGTACGGACTGGACCTGCCGGAAGCTCCTGCTCAGCGTCTCCCAGAGCTCCACGTCGCACTGCTTTTCTTCCTCCAAGTCATCGTCGTCTTCGCATTTGCTTTGTTCGTCATCGCCTTCGCTCCAGCGGCGCTTGCGGCTTTTGTTGTCGTTAGTTTTGGTTTTGATGGTGGTGGTGGCGGTGTCGTCCATGGTCGTCTGAGTTCTCCACCAAAGACGACGGTTTAAGTGTGGTCGTTCAAACTAAAATGCATTTCTTTATGTTTTTTTTCTTCTGATTCTCTGCGTGTGGGATTTTGCAGAAAAGGAAATCGAAATGTTCAGACAGAGGGTTGTCTATGGCCTTTTGCTCATTTGACCAAGCCAACTTATCAAGTGGCGGTTTTTGGGGTTTTGTAGGTTGACTACGAGGAAATTAATAAATTTTGACCAAAAAAAGGAAGAGGAAAATAATAAACAATATTTAAGGTTATTTCTTTTTGTTATAATAAATTGTTGTAAAACAAAAAAAACCAAGAGGAGGTATCATGAAAATTGAGAATTTCTTAAATAAATAATATTAAAAAGTATTTAATAGATAGAGAAGCAATACCTAAAAACGGATAAAAAATGCTCTCAAAGCTACTAAAAAGCCACGGTAATAATGCAATTTGAGAATATAACCCCTCGTTTAGATGGAGGAAAATAATTTGGGATTTAGCTAAAAGTTGGGAATTGAATAAGAGAAATTGATATTTCTATTTTTTGGCAACTTAAGCATGAAACCTATTAAATTACGCGCGGAAAAAATTGTGAAAATTTGGGATTGAGATTTCTGAGTAGTTCTGCCAAAATAAGAGTCATTTCACAATTTCTATTTAGCGAGAATTTGTTTCCCTGTAAGTTTTGTCATTTACAAAATTCAACATGCATAAGTCTAAACATGGAAATTATTAATTGTCAGAAATTATTAACTGTCAGAAATTTAAATAATGGAGATCTAAATTACGTCAATTTAGAATTCTATACAATTTTCAATTCATTCATCCAAACGAAGGGTACCAGTGGTATTAGAGAGCATTTCCACAAATTTTCTATATATAAGCACTCAAACTCCTTGATCTTCATCATCACTATTATTCACCAATTTTACAAGATCAAAACCTTTTTCCATGGCTGCTCTTCGATCTTTCTTTCGTGATCATTTGTTTTGTAGTGGTTGTCTACATTGAAACTCTTAAATTCATAAAGCTTCACCAAGCATAACTCCAAGTTTTTCCTTCCTTCCAAGCTATAAACATCATAGCCTTCAAACCTCAAGATTTTCCTCCCATCCTCCTTCTCTTGAAACTCTTAAATCCCCATAGCCATAGCCACAAACAACAAATTATCAACACTCAAACTCAAGCATATCCAACACCAAGCCAAACACATGCATTTTCATTTGTTAAACTTGTGGGTCTTTAGCTCCCACACTTCAAGCTCTCATGCCAAGCTCATATAATCTCAGATCAATATCAGCAAGTCATCTTCAACTCATCCAAAGGGAGCAACATCCTTACTCCTTGCTAGAAGCTTCAATTTCATGCTTTGTTCTTTCATCTTCTTCCTCTCTTTCCCATAACCACCCAGAGAGAGCAAGCATCCCCTTTCACTATTGGAACCCTTCAATTTCGAGCAATGTTCTTACATTGCTTCCCCTTTTCGCTTCTGGCAAAACACTCAAGAGCCTAACGAAGCTTTCGTCAAGGTGCCGGAAATCTACTCAAGCCACTCATCCATTCGTCCCCATCTCTCTCTCTCTCTCTCTCTCTCTCAAAAAGCTCCATCCTGTATCTGAAACACCTATCCTCTCAAGCTAAGTTGAAACCATAGTCATTACTTTTTTGGTAAGAGAACGTAGACATCACAAGCTCTTCGTCTAGCTGCCGAAAACACCCAAAATCTCAAGCCTTAGTCCTTTCTTTATGCTCACTTTATCTTAGCCACAAGCCTCTCATGCAAGCCTAGTAGTATCTTGATTCACCAAAGCAAACCCTCATGCCAAGCCTGTGCAACATCAATGCACCATCTTCAACTCTTTGTCGAGCTGCCGGAAATATAAGCACAAAACACGTAGCCACTGGAAGAAGAACAAAGTACTCCCCTGGGACTTGCTTCTCCCTCAGGACACTTTGGGCCTAGTTCTCGCTAACTCTGAAAAAGGGGCAACGCATGCTTGATTCACCACTTTATGGCGATCCAAGAATTAACAAACCAGGACAAGCCTTTCGATGGAAAAAGACCCTAACAAAATCTTATCCACTACTTTGCGCAAAGATTTTATCAATCATATATTAGGAGTATTCTCTCTCTTTACTGAGAGTAGAGATTCTTTGTTGTACATTCATTTGTCTTCATGACTTTATTGAGAGTCTTGATAAAATACATTTTGGTTGTATCTTCTAAAACACTATTGTATAGTGCCTTCAAAGACAAACAACACAACCACAAAACAACTATGATGTCTCAAGTCTAAAAATTAATTTGCACCATTGCAACTTATGAGATCTAGTTTGACATGTGAGTAAACACTTCTATTCTAAAACTCTTAATTACTTGCTTATTACGGTCTTGTTCGACCTCTTGGCAAGTTCAAATGATCATTTGAGACATTAAATTCATTTGTCATTGTTTTGATGATGTACAATTCGACATATTTCTAGAGAGACTAACTTTGTTGCTAATGCTTTAGCATATATAAGCCGTTCCATTTCTAATTATCATATTGGGACCACACTCTTCCTTCCGTAGTGCTTGTTCTTTCTAACCATCATTTTGGACCACACTGTGCCATCATGTCCAGTGTCTGATTTTAATTTTAATAGATGAGGTGATGGCTGCCATATTTTCAAGAAGAAAAATAAAATAAAATAAGCTATACTATCACTTGGACTCTCATTTTTAACATCTCTTGAGAGACATCCCTACTAAAACTTAATGAAATCTTGATTAAGGCCGAAAGGCATTTGTATTTAGTCTCATATCTTTTAAAACTAACCCAATTAAAATTGAATGACATTTTTCCTCTCTAATTTAGGGGTTTAAAAGAAAATTCAAAAGCAATTTTAAACTAAAAGGGAAGAAGCCATTGTTGCCCTGCATTTGTCTCCAATTACATAATACATTACCAATATATCCATTACAGAGAAACTTAGTGAGGGAGGAAAGAAGCAAAGAAAACCAAACGAACATTCCCTTTGCAAAAACCACTAGAGGCAAGCCCCCCCCACCCCCCAATATGCTTCAAAACGTCCTGCTTCAGGATCCGGACTAAAACAACTCCAGTTGTTAGCAATTCATAATGTATCAGGGCACTTTCTTCCTGATTCTTTCCTACTCATATGTTCCATAATATACATAATTTCAACTTGGCAACCTGAATTAGCTGACAGTGCCTTGCAGAAGATATGATGCCTTGTTGCGGACCTGCAAAGCGGAAAATACTTTTAATATACTCACCAAGGTGTAAGGAAGAGATGATTAAATTTGATTCCACACCTTAGATGCAAAACACCGCAAGTCTGTGCTGGCTATCATGCAAGAACAGTTTCTTAAGTAGAGGCGCCACGTTGCCTTCAAGACTGGCTTGTCTTCTAAAAGTTGATTAGACAAGAGCCAATTCTCTGTCAACACCAAGTGTATGTACATCTTGAAAAAATCACAGCTTTTGTCTTTGACATTGATTGGGATAAGCAGTTTTAGAATCTCTTCTTCAGAAGGGGCCTGAGGTGAAGTATGATGTCAAGCAGCAGTGTCAAATCAGTTTATGCAATTTGTTGTGTAAAGGATCATCTAGACAGACATTTCAAACTAACAACAATGTCTTTTGTGGTTAAAGAGAAAAACATTTAGAGAATAAGCAACACAAATTCACTCAATGAACAATCAGTAATAATCATAAGTTATTATGTATAGTTCATGTCACCATGAATGTCTTGAAAAGAAAACAAAAATAGAACAAAAAACCTACTATCAGTATGAGATTAAAAAATAGAAGGGTAGGACATGACCATAACACTTCCAAATCTGGCTGATATTATATCAACAAAAATAAGTGCTTAAAAAGAATAAACAATAAAAAGAAGAGAGATTAATTAATGATTCCAAAATCTGTTTATTACCAGCATATGATATTAAAATTCAAATCTTATTGGATTGCATAGAGACTGCCTCTTTCTTTCCCATTAACAGCTTAACTTAGTTTGCGGGGACAGTTGTTTGATAAAACTTAGAATAAAAGCATAATTAGTACTATATTCAACAAACTTGTAATCAGGTTCAGTACCTTAAGATCAAAATAACTAAGAAGGATTTGACGGGCAACTGTACTTCTAAACAGCTTACAGCGAGTATTAACTACCGAAATGCATTCCACAATTCTTAGGCAGTTCAAGTCCTTAGGTACTCTGCATATCACAAAATCAACAATAATAAGGGAGAGGAATTGTAAAGGTAAACAGAAAAAGACAACAACAATATTTAGGCAATAAAATCAGTTTTTTTTAGTCTTACTTTTCTGTTTTTTAACCATCACCAAGAATGATATACAGAATTAAATGGCATAAGGATCTCAGAAAGTACTAATATAACAGTTGACTACCTCTTTAAATTTCTAGTTTTCAATTTTTCCAATTTGCCTTCCTATGATAATCCAGATATCCACAGTAACCAACCAATGGAATATGAGCATGACGATTTATCTTATGCTATCTGTCTGTACAAAACCCTTCCTTATGATACTTTCCATTTCTAGAAAATTCCTATTACAGTGATTTCAGCGAAAATATAGTCCCAAGTACTTATGTCCATAATCAATTTTGACCTTACTACAACAGAAAATAAAAGGCATATCATCAGCAAAGTTTACAATATATGATAATGAGGGTAGATGCAATAAATATTAACTGATCCCTGACAAATGGTGCAGAAAAGTTCAAATTCACTAAGCGATCAAAAACTCTGCTCGACATAGACGAAAGAGTGATCCCCATTCCAATTAGCAAAAACTCCAATCCAACTGCATACATGTAGATTGAAACCAAACAAGAAGTAGAGTCAATAACCTGCAAGCAAGAGATTTTGCTATCTTCTCACAGCTAGATTCCCATTCTTCGTTAGTGAAGTAACTGATAGCTGACTGCATGCATTCATGCAAAAGCACAAGAAGACCTTGAAGTTGGCGGTCAGAAAATAGACAAATAATGACTTCAATCAACTCTTCGGCTTCTGAGGTCAAGTACATAGCCCTTCTGTTTCTGCAAATAAAAGCACCACAACAACCCACTGAAATCAATAAAAATCAAACATATTTCCAAATTATTTATAACCATTTGCATCATTAATATATCTGTCATGCTGTAATATGGTCCTGTTGAAAGAAAAATTTAGAAACGAAGAAGATCACTGTGTTGCATATCCAATTAAAACTGTACACTGATTTATGTAGGATTCAAGACATAAATTGCTGATAAATTATACCATAACTGAGTTGAACCACCTCTACCCCAAACTAGGCAAATTGACAACTAATCAGCCATTAATCTGAATGCCTAATTATCAACTTATATCAGCTATAAAAATGAAAGGAATAAATGGATTTATATATAGGCTATATGCCCAATAAGCAGCCCATACTAATGAGACAATGACAGTAACAATAAGCAATAAGCTAGAAACAATTACAGACACCAACCTATAAATCAACTGTTCGATCCATAGGAGAAAAGTAAATGGCAGTCTTATGTGTCGTCAAACTAGTATTTCCAATTGTTATTTACCTCATTTGACAAGAAGCAGTTGCAAGTTTAAGCCAAGCTCTAATATTCTGAGCTGGACCTCGAGAAGCAGAATCTAGAAGGCAAAATAAATTTATTATGAGAAGATTAATAACTGAAACATGCAAAACCTTGAAAGTTCTACATGACATTTGGTATATTGCATGAGAAAAACTAGGAAAAAAATTGGAAAATAGAAAATCTGAAAATCACTACTGATCTATTAACACCCGAAAAAACCATCCTAAAACATATTGGAGTATAGCATTTGTCAGATTTAAAGAACAAAACCCTTTGAACACTAAAACTTTGTTTCTTGACTGGTAGGGTAGGCCAAATGAATTGGGTCCATTTCTATTCCAAGGTTGGACAGGTGTTGGTATATACCAAGTAATATGTGGCAATAGCATCAAGATCAAGGCAACCCAGAAAATCCTTCCAAAATGCTTCAACATGAAAGCAGAGAATAAAATTCTCTTGAATTACTGCACTTATACATGATTAAGGATATACTATCAAGTATCAACACATAGTTTACAACAGAATAAAGGATGTATATTTCTCCTGTTCATGAAAAAATTACATCTACCCTGAATTATGCATGAAAACTGGTATGAAGGTAAGAAACTTACTGGAATGAGCAGAATCCGTGTTAGATGAAAATTTGAATAGAAAACCATAGCTTTCAAGAGCTATTTTTAACTCAGAATAGCTAGGAAACCAATCAATTTTGATAGGCTGTAAGTCAACCTGGTTAAAATTAATACCAGAATTACTCCCTTAACATATTATCCAATCAAACTTGTCTCCAAGCCAAAAAAGCAAAGACCAAGCTCACCTCATTTTCAAATGAGAGAATAGCACACCAGAAGTCACATGCAGATGCCCTCAAATCTTCTTTGGGTGAATACAGCACTGAAAAACAAAGCGGTAAACACATCACAAGAAATTTCATGAGGATTAAAGGACAGGCTAGGGGTGACAAATAAACTCACTCAAATTAAAGGTCCATGTGGCCACTGATTTTTCTATATGACGACTGGCGAAAACCAACTTTGAAAGCCAGCCATTTACTAGTAATCCTCCAAGGAAGGTGTCTCCTGCAAAACATCAACAACTAAATATATACTTTGCAAGGCCACGTTGCTGTACAGGCCATAATATGCACAAGAGGAAACTCATCTTGATGCAAAAAAAAAAAATGCATGCCAATAATTTATGACTACTGATAACTAGAAAGCCAAGTATTATAACTAACCATTTTCTGTAGAGATATCAATCACAGAGTTGAGCTCATCATTAATGAAAGACTGCAAGAGTGTGCAACTTTTAATCTCTGGAAAAGATAGAGGAGGTGGGGTTTTCTGTAATCACAAAGTCAAACGAAAATTAAGAACCTACTAGATATTTAAAGATCAACTCCTATTAAAATCTACATAACAATAACCAAGCATCAGTTGAGACAATGTAGAGGTTTTATGTAATCATTGAAAACCCGGTCTTTGGAACAAAAGAAAGATCACAAATAGAGGACAAGGTGCCCTATGGCCTATAGTCAAGTCTTATGTCCTCTCTTCTTTTCACTATTTTTTTCCTTCAATGAAAGTTTGTTTCTTATCCCAAAAAGAAAAACCTGGTCTCCAAAAGCGCATATGCCCCACACAAAGCTGTCCTCCTTACCGCTTATTTCTCTCATCTGCATCAAACAGTTTATGTTTTCAATTTAAAAGGAAGAAACTTGGTATACACATAACACCAGAAAAGACTAGAAATAGATGTGTTAATATGCCTCGTTTTCACATTTATCGACAATGTCATAGAGCGCAGCCTCTATATGATTATCTTCCTCATCTGAATCATTGTTCCTTCGTGGTTTTGCACGCTTAGATTTCTTTTCAACAAGCTTGTCTTCTTCCTTGTAGAAATCAGTCAAAAGGTCATCCAACCCAATAGCCTTCTTCCTAAATTAGCACCAAAGGGAGATATTACACAAAAGAAACTTCCATTCTCATCAATTACTGGTGATAATCATACACTTACTATAAGTTAAGTAAGCTCTGCTTCGATATAAAATGCAAACACATCATTTTCAATAAATTATTTGGTTTTCATTGCTGTCACTTAAATCCTAGAATTTATGATAAATGTGAACAGCAATCATGTTGAAAAAAGAAAAAAAAAATACAGTGGAAAACCATGAAAACGAAAGTATCCAATTAACGTAAAACTGTGACAAAGGTAAACCCTAAATACCCAGATTAGAAATAAGCTAAAAAACCAAATGAAAAGAAGAAAACCAACCTTTTCTTAGTAACAGCAGGACGATTTAGGAGTGGGTCTTCTGACTCAAAGTCCAGGAAGTTATCCATGTCCATCATCCGTGTCTCAGTCTCTCTCGTCACTTCTTTTCTGGTTCTCAAATCTGGTTCTCAAATTTCAGAAAATGAAAAGCGCCAATGTTTCGTGGCTCTGCTTTGAAAAGGGCGCGGCTAATAGCACCCCAAGGCCTGGGTGTTCTGTTTTCTGTTTGGGCTAGGCAGGTCGGGTCATTCTACCCGCCCCACAAAATATTGCTAAAGAAATGAAAAATAAAGTCCAACTAGTTGTTTGTTTTTGAGATAAAACTATACTTGACAATATTGTTTACAACCGTTAACACGACATGAATTAATGCACAAAATTCAGTATTTGGGTCAGGGCTTAATGGGTCATGTTGAAAATGGGTGTTCGTTAAGCTAATGGATTGTGTTGTGTCGTGTGAATTCGCAAATGACATGTGTCTCTCTGTCACTCTTCTAAATTTTGAGTGAAATTCAGCATAATATTAGTGAAATTAAGGAGAAGCTTAACCCTTTTCAGTTATTTCTTTCAGCCTCTGCCCTTTCTCCTTCCCTTTATAGCAGCTAAGAACCCTAAGTTAGATCACACTCCCATCCTCCATTGTTGATATTCTTGTTTTTCGAAGCTTTTCTTTGACCTCCCATAATAGATTTTATAGTAAATTTGACTACCTACAAATTAAATTGTCCTTAACTGCAATCCATTACTTTTTGTTTCTATTACTAACCCATTTTTTATAAGTAAAAACCTATGACTAGGATTCACCTTATCAAGCTCACGATATGATTCATTGTAATTTTCATATACCCCTACGTATTTGCAATTGTTGTTTTCTCCATTGATTGTGCTAAATATACTTTGAACATATTTGTTGTAATTCAATGTCAGTAATATTCAACTGGTGTTTTTTTTAGATAGGAAAATGGTGTTTTAAATTGGCTTAAATTTAGGAATTTTTAGGGTAAGTTTTTTCTCTTTTAAAAAAATAATATTCAGTATCTAAAAAAGTCATGTGTTAGGGCCTGTTGAATTTATGAAGAAACATTTAATATACCTATCATGTTTTAGAATAAAATAATGTACCTATTATATGTACCTATTTTTTCCACCTTTTTTTTTTAATGAATAATATACTTATTTTTAAAAATAAAGAATGTACCTATTTTTAATTTATGAAAAATGTGCAGAAATTTCAATTACACAACATACCTATTTTCTAGCACACAAAAACACCTTATTTTTAATTTATAACTAATGTACCTATTTTTAATTTATAAATAAATTTACAGAAATTTCAATTACAAAATAATGGATCTTTTTTTTTTTACTTTGTAAATAAAGTACCTATATTATATACATATTTATATTTTTTATAGGTACATTATTTATTGGATATGTAATTTAGGGATTTTTTATTTGTTTGAAATTTTAGGGATTGGCCATGTGTAGAGAGAATGCCAACGAAAATAAATGGAGTGATTGATATGCTATTAATAGGAAGTATTAATTATAATTAAGATAGTTAAGGACATGCTTGAAAATAAATTATAAATAAAATATCAAGGTAGGTGCCATATAATGTAATTTAGAGCATCCACAATGGGTTCCCTAAACCACATCCTTAGACAAATTTTAGGGAGAAATGATAAAAATGCAACTCCAACCACGCTCCCTATCCACCTCCTAAAATAGGGAGTCCTCTAGGAGCTCCTAAATCTGAGGAGAGAGAAAGGACTCCTAGTGGCTCCCTATAATTTAATGCTGCTTTATTTAATGAGTATTTCAAACCTTTATTTAATGCTAACCATTTTTTATTTTATTTTTTAATAGAGATGGACCAATCAAAAAGAGTTACAACATTTATGACTCTCCAAATTAGGGAGTATGGTTGGAGTTGAAATTTTTTAGAGAGCTCATAAAATAGCTTTCTTATATTCTTAGCCAAATTTTAGCTAAGAAATAGAGAGCGTCATTGTGGATGCTCTTAGTAGATAATACTAGGACAAATCTATCTCACATGAAACCTATTTTAAATTTGAGTTTTCAGTAAAGATTTAAAAACAGGTAGGATCACACACAGCATCAGGAGGGTCCTGAAGCCACGATGTTGTTTCTGGTAGAGTGAGTGCCAACCTAGCTGAGCGGTGCGCCGCTTGGTTAGTTTCTTTTATAATCAAATTGAATGGAAACATTCTCTAACTGGGAAAGTAAAAACTTGCAATCGGAAAACAAACAGCTGAGCTGGGATCTATCCTTCATCGTATCTTGAATAGACTGTAGCACGCCTCGCGCATCAATCTCAATCATCTTAGGAACCGGACCAAAGTCTTGGGCAAAGAGTAGGGCCTCACGGAGAGCGAGAGTTTCCGCATGTTCCGGAGAAGCAACATGGCTGAACTTGCATGCAAGTGCACCTACAAAGCATCCTGCAGAGTCACGAGCAATGATCCCCCCACCCCCAATGCCAATGTGCACCTGAAAAGCCCCATCAACATTGATCTTAATGGCACCCAGAGGGGGTTTTTGCCATTTCGCCTTAGCTCGCGAATTAGACACCGACAGGGGAGCCTGATACTCTTTGAATTCATACAACAATCGCACAGCACCATCCACAACTTCACAGGGGCTTCGACGTTTGGCTGTCCAGAGAACACTGTTGCGCTCATTTGTTCCACAGGATCATAAACAGAAGCTCTATTTTATGACAATCCCCACTCAATAGAATCTGTTCTAGCCATCCAATAAGGTCCCGTATATCACGATCACGCCAGTCACCCTGCAAAAGGCTATTCTGCCAAATTAAAGCTGAGAAAGAGCAACCCAAAAAAACGTGATGAAGTGTCTCCGCCCGAGCGCCGCACATGACACACTCACCGCTATCCCTTTGGATACCCTTGCTGAACAAACGTTCTTCGGTGGGAAGGATATTAAGGAACGTACGCCAGACGAGCACCTTAACCTTGAGAGGAACACAAACCTGCCAGAGCCTGGACCATGCTTTAGTGGAAACACCATAAAAGAGAGAACGATTTGAAGTACCCTCTCATGTCTCCTCAAAGAGAGATTGGCGGGCTACCTCATAGGCACTGCGCACAGTTAAATCACCTTTTTTTTCATAGTGTCACATGAGTCTATCCGCCGGTCCTCTGAAGCTAATCGGGATGGTCATAATGCAGGAAGCCTCCTGAGCACCAAACCACGCATGGACCAAGTCCTCTCGCCATTGGTGCATGATTGGATCAATGAGCTCACACACCAAAGCATTCGCATGTCCAACGACCTCCGGTGATGAAATCTGGAAAGAGGTGGGCTTAGGGATCCACCGATCTCCCCGAACTTTTGCTGACTTACCATCACCAATCTGCCATCGGGAACCTCGAGTTACAACAATCCGTGATTCACATAAACTTCTCCAAATATATGATGGGGCATGACCTTCAGTAGCTTCCAAAATGGAACAATGCCTGTGATATCTTGCTTTCAGAACACGGGCCAAAAGGGAGTTGGGCTGATGATAAATTCGCCACACCTGTTTAGCTAGTAAAGCCAAATTGAAAGCATACAGATTACGGAATCCTAACCCGCCTTCACGTTTAGGTTTACACAAGCGCTGCCAACTCACCCAGTGAATCTTCCGCTTGTCTTCATTTGCTCCCCACCAGTACCGGGCTATAACCTGCTGTATTTCATCACACAATGATCTAGGAACGAGGAAGCAACTCATCTGGTAAATGGGAATAGCCTGAGCCACCACTTTCAAAAGAATTTCCTTCCCAGCAAAACTGAGCAGTTTTTCTCTCCAGCCTTGGACCTTCTTCCATACACGTTCTTTAAGAGAAGTGAAGCAAAGTTTGTGGGATCGACCGACGAAAGTGGGTATATGAAGATATTTTTCATGTTTTTCCACCCTCTGAACTCCAAGAATTTGAGCCAGCTCCAAATGGCGAGGCAGGTCCACATTGCTGCTAAAAGAGACGCAGCTCTTTTGGAGGTTAATTTGCTGTCCAGAGGCTATCTCATATGTCTGGAATATATGACTAAGGTGCTGGCACTCATCTGGATTTGCTCTTGTGAAAAGGAAGCTATCATCAGCGAAAAACAAGTGGGATACCGACGGAGCTCCCCGGCTGATCGCTAAGCCATGAAGAAGGCCCTGCTGCTCTGCATGCACAATCAATCCAGAGAAGACCTCTGCACAAAGTAAAAATAAATAGGGGGACAACGGGTCTCCCTGTCGGAGGCCACGTTGTGGGGAGAGAAAACCAACAGGTGACCCATTAATGAGAAAAGAATACGTCACACAAGTAACACATGCCATAATAAGCTGAATCCACTTCAGATCAATCCTTATACTATGCATAACAGTTTCAAGAAAGACCCACTCCACCCTGTCATACGCCTTACTCATGTCCAACTTCAAGGCTTGGAAACCCAATTTATCATGAGTGCGGTTATGCATATGATGGAGTACATCAAAGGCAACAATCGAGTTATCAGAAATCATACGACCGGAACAAAAGCACTTTGATGGGGACCGATCACCTTATTCAAAATCACCTTTAGACAGTTGGCCAACACCTTAGCCCCAATCTTATAAATCACATTACACAAGCTGATAGGACGGAGTTGTGTCATATGTTTTGGGTCCTTAACTTTCGGAATCAAGGCAATATGTGTAAAATTGAGCTTAGCCATAAGTTTACCAGTCCGCAAGAACTCTAAAACCACTGTAGTGCAGTCACTGCATCACCCACAACATCCCAATACTTCTGGAAAAAGAAAGGGGACATCTCATCCGGCACGGCGCCTTGGAGGGATGCATCTGAAAGAGGGCCCGTTTTATTTCCTCAGCCGTAAACTCGCACAGCAAAATTTGGTTCATCTCGGGAGACACCCGATTAGCCACTAAGTCACCAAGGGAGCCGAAGTCATTACTACCAGAAGACTGGAAAAGTGATTGAAAGTAGTTAATCACAATATTTTCCAAACCTGTCTCAGAATCCTGCCAGCGACCGTCACTATCAAACAGCCCATAAAGTGTATTCTTTTTGCATCGGGAGGAAGCTTTGTGATGAAAGAATTTGGAATTACGGTCCCCAGTGGATAACCAGATAGCGCGTGAGCGTTGGCGCCAAAAGAGTTAGTCCTTTGCCAAAAGGGAATCCAGGTGTGCCGTCAATCTTTTTCGGTCTTCCACAATTTGTGGGGAGCATGGGCTATCCAGTAGCACACCTAGCTGTGCTCTAGTCTTCTGTATCTCACTCGGAATATTTCCATACTGCTCACGACTCCATGAGAGAAGTTTTAATCGAGTAGACTTAATTTTCTCAAAGACTACTTCCGGAGCATCCCTGCCAGAGCCACATGACCATCCTTCCTTGACTACGCTAACACAATCTGCATGTTTTGACTAAGACTCTTCAAATCGAAAATGGCGCTTTCTATGAGACTTCCGAGGCATACTTAACCCAACGGATAAAAGAAGAGGCAAATGATCAGACTTGGAAGGATTCAAATGGGTTACTGTGGCTTGTGGAAACATTTCGCACCATTCCCAGGTTGCTAAAACACGGTCCAAGCGAACTCTTATATCTTGGGGGCAATTGCGCCACCAAGTAAACCTGGGGCCTGTGAACCCTAGATCCTTGAACCCACATTGGTCAACAGCTTGCCGGAAAAGTTGCATCTGCCGCTCATTTCGTACCGCTCCCCCAATTTTTTCCTGGGCTACCAATATTTCATTGAAATCGCCTAAGCATACCCACGGGCGGGAGTTAGCATTACTCAATCGGCCTAGTAGATCCCAGGATTTATATCTCTTGGAGGTGACCGGATGACCATAGAATCCTGTCAGTCTTCATTTGTCTTGCCCCCCACCCCCCCACTATCTGTACCTCAGTATCAATATGGTGTGCACTGAAGGACAAAGCACGCACTTCAACCTCCTCAATCCATAACAAACATAAACCACCAGAGGACCCAACACTGTCTACCACTACACTTTGACGAAAACCGAATTTATTTATGATCTTTTCCATGGCTGCCAGAAAGCGACACGTTTCACTTGAAAACTACGTTAAAAAAGACAAAGTCAATGTTTCTGCTGACTTGTGTGAAACAGAGAACCAGTTCCTAATTTGGAGCATGCTTTTAACCAATTGTTCTAGAACTCTTCCTGGTTTTCTTTTATCCCCATGCAATATAAATACATATTCAAATCAAACTACTCCCCCTTGCATCTCTCTCTCTCTCTCTCTTTTCTCAATTACCTCTAACAAGAAAGTTCGAAAAAAGAAAACGGGTGGATCGATATGTCTCAATTTGGTGGAGGTGGTGATGAAAAATTCAAATTCATCACACATGTGGTCAGAGGCAGATGGTTCACAGTTTTTGCCTGTTTATGGATCATGGCAGGCACTGGTGCAACTTATTTGTTTGACATGTACACCAGAGAGCTCAAAGTTTCTCTTAAAGTTGATCAAAGCGTAATCGACGTTTTAAAAACTTATAAACGTCTTAGTGCCAACCTTGGGAATTTTTGCAGGCCTAATTGCGGAGGTAACCCCATCTTGGTTTTTGCTCATGGTTGGGGCAGTGATGAACTTTAACAGCTACTACCTTTTGCATGAAGTTACTAGGAGATCAATTAGGCTTCAGCTTTGGCAGATATGTGCTTGTGTATTTGTTGACAACAATGCACAGAACTTTACACACACATCAACTCTAGTCACTTGTGTCAAAAACTTCACAGAAAAGAGAGGCATTGTTATCGGTCTGTTGAAAGGTTTGATTGGTCTCAGCGGAGCTATAATCACACAGCTTGCATTGGCCTTCTATGGAGATCAATCCGTAAGGCATATCCTTCTTTTAATTGCGTGGTTCCTAACTGCAATAGCATTGGCATTCTCCTTCACAATCAGGGCAATGGAGTTTCAAAGGTAGCCCAATGAGCTCAGAGTCTTTTTCCATATATTCTATGTGTCATTGTCTCTTGCAGTGTTTCTCATGATTGTAACACTGTGAAAGATTCTTCACCTTCCAAAGAATAGGCTATGTCGGAACCGGCGTTGTAATTTTGTTTTTGTTGGCACTGCCTATCTTGATTGGCATCCGAGAATAGAGGTTTATCTTGAGCCTCAAGCAACAGCCTGATAACCATCTTGTTGCGATAAACATGGGTAGTACTACAAAGGGAGCAGTAGTACTACCGAATGCAGGTCAATCGCAACAGGATATCTTGATGCAAAAAATTGGACTGGCAAAGGGTGCGTCGTGTCTCTCAACCTCAAACATTGTGAACAAACCATGCAAAGGAGAGGACCACACCATCTTGCTAGCCATCTTCAGCGTCGACATGTTGCTCATATTCATATATAATATACAAATTTATAAATAAACCCAATCCTAAACATGTATTTATAAAAAAACCCAAACACTATTTAAACATAGAAACACACCCAAAATCAACCCCAAAGTCAACAATTGTATATTTTTTGGGTGTGTTTATAAATGGGTTTTGAGTGTGTGTAATGATGGATTTTGGGTGTGTTTATAAAGTATTTGAAGTGTTGGGTTTTTTTATAATTTCAGCTCCCATTTTGGGTGTTTTAGTGAAACTCCCTATATAATATCACTAACTGGATTTGGGTCAAGCACCACAGCCATAGGCAACTTGTCAGAAATCGCGGTTTTAAACGACCTTCCATTTAATACAATAGGAAACATCAAGTTACTAATAAACATATGGAACTATTTTGGGAGGGTGTATTGTCTCGGAACTCCTACTTAAGCAAAAAGGAACTCCTAGGCCTCTTATGAATGTTTTTGCTCTACTTCTGGCCTGCCTCGGGGTCCTTCTCATAGCATTTCCATCCGAAAATGGCATCTACATGGCCACGGTGATTGTTTATACCAAAATGAACAGCCAATAAGCATCGGACACGTGGAGCAAATGTGAGCTATGGAAGCCTTCGGCACCTAGCTACAGTTCCGTTCCTATCGATCGCACGATTAGGGCAACTCCACCCCCAGGGGCACGTGGCAGTCCCACAATTGGAGTCCACAGTCCCACATCAAAATTCTAAACAACTTGCACACCTCTCAAGGCCTATAAAAGAGGACAACTATCCCAACTAGGAGGTAATCAATCAGAACTTACGGCATACTGCCTATTGATCTGTAGTTTAATCTCACTAAATCCGTACTTACTTAAGCATCGGAGAGCCTTCAGCCAGTACCACACCGGTGCCCTAGGTCTTACTGAGTGTTTTGTTAGCTTGCAGATCGAGCGCCCTACCGAGACCCATAGCATACCGAATGCCCAACATCACTAAGTTGCGCGGGAAAGTGCCAAACTATTTTTCTGTGTCAATAGTGATCATCGGGTTCTCCTACGGCGCACAGGTGACGCTGCTCTGCACGATCACTTCTGAAATCTTTGGTCTCAAGTACTACGCCACATTGCTGAATTGCACTCAATTTGCAACCCCGCTTGGCTGGTTCCTTCTCGATATCAAGCAGACCCAACCCATGTACCATTTAGAGGCAAAGAGATTGAACATAGTCGTCGATGGGAACCTTGTTTGCAAAGGAACGACATGTTTCAGAGGTTCTTTTATGATTGTGGCGGCAGTCTTGGTTTTAGGAGCTCTAGCATCCTATGTTTTGGCCAGGCGAACAGCAAAGTTTTACAAAGGTGACGTGTATAAGAAGTTTAAGGATGGAAAATATAAGGGCTTTAAAGTGCAGGCAAAAGCCACAGAGACAGAGAGGGCTTCGCCATCGAATCAGTGACGGCAGTGAGACACTAGTGGATACAGAGGTATGGTAGACCTCCTCCATTATTCCAGGGCAGGTCTTGGGAGGGGGGACAATTTGGTCATGCAGTTTTACCATGATTTCAAAATTTTCAAAATTTTCATTCAAGTTTTAACTATTAAGTGTAATTAGGTCCAAAATTATAATTCATTAATTTTTCAGTATTGCGGTGGTAATATGATCAAGACACAAAATAAAATTGTTCAAAATGTTTTTAAAAAAAATAACTTTTAAAATTCAATTTTGAAAATGAAGAAAAATTTAGACAGCTGATAATAAGGACCAAAAACACTACCAACTAAAAAAAAAGACTAAAAACGCAAAAAAGAAAAACAAAGCATTCAAAATTTGCCGAAGACCATAAACAAAGCACTAAAAATGTTCCCCGTTTTAAAACCTATAAAAACTTTAAAAAGGAAAAAAGGGATTAGCTTATATGGTGGCTTGTTCTAGACCGGGAATTTTTAAAATTCATGAATTTATGTACCTGCCTCCAATTTTCCTCCGAAATCTTCCCACATTAGGGTCGACCCAGTGGTGGGTTGTAATGACAGTGGGAGTATGGGTTTGTTTTTTTAGACTACATATAATGACTAGTTTCATGTTGAATTTGATATGACTTAATGACCAAATAGACATAGACGAGCTATTTCATAAGTGATAGTATATAATAGTTTTTTGAGCTTTTCTGTATGATTTTTCAAGCCAATTTTAACCTTTCAAATCTTTAAGACACGTTTAACATTTTCAATGATTTTTCAAGAATTTCCAAAAAAAAAAAAAAAAAATTGGAAATATGTTAGTCCCTAAATTTCCGAAATTTCCAAGTTTTCTGAATTGTAATGGACGTTGAAATTCCAAAAAATTCTGGAATGGAATTGGAAAATAATTTTTGTTCCAAAATTTTTTAGAATGGAATTGGAATTCCCTTATTTCAATCCGATCCGTCCAAAAATCTACCATAGATTTTCCCTTTTTCATTGGTTATTTTTTTCTTTTAACTTTTCATTTCATTTTGTTTCCAAGTTTAGCCTAGCTCAAGGCATGAATTAATAGACTTTTCCAGCATTTCAAATCATGCATCCAGCAGAAGGTGACGTGGGTCCCATCATCATACTTTGATGGTCTTTGGTTAGTTCAATAGCCTTAGCCTACCAGCATATATAAATAAACTTGGTGTTGAATTTGGAACCAGTTAAGGTGGGAGGTGAACCAACCAACAGTTTTTTCATGCTTCCTACAACCACAACTCATCAAACTCATATGCCAATAATTCCAAGTCCTCGCAGTTTTTCCACACATTTTCTCTATAAAAACCCAATGGAGACTCTCTTGCTCTTCTTAACCAAAAAACATTTCAAAGACATTTGCCCTCCACTGAGTGTACTCAATCATGGCCTTTCCCAATCTTTTCTTCATTTTGTCTTCAGCCATGGTGTTGTCACTCTCAAGCTACACCCATGTGAGCCTAGCAGCTCGCCACCTTTTGGACACCCCAGCAGCTCCACCACCGGCATTGACTGTGCCTACAATTCCATCTCTGCCCAAGCCCACATTGCCCACATTGTCGCCATTACCCTCATTACCAACGGGAGCTTATACAATGAGGAGTTAAAGTGAGGAGGTTATTTGAGGAGACCGATCCGACCGTCAAAACATTTAAAATATTTAAGTCTCATGATTTCTTTACATTTGTTGATGGTGAGATTTGACCTCCTCAAATAACCTCCTCACTTTAAGCCCTCATTATAGCCTTTCCGCATTACCAACACTGCCCAAGGCTGCATTGCCGCCATTGCCCTCAGTACCAACACTGCCCAAGGCCACATTGCCCACACTGCCAACTAACCCAACTCTACAACCACTCCCAAGCTCCCAAGCCCCTTCTTTGCCAAAACCAGCATTGCCTACGTTGCCCACAACCCCAAAGGTGACACTACCTCCAATGCCGGCCAACCCAATACTGCCTACATTCCCGACAACAATCCCTTCAATCCCAACTATTCCATCAATTCCATTCTT
>NC_024126.1:7312622-7354783 GCF_000346735.1 Prunus mume | reverse complement strand
CGCGTGCCACGCCCGCTGGATCTGACTTACTGCCATGCATCTATCCAATTAATTCTTAAACGTCAGCTCAAGAGTCTCCATCCGGGAACACATAGATGATACGGTTCTTGTGTTTGATTATGGCTTAGTCCACTTGTACTAGATACATTGTGAGGATGCCAGTTTTCCTTCTTTGTCTTTTATATTTTCATTTTCAAGTTGTTTGGTTTCACACATCTGACTATATATCCCTAGTGTTTGTTTTGTTTCCTGATATCTTTGTAGTGTATGAACAAGATTTATTACCTTTTCAAGATTGTTCTGAAGGATAAGTTTAGTTGCCTTCTCCAATCATCATACTAATACAAACACATAAGATCATATCAGAAGTTTCAGAGTACGCTCTAACTTTGAGAGGGACACGTGTAAAGTTCCCCTTGTGAGGGGAGCTGTCTCTAGCTGTGTGAGACATTTGACCAGTGTCTCTTATTAGACATTGGTCAAATGTCAATCAACCTGGTAAAAATAGCTCCCTAAAAAACTCACTATATTAATCTGATAAAAATAGCCTTAAAAGAAAAGCAAAAACAACGGCTTACACAAACTCACCCACCTCCTATCTAGCCTTACTTGTAGCCAATGTGTGGCTCCACTTCTCTACTAGTTCATGGAGGCTGGCGGTGGTCTCTTACATTTCTGCCAATTGTAAAATCCCTGTGTGAATCTGTTCCACTATATGAACCCCAAATTCTATCATAACCCATCTCACTCTCTCTTTTCATACATATTAATGCATCTGTAACAAAGCAATACAGAAAAAGTTCTAAATTTCTACCCAAAATTACACTTGATTGCTTAATTTCCCTTGCAACAGTCCTAGCCTGACCAAGGCAAAAATGAGCAGTTCTAAAGCTGGTAGTAATGCTATGGGATGCAGTGAAATAGGTAGGTTTTCATGGCATATGCTGACAGGAAGATGGTTCAGTGTGTTTGCCTCCTTCCTCATTATGGCTGGAGCTGGTGCCACTTACCTCTATGGTACCTATTCCAAAGAGATCAAGTCCACTCTTGGCTATGACCAAACAGAAATCAACATGCTAGGCTTCTCCAAAGATTTTGGTGCAAACGTTGGTGTCCTCTCTGGCCTAATTGGTGAAGTAACCCCAGTTTGGTTCGTGCTCATAATTGGCGCGGTCATGAATTTTGTAGGCTACTTCATGATTTGGCTGGCTGTCACTGGCAGAATTCCCAAGCCTAAAGTATGGCAGATGTGCATTTATATATGCATTGGAGCCAACTCTCAAAACTTTGCAAATACAGGAGCTCTTGTCACTTGTGTCAAGAATTTCCCAGAGAGCCGAGGTGTTATGCTTGGTCTGTTAAAGGGTTTTACTGGGCTTAGTGGTGCTATCCTGACACAAATTTACTTGGCAGTGTATGGAAATGATTCAAAATCCTTGATTCTTCTTATTGCCTGGCTCCCTGCTGCAGTGTCAATATTTTTTGTATACACCATTCGACCAATGAAAGTTATTAGGCAACCCAATGAGCTCAAAGTCTTCTACCATTTCCTCTACATCTCAATTATCCTTGCAGTATTTCTCATGGTGATGAATCTGCTTCAGAAATATATTAATTTCTCTCATGCTGCCTACGCTGGAAGCGCCACTGGGGCTGTTTTGTTGCTCTTTCTCCCTCTTGGCATTTCCATTAGAGAAGAGCTAGTCCTCTGGAACCTCCAGAAACAGCCTGTTGATCCTCCAACTGAGGTCAAAGTTGAGAAACCACAAGAGATCGAAGAGAAAAAGGCAGAGCCGAAAGAGAAAGAATTGGAGACACCAGAGCCAGGTTGTTTTTCTGACATATGGAACAAACCACCAAGAGGAGAAGACTATACCATTTTACAAGCACTCTTAAGTACAGACATGCTCATTTTGTTCATTTCAACATTATGCGGGCTTGGGTCAAGCTTGACAGCAGTAGACAACTTGGGGCAAATTGGTGAGTCTTTGGGGTATCCAACTAAAACAATAAAAACTTTTGTGTCATTAACTAGCATATGGAACTACTTTGGCAGAGTCTTTTCTGGGTTCATCTCCGAAAGCCTACTGATCAGGTGGAAAATTCCCAGACCATTAGTAATGACTTTTGCTCTTGTTCTATCATGTGTTGGTCTCCTACTCATTGCATTTCCGGTCCCTGGTTCAGTTTACGTGGCATCAGTGATCATAGGGTTTTCTTTTGGGGCTCAATTGCCGTTACTTTTTGCAATCATTTCCGAGCTCTTTGGTCTTAAGCACTTTGCTACATTATTCAATTGTGGACAAATAGCAAGTCCAATAGGGTCCTATCTTTTCAATGTGAAGCTCACCGGGGCGCTCTACGATAAGGAGGCAATGAAAGAGCTAACAAAGAGAGGTTTGACCAGATCACAAGTGAAGGACTTGACATGCCTTGGAAATCATTGTTATCGGTTGTCTTTCACAATCTTAGCTGCTGCTACATTCTTTGGTGCTCTTGTGTCACTGATTTTGGTGTTCAGGACAAGAAAGTTCTACAAAGGTGACATATATAAGAAATACAGAGTATAAACAGGATCCATAGATTATTTTTCTTTTTTTGTTGGTTTATGACTGCAAAAACAGACACTGTCTACGGATGAGGAACCTAAACAGACATTGTAAACAGAGAAATTAGGAATTTGAAGATTTTATAAATAAGGACTCAGATCTGGTTCTGGAGAAGGATGTATAGGTCATATCGAATTTATGGGCAATGTCTTCACAACCCAAGTGTGTTGGAGCTTTGCAAAGCACTAGCAAACATTTTTTTCAGGAAATTCGCAACTGGTGCTTATGCCTAATTTATGTTTCCCAGTCCACCAATATGTTGATAGCTCCTTATTGTCATAGATAAGGGGAGCTCTGTTCGCACTCCAGTGGAAATGTCTAAACAGTTTACAGGAGTGTGAATAAAGCGCCCCTCTATGTATAATTATCCTCTTCGACTTCCTAGTCGCTGTTTTCTCCTTCAACACTTGAAGCACCGCCGTACACATGTCAATATTATTAAACCACATTTAACTTTGAAAACAAAATTAGATATTAAATGGACACCTCGCCAACCATTTTAAGCTTCTAAATCCAAACATTTGCCAAACATGAAAAATCAGTACACATCTCAACATTAACCTCTAAATAGGCACCCAAGAAACCATGTGTACATTAACCTCTATACAGATTCGAAAAAATCTGAACTAATGTGTTAAAAATTGCAAAAACTCCTACTTCTTAACTGGAGTTTATGTGATTGGACTACATAGCAAAAGATGTATAAAGACATGAAGTTGCAATCTTCCACCGTCCACGATTGATGCACAGGAGGGCTTTTGACAATACTTTAGCATAATGAAACATACTGCTTGATATATAGAAAATCATATACCTTGTATTGTGACTATCACGAAATCTTTCTAGATAGGTTCCTCAAACCACAGCCCACACACTTGAGAAGAACAGTACTTGTGGATGCGCACGGCATAATGACAAATTTAACTCCGAGAAAATCATTGATGTTTCTGAGTGTATCTATCCCATAAGGAGAGAGCTTTCTGACCCGAACTTTTGAAACATCTTGGGGATATAATGCACAAAGAAGAAAAAACAAACCCTACAAACCCAAATGGCAGCAAACTCACTATCAGAAGACAAACATAAATCATAAAAAGGGAGGAGGCGACCCATATTCAAATAATATATTTCTACTCTAACATTTCATTTTTATAGCAATCATAATTCATTTCTTGTTGAAAGTGCGGTGTGCCAAGTTGCCCTGCATGGAGTAAGCAATAAAAGACAATTCATATTTTAGTGGTTATAAACAATAAAAGACAATTCATATTTTAGTGGTTATGTTTGATTGTTACTATGGAAAAAATTTGGCTGGTATCCTCACAGCAGCATCTCTTCTATGTCCTCATTTGACAGATTCAGAAGACTTTGACTAGGATTTCAAAATCATTTTCATTTGGATATTTCTTTCTCAAGGTTCTTGTTATCTTGTTGCATCCGTTTGGCTGGAGTAACAAGTGTCAATTTTAATATTTTCAATCCAATAATTTTTTTCATAGATAGCAAGAGGAAAGGCATAGACCATGAACAATGATCATAAATGAGTTTAGGTTATCAATAACTCCTTATTGTTGTTCTCTTCATCTGACAAATGGGAGTGATTACTGAAATAGCAAAAGTATATATAGCACATGCCTTAATAAAATCATAAAGGAATTTCAAGGGTCTTCCTCAGACTAAAATTTTGCCAAATCTTCCATCTAGGACAACTTTTCCCTTCATTTCATCCATTTCCAGAAATCATTTTCCTGTTTTAGTGCACACTTCCTTAATTTTTGTCTTATGGTGTGAAGTTCTAAAATCAATAAAAATGAGAAAGTACGAGAATTAAGTCGGTAGGGAAGGAGCACAATACATAAAATAACTAACCTGGTGTCTCCCCAAGCAGAACAGAAGCAATTTTCAAACCAAAATCCTTTGGAGGCACCAGCTCTTTCTTCTCATAGTCAACTTCAGATATGCGTTCCCCTCGTGCATGAGAAATATAGTTGTATCAGCAGAGATATAGCAGCCAGAGGTTGTTTCCGCAACTATTGACATTCCATAACCATGTGACCTGCCATAAAGTCATTGTTGTCTATATGAGTGGAAGTGTACTTAAATAGCATAAACCTATAAATAAAAAACACATTCACAATTCCATCAAATATATCCTGACATTAGAGAAATTAACAATATCTGGATTGAAAACATACTCTCCAGCTTGTGGGCCAGCTCTATGGTCAGTAAATATGTGAACATCTGGAAGGAAGGGGTGAAAGACTCCTCGAGCTGCATGTACCATTGTATTTTCAAACTGCACGGACACTCTCGTTGAGAATGTAACACCTCTAATCCTCTTAACCAACCCCTCATCAGTCCATGTTACTCCCTGTAGAGCAAAACATATAAAACAAAACCCAACAAAAATGAAGAAAAAAAGACTACCCATAAGTCTCAAAAACTCACAGACAGACTTTGAACAACTGGGATTGCCCCAACGACTTCACCACCGCCTTTAGGAGCGCATCCATGACTCTTTATTTCCAGCTCCAATCCTTCTGAGGGAACTCCAAAGCGTTTTAAAGTGGGAAAGGTAGTAGACCGGAAGGTATCAATAGATGGGTCCTTGGAATCATTTGTAAATCCTGAAAGAACAAAATGCAAATGACTTACAGTGGCAGCATCTTTGTAAATCTCAAATCGACATGCACAGATGCAATATGGTCTGGTGACCCATAATCAATAGGGTTAGGCCTTTTTATTCTATTTTATTTATAACTGGTACTTTGATAGTTAGATTAAATCTATGCTAGAACTAGACAGTTGGGTTTGTAAAATTGTAAGTGTTCAATAAATTAGTTGGCTAGAACCGATTGTTAAAATCCCATCTACAATGTAAAATTGTAAGTGTTCAAACAAACTGATTGCTAAAAATACAAACAAACTGAATTCTTAATATTACCAAAACTATATCATTACCAAGTGCCGAAGTTTAGAACTAGTTACAAATATGCAGTTTTCATAGCAATGATGAAGCAACAAGGTTCAGAATTAGCAGTGAAAAAAGTGGCTACCTTTAACCGTAATGGTAATGGGTTTCTTGGCAAAGAGGCCAAGCAAAATCAAGGGCTCCAAGAAATACCCAATAGACCGCTCAAAACCACAGTCGAGTTCCAGTTTCAACCGACCCATCACTATCCCTGGCTTGAACTTAAATCCAGTGCCTACCCAAACACACTGAACAAAAATAGCACTCAGAACCATACGTACATATATATATATATATATATATAATATAATGTATGAAAAAAAATTAGTGTTTGGGGAGGGCTATTGGGTACCAGTGTCGTTGATTTCGAAAGAACAGCCATGGCAGACCAAAGCGAGCAACTTGACGAGGGATACCTCGTACTTGCGGAGACCAGGCCATGTCTCGTTGGTTCGTATGTCGGGAATTTGAATGGGCGTGAAGGTGAGTGTAGACAACACAAGCTGTTGTCTTAGGTTTTGACTTCCAGATAGCTTCTTGTACCTCGTTTTCTCCATTTTGCTTCTTCTCTGCTCTCTGCTCTCTGCAGTCCTCTTTTAAGCTGTTGTCTGGAAACAAAATTAGAAGCAGAGCAATTGCTGCTCTGGTATATTTTGATAAGCAGTTTTCGTTTGAAATGTATATTTGTACCCGCAAATTCACTCAACATACCCACAAAACTTTGTTTAAAATTTGTAAAGCCGAATTTATATGGTTACTTTTGCAAGGGAAATGGAGTTCAAAAGCTCTATATTCTAATTAGATGGCCAAGTCTAGTAGTGTGGTGTGCTTGTAACTAAGCACGACGTTAAAGTGATTGGTTGTTTGAGCTAAAGCTTTGTCAAGTGAGATATAGTGCCACAAAGCACGCCCCTATTCTCGGGTTAGTAAGACCCCCCCAACCGAAATGGGTGGGTAGCAAATGCAAAACTCAATTGTTCAATTGTGGTCGTTATGTACCAAACAGAAAACAGACCGCCAAAAAAAATTTAATTAATTTTCAGGAACATTTGGTGTTTTTTTTTTGGGGCAAATATATTTAGTTTTTTTTATAGAAACGCAGGGAGGAATCAAACCTATGACATTGACTGCATTATATTTGGTTTTTCTCCTAGTATATTTGATTTTTTATTATTATTATTATTTTAACGTTGCTAAATCTGAAAGTCTTTTCTTAACACTAGCCCCTTGGCACACACGTGAGGGTGCCAATTATTTTTTAACTTAAGAATTAAGAAAGAGAATCCAACAAAAAAAAATGAAAAGAAAGAAATAAGATCATGTTTGTCAGTAATTTTTGGTATTTTGAATTTTTTTCATTCTCCGCCTTTTACATTTGTGAGAAATGGAATTCATTCATAGAATCAAAGTAGCGTACATAGAACGACACGAAACAGTGGCCTCGTTAAAACCTTTCTGAGGGATAAACCTCAGGGTAGGAAAGAGTACCACACATGTCATAGACTAACAAGAGAGTCTGAAATAGCCACACATAACCAATGCTAGAGCAAGATAAAATAAAACAGCAAACTGACACATAGACCTTCAACGCAAAGACCTCCAACGAGAACAATACAACACAATCCAACTGTCAAAAGAGTCTTGCTATGAAATCATAATCTTTTGTACAGCCACAAGACAGTGAGAACATTAGACAGAGAACACAATACACCAGGATGAAAGAAAACAACCACTAAGCACACCATCTCCAGCCACCTCCAATAACAATTGGCGATGAGAGCAGAGAAATCTACAAGGAGCAACACAAAGAAGAGACTAACCACAAACAGACCAAGAAAGAAAACAAATAAATAAAAAAGCCCCCAAGCACGCTATATCATCTCAATACTGACAAAGAAACTTCCTATGAAAACATAGTACTTAAGACAGGCAGAGAATCAAAAATCAGTTCAGGGGAGAATGAAGAAAACACCAAGCAACAATAACAAAATTGGCCTAGCCACTTCTGAACACGGGGATCAAGCATAAGAGCATTCGCCAGATGTCAAGCCCACGAATGCTCAAGAACACATTAAGGAAGGCGTCCAGGAGACTCTACTGAGTCAGTCTCCATTGGTTTGTCAAGAAGGACACTAACGTCACCCGAATTCGCAGTTTCCATTGCAGAGTAACCAGCTAAACCCCGTAAAGATGGGTAAAAGGATGGTACTCAACAACACTAGTTGCCAAAAACCTGGCCCAACACCGTGAAAATGAGGACCAAAGCTATAGACCCTAGGTGAAGAGCCACCCATGCCAAATCTCTAGAAAGCGGTCATCTTCTCTTGAAGATAAGGCTTGAGGTCGCAAATCAGACGACGGAGGAGGTGTGAGAAAGCCACCTCCACCGTGACCGCCGACCACAACAAAGCAGCTTGCACTATGATTGTTGTTGACTTGGAAACTGTCGACACAATAGTATGAGCAGACCCGATGAAACCACCATCCAAAGGCAACCACTAGAGACGGCGACGCACCGAGGAGAAAGAGAACGATAAAACCAATGCCCAAGATTTGAAAGAGACAATAGTGAGGCAAGCACCCCAAAGTCGAAGAGAGGAGTGACGACAACGACTCGACATGGAAAACAAACAACAACGACTCGACGTGGAAGAAAAGTGACTCGAAGCTGTCAAGTCGAGGAGGATGACAAGGGCAACTGAACATGGATGAAAACGAATGTGGTTAGGACAAGGAAGGGATGACGACTGAACATGAAAAGCCTAAACCCTAATATTTTACGCATGACTCTTCTCGAGTAGCGAGAGAGCGACTCGTAGGGAAATTTTTAAAAAAAAAAATTTGTTAAATTTAATTTCCGCTTTTTGCTTTATTTATATAGATTAAACTTATTACAAGTAATTCTTGAACAACAATTGAAAAAAATAAAAAACTAAATACTGCTTAAAATAAGGAGAATCTAACGAAACAATATAGGGAGTGCCCTTGAGATGCTGTTGGAGTTTAAGTTTCTGGAATCAACAGAAACCTATGCAGCCTCTCTATGCTTCTTATATATATCACCTTTGTAGAACTTTCTTGTCCTCATCACCAAAATCAGAGAAACAAGAGTACCAAAGAATGTGACAGCAGCTAAAATGGAGAAAGACAGCCTATAGCATTGACCCCCAAGGCAAGTCAGCTCCTTCACTGATGACCTAGTCAGTACTTGAGGCCAAACAACTCAGAAATGATTGTGAAAAGCAATGTCAATTGAGCACCAAAAGAAACTCCAATGATCACTGATGCCACATAGACTGAACCAGGGAATGGGAAGGCAGTGGAGAGGTAGGCAAGAGATGAAAGAACAAGCATAAAGGTCATCATGAGTGTTCTTGGAACCTTCCACTTTACCATTAGGTCAGAGACAAACCCAGAAAAGCCCCTCCCAAAGTAGTTCCAAATGCTCATGACCAAGGACACAAATGTGCTTATTGTTTTGGTTGGATATCCCAGAGACTCACCAATTTGACCCAAATTGTCTACTTCTGTCAAACTTGACCCAAGTCCACAAAATGTTGCAATGAACAATATCATCATGTCCATGCTCAGGAGTGCTTGTAGAATTGTATAGTCTTCTCCTCTTTCTGGTTTATTGCAAATGTCACCAAAACAAGTTGTGCTCTTTGTGTTCTGTACTTGCAAATCTGAATCATCCTTTACAAACAAAGAGAAGAAGTGTGGACTGTTGACTAGTAGGGGGATGCACATACATATAGGAAGGAATGATGACTACTGTCTAAGCTTGCTGAATTGGCTATCTTCAACTGTCTAAGATTGGCAGTTAACCTTAGAATTTATAATTTATTTTAAGAGTTATTCTTATTAGTTTAATTGGTAACGATATCGATTATTATGAACCACACACTAATAATGACAATATATTGATTGTTTAATCCAATGATTACCGTGAACTCAAATAGGTGAAATCATGATTTTAGACCTCCATATTAAATTTTTGGTATTTTAAATTTTTTACATTCTCCGCTTTTTGTTATATATATATTAAACTTATTATATGCAATTCTTGAACAACAATTGAAAAAAAAAAAAAAAAAAAAAACTAAACTTAAAATTAGGAGAATCTAACGAAACAATATAGGGAGTGCCCTTAAGATGCTGTTGGAGTTTAAGTTTTTGGAATCAACAGAAACCTATGCAGCCTCTCTATGCTTCTTATATATATCACCTTTGTAGAACTTTCTGGTCCTCATCACCAAAACCAGAGAAACAAGAGCACCAAAGAATGCGACAGCAGCTAAAATGGAGAAAGACAGCCTATAGCATTGACCCCCAAGGCAAGTCAGCTCCTTCACTGATGACCTAGTCAACCCTTTCTCTGCTAGCTGTTTCAATGCCTCTCTGTCATAGAGCATCCCAGTAACCTTTACATTCAGAATATAAGACCCAAGTGGGCTTGCTAGTTGTCCACAATTAAACAATGTGGCATAGTACTTTAGGCCAAACAGCTCAGAAATGATTGTGAAAAGCAATGTCAATTGAGCACCAAAAGAAACTCCAATGATCACTGATGCCACATAGACTGAACCAGGGAATGGGAAGGCAATGGAGAGGTAGGCAAGAGATGAAAGAACAAGCATAAAGGTCATCATGAGTGTTCTTGGAACCTTCCACTTTACCATTAGTGTTTCAGAGACAAACCCAGAAAAGACCCTCCCAAAGTAGTTCCAAATGCTCACCAAGGACACAAATGTTTTTATTGTTTTGGTTGGATATCCCAGAGACTCACCAATTTGACCCAAGTTGTCTACTGCTGTCAAACTTGACCCAAGTCCACAAAATGTTGCGATGAACAATATCATCATGTCCATGCTCAGGAGTGCTTGTAGAATTGTATAGTCTTCTCCTCTTTCTGGTTTATTGCAAATGTCACCAAAACAAGTTGTGCTCTTTGTGTTCTGTACTTGCAAATCTAAATCATCCTTTATTTCTTGAATTTCTTGTGGCTTCTCAATGGACACCTCAGTTGGAGGATCAACTGGTTTTTTCTTGAGGTTCCAGAGGACTAGCTCTTCTCTAATTGCAATGGCAAGAGGGAGAAAGAGGAACAGACAAACGACAGCAGAAGTTCCGGCATAGGCAGCTTGGGAGAAAGCAACCTGTTTTTGAAT
Organism: Prunus mume; assembly: GCF_000346735.1. The sequence continues at coordinate 7,344,032 of NC_024126.1, read as the reverse complement.
GAGATTCATAGCCAGGATGAACAATGCAAGGGAGACTGAGATATAGAGGAAGTGATAAAAGACTCTCAGATCATTTTGTTGCTTAACAGCTTTCATTGGTCTAATGGTGTAAACAAAAACAACTGATAGTGCAGCAGGCAGCCATCCAATTAGAAGAATCAAAGATTTTGAGTCATTTGGGTAAATTGCCAAGTAAATTTGGGTAAAAATAGCTCCACTGAGCCCAGTAAAACCCTTTAACAGACCAAGCATAACACCTCTACTCTCTGGGAAATTCTTGACACAAGTGACAAGAGCTCCTGTATTTGCAAAATTCTGAGAATTGGCTCCAAGGCATATGTAAAGACACATCTGCCAAACTTTAGGCTTGGCAATTTTCTCAGTCACAGAAAGCCAAATCATGAAGTACCCTGCAAAATTCATAGCAGAACCTACAAGGAGCACAAACCAAGCTGGAGTTACCTCACCAATTAGGCCTGAGAGCACACCAACATTTGCACCAAGATCTTTGAAGAAGCCTAACAAGTTGAGGGTGGTTTGGTCATATCCAAGAGTGGACTTGATGTCTTTTGAATACACACCAAAGAGATAAGTTGCACCAGCTCCAGCCATGATGAGAAAAGAGGCAAAAACTGTGAACCATCTTCCCTTAATCACCTGCACTGCAAATGGACACAATCCACAACTGCTTCTGCTGCTGCTGCTGCTATTGATAGAACTGCTCATTTTGGCTAGAAAGATTCAACTTTTGCTTGAAAGATTTAACCTTTTATACGTTTGGCAGAGACCTAAGAAAAGAAAAGTTACAGATGGTATTGGATTGACTGGGAGATCAGTTATTGGAAAAGATTTTGAACAAGTCACAGAATTTATATATAGTAAGCCGATTAGGTAGCGCAAAGTGAGCGAGTTAATTTTGTGTGAGCCGATGTTTAAGGTTCATACTTCTCATATTAGTCCAATGAAACTGTCTTACAATGCAACTCAAACTCATTTGATTACCGTGGTTCTGTTTTTAAAATCATATCCATTATTACCAAACAGACCCGATTTTGTTCTCTTTTGTTCAATTTTTTCTGTTGTTAATACAAGTCAAATGGGATTTTTGTTACGTCATGCACTTGTTTTCAAATTGTTCTTCTTTAGCTTGTTGAGTAAAAACTTACCTCAATTTTGCATTATGGTTATATTTGGTTTCCTCTTTTTTGGTTGATTATACTTGTGTTATGGTTACAACAGTTATATCATAATTTTTTTGTTTCTTATACTTTTAATTTCTGGGCAGTAGATGCATTTGGCACAACCATATCATAAATAATGTGAAACTTTATATGGTAACACAATCCTCACGCTTTAGTTTTTCGATCTGACAAAATACTATTACGCGGTATTACTAATTCATTCATGTTATACTAAATGTGTTCCATATCATAAATCACAATGTTATAACCACACACAATTTCTCCTTTTCTACTCATATTAACAACTGAACCTCATCAACCGCAATGATCCTAACCACTCATATACCAACTGTACTGCAAGGTTATATATGATATTTTGTTCTTATTCTTTTTGGGTTTTATGTGGGCCAAAATTCCTGATATTTTGTATGACATTTGTACAAGTTAGTTCATAACATCTAAAATTGGCATATCTAGTAGGGTCAAAATCAAAGTTGCTAATACTTGAAGCTTTATCTGGAATTGAAGAAATTCACTGGAAAATATGGGACAAAGTGTAGACCTTATTTTGCTACAAGAAGGTAAACTTGGAGTACCAGCAAAGAAGAGAGAGATGCAAGATCGATAAGACAACGGTAATCATTTTCCACCACATCAGTTTAAGATAAGAATCCCCCAAAATCTCGATATATAATGCTTGCAATCCAATTATGACAAAGTTCATGATGCTCTTACCTTTGCAATTCTCCAAATCCACGTTGAAAAGGCAATACCCACCAGTTGATGCTACATGAATTTTCTTCTTTTTAAGTTGGTAAAAATTAAATTAAACAGCCTTTTAGACAATAACATATTCTTTTTTAAAATTCAAAAGAGAAAATCAAAAAGGAAGATAAGAAAACCCCACAAAAGAAATTACAGTAATTGTGTTTATAGTAGTCAATTTTCCTTTTTATTTTTATTCTCAAATCGAACCTTTAACCTATCATAATCCTAACTCATTACCTTACTCTGTCTCAATGTAGGCCTGCGAAGCCCAAACTTAGACCATAACTTAGACCATTAAACTTCGCTTAGGGCTAAACAACTTTCCCCAAGCCGAGAGCATTTACCATTAAATTAGAATCTCAAGCAAGTCCTAATAACCCGATCAAAGCCAATTCTAAGAACTGCTTACACCATTGAGGCAACCTAAGCATTAGGACCCAAAATTATCAAATTATAAGAGAAAAACATTATTCCATATGGATTGGTAGGCCTCAATGATTGCTGCCAATTCTCAAACCATGAAAACTGCACATTTGCCTTTCCCCGGGGGTAGAAAGAAGGACCTGGCTATTTCCATAATGTACAAAAAGCATTAAGGATTTTCCTCCAGAAACGTTAAAACACGACACAGAATACACATCGGATGTGATGGTTTTCAACAGACCGTTGTATAAAGGTGTAAAAGCCTATTGAGTTTTTGACCGTTGCTTCTTAAAAAGCCCACACGACACTTTTGCTTTCCTCTTCAAAACCCCGAATGCAGGGGTCTCCGGACCTCATAAAGCGACTTCCATAAACCCTGGCTCTGAAAGAAGCCCTTCTCTGGAGCCTGATTTCTTTTTAATTTTATGAACCTTTGTGATTTCTGATTGGTCTGTCTGCGTTCTTGATGTGTTCCTTCCTGTCTTTTGTTCTTTGTAGGTTTTGTTTGGGTTTCTAACTTCCTAGGAAATATTGGAATTTTGAGCGGTCTGCGTCTGATTCAATGAGAATTTTGACATGGGTTTGGTTTATTTTGTTCATGGATTTTGCTTGGATGATCAATTGCTGTCTTATGAAATAATCTGATATGGGCCTGATTTGAGCCTGAACTTTAGATTTTAGATCGTCACCTTTCTTATCTCTGACATTGGTCTGCATAATTATGCATATATATTGAGATGCTTGTGATTTCCATGCTAGTTCATACCCGGGTTTTCATGTTTCTTTATGGATTTTGGTTGCTTTCATGAACTTATAATGATCTTTAATTTGGGTTTTAAACTTTGGCCTAGCTGTTTAGTAGGCCAAAGTTTTGTTTTTTCTTTCTTCTTTTTTATCTTGGTCTGGTTAATATTGAGGCAAGAATCATAGCTTTTCACATGAAGAAAAGTAACTAAGTATTATGTGATGAAAAGTTCTCTTTTGTTTTTGCTTATTAATTCCCTTTCGAAAAAATCTCAGTGATGTTTGTTACTGTGCTTGAGGTTCTTCTTGGGGATGCTGGACCTGGGAAGTCTAGTCTAGTGTCAGGCTTTGTACAAGGACAATTCATTCAATTTCAGGTTGATCTATTGTTGAATTTCATAGGATTTCTATGAACTTTCAAAGGAAGCATTAAGGCTTTGTTCCAGCAATGGAGGCTCTTAATGCCATGGCCTCCCTCGGATTTTGGGGGCAATTACATAAAAACCCAAGTCACCTTAAGGAAAGATCTCAACCTTCCTAGGAAACTTGAGATGGGATGAATGCCCAAAACACCTGGATGTTGCAAAGAACATGCTTGATGAGAGGCAACCTCCCTCCCAGCATATATCAGAGCATTCTGTTTTCCCAAGATATAATGTGAACTCCAGTTCTATCAATAAGAGGGGAGCAACCTCTTAAACTAAAGAGATTCCTGCCAAATTACATGAATAAAAATGTAATATGGCCCCAAATCTTTCATTTCTGGGTCAGATTCTGCTGCAATCAAGTGCAGGAAAGGATCAAAGTTTCCAAGAGTAATTCTTATAGGACTTAAAAGGTTCATTTTTATACCCTACCCTTGGTCATGCATTCCCCCACTAATCATTTACAAATGCAGTTGAAGAATCTATGTAGTACTAGCTTAGCATCCACCTTTTGCCACTCGTCTCTTTGAGTTAAGATCCTTGTATTTTCAGTATTGATATTATGGTTCTCTGTACAGCAAATATAAGGAGAGGATCCTATTGATCTCGGTTGCATGTTCATTTTCAATAGTGACACTTCAATGCCTAATCCATTTCCATTGTTGAGAGGTGTTTTAGCTATTTTTGCATAAGATTCGATTTGGACCGCCACTTGGAACTGTTTTTTCACTCGCAGTAGGTCTGACGAAAAATTCTGGTGAACAATATATATGGGAAGAGTCCCCAGTCATCAGATCACCAACTTCCTTGGCATTCTCTTCCTGCTTAATAGTTAGTCAGATGGCAAGGTTTGTTGTAATACATGGTGTTGTATATAGTCCGTGAATAAAATTTCTTTAACAACAATAGTAACTACGGATGAACCATAAATCATAGCCAAACCTCATGACAGACAAAATTGAGCATCTCTAAAGGAAGAAGCAAAAAAGGGAAAAGCCACATGAATCCAAAAACATTGGGCCATTGACTTACAATAATTTGTCACAGGTTTTTCTGTTGACCTGGAAAGGTTCCAGAAGTTTTTAGTGCAGTTCATTTGTGAACTAACTGATAGAAGAATCTCTGATCCCACAATTCTGAGTTCATAATAGATCAAACTCCAGATCTTTACATTTGATATGTAGTCTTTCCATTAAATTAAATTAAATTAAATCTATGCATCTTCTGCTTCCTCTGTGAACTTCTTGTATATATCACCTTTGTAGAACTCCCGGGTCCTGATCACCAAAACCAGTGAAACAAGAGCACCAAAGAATGTGATTGAAGCTAAAATTGTGAAAGCCAACCTATAGCATTGGCTCCCAAGGCAAATCAGCTCCTTCACCGAAGACCTAGCCATCCCTTTCTTTGCTAGCTCTTTCAATGCCTCTCTGTCATAGAGCATTCCAGTGACCTTCACATTCAGTATATAGGAGCCAAGGGGACTTGCTAGTTGTCCACAATTGAACAATGTAGAGTAGTACTTGAGGCCAAAGATTTCAGAAATGATCGCAAAAAGCAACGGGAGTTGGGCACCGAAAGAAAACCCAATGATCACGGATGCCACATAAACTGAACCAGGGGCTGGAAAGGCAATGAGGAGATGGCCAACACATGATAGAAGAAGAACAAGGGTCATCATGAGGGGTCTGGGGACTTTCCACTTTACCAATAGGCTTTCAGAGACAAACCCAGAAAAGACTCTCCCAAAGTAGTTCCATATACTAACTAATGACACAAAAGAGCTTATTGTTTTGGTTGGATATCCCAGAGACTCACCAATTTGCCCCAAATTGTCTACTGCTGTCAAACTTGACCCGAGTCCGCATAGCGTCGCGATGAACAAAATGAGCATGTCAATACTTAGTAATGCTTGTAAAATGGTGTAGTCTTCTCCTCTTTCTGGCTTGTTGAATATGTCAGCAAAACAAGATATCTTTGTGTCCTGTTTTTGCTCTTTTGAGGAATTTGATGGCGATGCATCTTCTTTCGCTTCAATTGTCTGTGGTACTTTCTCAATGGTCAACTCAGTTGGAGGATCACCAGGTTGTTTCTTGAGGTTCCAGAGAAGCAGCTCCTCTCTAATGGCAATGCCAAGAGGGACAAAGAGGAACACACAAACCACAGTGACACTTCCAGCATAGGCAGCTTGGGAGAAAGAAACTTGCTTTTGAACTACAATCATAGCCATGAGGAAAAGTGCAAGGGCAATTGAGACATAGAGGAAATGGTAAAAGACTCTGAGCTCATTGGGTTGCCTAACAAGCTTCATGGGTCTAATGGTGTACACAAAAACTACTGATAGAGCAGCAGGAAGCCAAGCAATCAGAAGAATCATGGATTTTGAATTGTTTCCATAGACAGCCAAGTAAATTTGAGTAAATATGGCTCCACTAAGCCCAGTAAAACCCTTTAACAGACCAAGCATAACACCTCTGCTAGCTGGGAAATTCTTGACACAAGTGACAAGAGCTCCTGTGTTTGCAAAGTTTTGAGAGTTGGCCCCAATGCAAATGTAAAGGCACATGTGCCAAACTTTTGGCTTGGGAATTTTGGCAGTCACAGCCAGCCAAATCATGAAGTAGCCTGCAAAATTCATGGCTGAGCCAATTAGGAGCACAAACCAGGTTGGGGTGACTTCACCAATAAGGCCTGAGAGGACACCAACATTTGCACCAAGGTCTTTGAAGAACCCTAACAAGTTGAGGGTTGTTTGGTCATAGCCAAGAGAGGACTTGATCTGCTTGGAGTAGACACCAAAGAGGTAAGTAGCACCAGCTCCAGCCATGATGAGAAAGGAGGCAAACACAGAGAACCATCTTCCTCGAACCACATGGACTGCAAATGGAAGCAGTTCACTGTTTTTTCTGCTGCCATTACTGGCTTTGGAACTGCTCATTTTGGCCATGGCTGGTTGTAGTGCTCTTTCTTTGATCAGGCTTGAGTTCAAAGGGAATTAAGTGGGAGTGGCTAGAGATCTGAGAGAAGAAAAACTGAGGACGGGTTTGGATTGGTTTTGATTCAGATTTTGGAAGAGATTCATGTTGGATTTAATGAGTAGGAGAAAAATACAAGTGCCGCTAAAGGCCAAGGGGATCAAGTGGGTGAGTTCAATGGAAGTGTCTTCTTTTAAACAACTTTAAATGCCGTGATTAGTGTGAACCAGTTGGCCTTAAGTATTTGGGTTGACTGCTGCATTGACTTGTAGTCTGAAAAACCAGGTAGGACGTGAGTAGGACCCACTTTTGCAACTCTTTCCGCTATCACGGATCATAAATCTTCATTTAGACGCTCGGATGAGCGCACTTTTCATTTTCGAGTCGTCAGTACAAGCTTTCTTAGAGCATTTACAGTAGGAATGTGTATTTTTTGAGATGTAAAACTACTTTTATATTTTATTCACACCTCTAATGAATGTAAATACATTTTTTGCTTCAATAGAAAATGATGTAAATCTAAGATGTATAATTTTTCCTATCTTTTCTCGGGTGGGTCCCGCCTACAAAAGATGTAAAAATATATGTAAATGTACATTTTATTTTACATTTCCATGATGGTGATGTATATTTATATCCCTTTATATCTTCCCATTAGAGACGATTCCAGTGACAAGGGATGTATATTTAACATACATCCTCATATACATCATGTCATTGTGGATACTCTTACAAAATTGTCACTTTTAAATCATGTATACATGCCACCCTTTCTTTTCTTGCTTATGGTTAAAGTGCCTCCTTATATCCATTTCTTTTTTCTTTTCTTTTTTAGCACAAGTGGTAGTCGAAACGACAAGATGAGGGGATTTTTCACACACACAAACTTAGTGGCAGTTCCAGATTCGAAAGCCGACTGGGCAAAACTTATATACTAAACTCAATAGTATGAGTGAATTTCATTAATAAATATAAAAATATACACATAATGAGGAGTACGTAATGAGTCTTACCCTCAAATGCATCTATATCTACAAATACAAAAACTAATTTCTGAAATCTCTGAAACAATTGTCCTTGTGCGAGACAAAAACAAAAAAAATTACAGGCGGGCTTGGGGTTTGTGTGAGACAAAAAAATAATTATTATTATAGGTAATATTTTTTTCACAGAAAGAGAGAAGGAAAAGGAAGAAAAGAGAGAGAGAGAGAGAGAGAGGAAAAGGAAGAAAAAAGAAAGAGACAGAGAAGATAGAAAGAAAAGAATGAAAAGAGAGAGAGAGAGAGGAGAGATGAGAGAAGGAAAAGAAAGAAAAAAAGAGGCTACCAGCCAATTTTCACTGATAGTTGACATAAGCAAAGGTTAAGGATGGCGTCGTGGAGGGTGGTTGGGGCCCAAAGGATATCATAGTAAGCAATCCAATTATGACAAAATTGATATATTTGTAGGCTTGTAGCTTTATCATCAAATCCATGTTTAAGGGCCACATTTCATGCATATGCCTTTTCCCACCACCATAAAAGTCTTTCATTTCTGGGTATAGGAATCTTCTGCAAATAATGAGTGCCCAATGTGATCAAGTTTCCAACCCAACCTTGAGGAACTTGAAATGTAGTATGTAACATTTTACCACTCTGTCTCTTTAGATTTGAATCTTTTACTTATATTTTTTATGCTGATATTGTGTTTATTGATGAAACTATTCGCGATTTTACGTCTCCATATAATTATTATTTTTTCATTGAAAACCTTAACTATAAACTCTAAAATAGGTGTGTTCAATACAAGTGCTGCATCAATTTTCTCTCGCGCTGAGGTTGATGCGGATACACTTCAATTAATCCACCAATTCATGCCATTGTCTAGTTGACTTGGAAAAAATATCTCCACTTGAGGGATTTTGAGGATAATTGGCATTACAACACAAGGCCTGGAACATGCTCAAAAAGTTTTTATGACACTGATGAGGGTTCATATGCCATTCACAACCATGGTCCATTGGTAGGACACCTTGCGCATTAGTTCATGCAACCATGCTCCATCTAAGAAAAATAGATTTTGAATTTTTTGAAGTTGGGAGGTGTCCGGTTCCATAATACATTATTTCGAAAGGGAACAACCAGATGAATAAGACTCTATATAGTGCGTGTTTAGTGTTTTGAAGTCATTTGCAATGTTAAAACTGTGTTTTATATTTTTTAGAGAATTTAGACTTCAAAACACAATTTTAACATTGCAAATAACCTCAAAACACTAAACACGCACTATATATAAACAACTTTTGAATGTCATAATCATTATCATTTAGTTATCAATAAAACTTTGAGAATTTTCTCAACTCTACCGTTTCTAGGGTTTGATGTTGTTTCTTTTCGCCGTGTTTTCTTACATTAGGTCACAAGACCATCAAATCATAGCCAATTCTCGTGACAGACAAAAGAAGAGAAAACCATGAAAAATTGAATCATATCAGGAGTGTTGTGTATTTTTATAACATATCTTACGAATAATTTGTCACGGGTTTTTATCCTTCACCAGCAAAAGGTGTAGGTGCATGCCCTCTTGGTGCACTTCCCTTATTAACTCACTGATAGAGGATTCTCTATTTCTCATATCTCCATATTTGTAAGTAAAAATTGAGATAGAAGTCACTCACATTTAGCTTCATCAGCCTACTTTTATCGGTGGGATGGAATGCGATATTTTAAATTACTCTAATGTATCGAAAGAGAGATTAAATTCAGATATGAAGAAATGAGTACACTATCTTAATCAACTGACCTAAGTCTCTTATTGTATCCGTTTGCTGGATAAGTGTAAAGACTTAGAGATCGAGGCCCACCATTACCAGTGCCATTATTCCTCCACTTCCAAATCCTCATCTCTCGTGCAAAACGTGAGAAGCGAACCTGAGCATAGCATGATTCAACCTATATTACAAATTGGGGCACTACCACTTAAGTTGTATCATGTTATCTATGGGATGGGATTGGGTGTCTGTATATAATTGTTGGGTGTTGTAGAATAACTCTTTTTGTTTTTGGTACTGTGTGGGCTAGAGGCCCAAAAAGCCAAACAACCAGGCCAGATAACCCTCAACCTACCAAAGCCTGAACGAATGGCCTCTTTCTTATGTTTTCTTGGTCTTCTAATTTATTTTATTTTTTCAGCCACGTATTCCAATTTTTTATTTTGGTTAGGCCCAGTTGAATTCAGCACATGCTCGCTCTCTCGCTCTCTCGCTCTCATGCAGACAAACAAACCCCACAGAATTTATACATAGGCAGAGCATGTGCTTCTACAGCTCACACATTGTATATAAATGATAGGGCCAATGAGCCCAAAGCAATTTCAGAGATGTTCCGATTCAAATTCCTGATTGGTGGCCCTCCATTTCCCTTGTCTGCATGGCTTCCAGTGTCTGGCTCAGCCCCACGTAACCCTAATTTATAAACGAAAATACTTACCTCCTTCTGGAGTAACAACTCCTATTTTCCTGTCAATTATTATTTAACATGTATGCAGAGATTTTTTTTTTATGTCTTGATAAATTATTTTTACATATTTGTCAAACTATGATTCGCAAGAAGTATGAATAACTTTGTCTAAAGAAGGAATGAAGCAGTGTCTATTTATAAATGGGACCTATATTTTGAGGATTTAATTGTTAAATACTCATGTGACAAAGGAATATAATCCCATATAAACAGGGCAAATGAGCCTTTGTTTTTCCTGCTTCCCAATTAAACAATATATGAATGGTCTCTGTCGTTGTTCCTCATATGACCTATATATTCAAGTACTGGCCCTAAAACATATGATTGGATTCTGTTGATATCAGAATCAGCGATCAATAAGAACTAAACACGTGGACAACGCGTATCATCGGCAAGGAAGCTTTTAGCACCCTTACATGCCGATCGCAGAATAAAAACACAAATACCCACTGGGCACGTGGCATATCCACAGTGAATGTACACAGTCCCACATCGAAATTCTACACAACTTGCACACTTCCCAAGGTTTATAAAAAAAAGCACAATTCTCCAAAACGGAGGTAATCAGAACTTACGTCATATAGCATATTGATCTGTCAGTCTAAATTTACTAAATCCGTACTTAGGATCTTACCGAACGTTTGTTATCTTGCAGATCACGCGCTCTACCGAGGCCTAAAGCGTACCGAAGGTCCAACATCACTAAATTGAGCGAAAAAGAGGCCGAACCACTTTTTCGCGTGAACAGATTCAAACACAAAATAAGGACTCCTTCCTTCCCGCTTTGTATTATGGGGCACATAGGTCCTGCCGCCGCAGGTACCTTAGCATGTGGCTTTGCCTTTGGTGGTCCATGTTCCTTAATTAGCCTATGCTTTTTTCTAGGGAAAAATAATTGAATGGGTCACCATGCTTTGTGGGTCTTATTTCCGGGAACAGTTCACTAATGTTAGACCAAAGAAAAGATATTTGAGTGCGACCGTAACATCACAAATTATCATATAAATGGAAGACAAGTTTATATTTTAGGATATAGTATGAGTGGACTGTTAACCTATATAATGGTGACATTAATTAATTTTTTACGATAGAAAAGGAGTCTAATCAAAATATTTCACTCCAATTATTGATTAACCAAGGACAACTTATACTTGCCAGTGGGTGTATACCTCAGTGGTTGCAGTCTTCAATTGCAAACCCCATAACACCGGTTTGAATTCCAGTGTGTGTGAGCCTTTCGCCGTTCCCCTTAGATTAGGTACTCGATGTATCTAAAAAAAGGGACAATTTATACCTTTTTTTTTTCTTTGTTGGCCAATACTAGATTGGGGAAATGTTCAAGTTTTCAAAGGTTCCCAAGAGACTTTCTAACCACAACCTACGTCGAGTGTATTGTTTACTACTCACGAGAGACAATTAACATCACATAAATTGGGATAGCCTAATAAAAACCACAATCCCTGTGTCTTTATCCTGACTTTGATTCACAATATAATGGCATTTTCTGATGTAGCTCTCCTAAACCAATGTACTATTAGCACTCTCACTCCAATAATGGAATGTTGCCGTTTATGTCAGGGCAGACAATGAAGGTGACAATTTTTGAGATGCTTGGGACAACCAAGGAATATCTGGAATTTTTTTTTTTCTTCTGGCTCTTGAGTTCAATTATTGTTAGTACGTTCAATCCATCGTGCTGATGGTAGTCTTAATATTTTTCTTCCTAGAGGCAAGATGAACCTTTCAAACCATTTTTTGTTTGTTCTTATATTTCCCCTCTTTGAGGCATTTTATCAAGCAGTTTGTCATGAATGTGTTGTTAGAGTATTTCAATGAGTGCCATGAATGTTGAGTTGAGAGTTGAGAGGGCTTCATTGGCTCATATGCATCCGCATGGTTGTTTCCACAAATGACTTCGCGGAAAAATAATGATTTAGGCGCTTATTTTTTACTCATTTGCACTTGAAATTGAATATTTTATAATACTTATGTACTCACGTAATGAGTCTAAAAGGCTCAAAAAATGACTGTTGAAATCACTAGCCTTGTGGAATTCCTATTTTCATTCTATGCTGGAATGATTAGAAAAATCAATAATTCTCTTAACTTGATTTAGATGTATAAACTCATGGACTCCGGCAAATTTGTCATCCTAAATTACTCCCATAATTCTTTTGATTTTTTTTTTCTGGTCACGATAAAAAAAGATGAAAAACACTTTGCACTTTTATCTATTCACAATTTGAAAATGGTCATGATTGCATAATTAGACCTAAGATTACCACCACATTAATGACCATATTTAAACTCCAAACAAAGCTTAATCATTTCGCCCATTATGATATGAAACTTATTCTCCAACTACATTGGCATGCTATCTAATTGGTCAAGTATGCAATAAATAATAACTAAGAACTTAAAAGAAAAAGAATGCTACTATTTTCTCACCTATTTTATTTAGAAGAGAATCTCCAACCGATGTGTCAAAAGTGCCACATAGACTTTTAACAGCTAGAAATAACATCTCACATCACTCTAACCTATATGTCAAAGCTGATGTGGAATGAAGGCTGGAGGTTAAGATGTTATTTTTGACATCCCAAAAGTAAGATGTCAAATGAATATTTATTATTTATTATTTTCTTTTCTTTTTAATCATAAATAAATCAACACTAAAATGTAATAAAATAATAATTTAATTTGACATATCGGGTGGAGTGTAAGAGCATCCACAATGGGCTCCCTAAACCATCTCCTTAGATAAATTTTAGAGAGAAATCGTAAAAATGCAACTCCAACCACACTCCCTATCCACCTCCTAAATTAGGGAGTCCTCTAGGAGCTCCTAAATCTGAGGAGAGAGAAAGGACTCCTAGTGGCCCTCTATAATTTAATGCTGCTTTATTCAATGAGTATTTCAAACCTTTATTTAATGCTAACTATTTTTTATTTTATTTTATAATAGAGATGAACCAATTAAAAAAGAGTTAAAACATTTATGACTCTCCAAATTAGGGAGTGTGGTTGGAGTTGAGATTTTTTAGAGAGCTCTTAAAATAGCTTTATTATATTCTTAACCAAAATTTAGCTAAGAAATAGAGAGCATAATTGTGGATGCTCTAATTGTGTGTTGCTTGGGAATTTAAGAGGGGCAGATACTCCATAATTTAGAGAGTCATAAATGCAATAACTCTTTTTTAATTGGCCCATCTCTATTAAAAAATAAAATAAAACTAATAAATATTAATTAAAAGTTTGAAGTTTTCATTAAATAAAGCAACATTAAATTATAGGAAGCCACTATGAGTCCTTTCTCTCTCCTCAGATTTAGGAGAGCATCCACAATATTACTCTCTATTTCTTAGCTAAAATTTAGCTAAAAATATAAGAAAACTATTTTAGGAGCTCTCTAAAAAATTTCAACTCCAATCATACTCCATAATTTAGAAAGTCATAAATGTTATAACTCTTTTTTGATTGGTCAATCTCTCTTAAAAAATAAAATAAAAAATAGTTAGCATTAAATAAAGGTTTGAAATACTTATTAAATAAAGCAGCATTAAATTATAGGGAGCCACTAGGAGTCCTTTCTCTCTCCTCAGATTTAGGAGCTCCTAGAGAACTCCATATTTTAGGAGGTGAATAGGGAGCGTGGTTGGAGTTGCATTTTTACCATTCCTCCCTAAAATTTGTCTAAGGAGGTGGTTTAGGGAGCCCATTGTGGATGCTCTTATATTCTTAGCCAAATTTTAGCTAAGAAATAGAGAGCATCATTGTGGATGCTCTAAAGCTGTGTAAAATGTCAAATAGCCACATTAGCCATCAAATTTAAATTTGATGTTTAGTATTTGACATCTCCCTTGAAGATGCACAGCTATAGATAACTCGTGACCTATATTCATGCTTGTCATAGACAACCCGTGGTCAAAAGATGTTGGCTACATGTTATACACAGATTATGTGATTATGATAGTTGCGTCGCCATTAACTATCTGTCACTGTGAATGATATCCCGGCCTATAAACGGTGGATCCCAACACAGCTAGGCAAACTGCGGCCTTGTCTCCTTTTTCTAGTAGTGAAATTATAGAGGTTTTTCTCATTACCATTTTTTCTTTTAGTATAACTAGCCTCTTCACACGCACTTCCGCGCTTGCGAGAGGTTTTTTTTTAAACAAATTTAAATTTATTTTAGAATTAAAAAAGATAATGAGTAGTTGTATTCTATAAAAATAGTATCCATTATTTGATTTTCTTTTAATTTTAATTTTTTTTAATATGAAAGATTGTGAATTCACCATATTAATCTCATTTAATTAATAAGGGCATTTTCTAATATTTTGACTAAGGGCATTTTCTAATATTTTGAATGTTTCACCATTCTCTACCTTTTACTTTATATATATATATTAAAAAATTAAAAAAAAAACTCATTGAACCCTTTTTTGGGACAAACAAGCAGAAGAAGGTGCATAACGTTAAATTTATTACACAATGGTTCTTGAATTTTTAGACCAAACTTCTCACTAACACGAGATCTTTAACTTGTTTAGCAAGCCTCCACCAAATTATGCACAAAATTTGAGATAATCTTTTATATTTAGCCTTCATTTTCAGCACACCTTTCCATAATTAACAAGGCCAAACACAGCATTCGCTTTCCTCAACCCAACTCAATTAGCTAAGCTAGACAGCTAGACAGTATGCCAAAAAAGCTCACGAATTATTTTTATTTTTCAAAATTATTTATTTATTTATTTTATTGTTATGGTAGGTATGCCATTAAATTCTACCAAATGTTCCGATGCTTCATCCACACGTATGTGGTATGCCCACTAGCATTTGGATGATAACAACTTATGAAAAGTGCTTGGCAACTCAAACAAGTAATCTAATAATACTAATCCTTAATTATAACACCTAATCCTCTATTATTTTTCCTTTCCCTTGGTTGGAGTTGGACCAAGTCCTCTCTCTCTCTCTCTCTCTGTCTATGTCTCTGCCTCTGTCTCTCTGTCTCTGTCTCTCTATTCAAATTTGACATAATCTTAGCATTGAATATTAAGCAGGCTATGATTATATTTGTTGCATTTTCAGTTCGTTTTCATTTACTTTTGTCTTTTTTCGTTTCGTTATTATTAGCCTTCTTTTTGTGGTGGACGTAACCAAATTCAATCCACAGCTTGCCGTGCACGAGGTGTTAAATTCGATCATAAAAATTGAATGCTTTTCTGATTTGTCTCACCATTGTTTTGTGGCAAGGGAATCAATCAAGCGATGAAATTTTATTAAAGCTGGTGGGTTCATGCGAAATATTTTACGGATTAATAAGAAGAATATTCATGAATGATCCAACATGCGTGATAGGTTTATGAACTAAGGAGGTGCGTTATGATTTGGATAAGTTTCACTTCTTAATCGTGATCAAATTAATAAATCGTTAACAGTGCGATTTTACTATAATGTGAACTAAAACTACGGAGAAATCAAACCAAACCACTATTGACAGTTTAGGCTTGAGCAAAATACTTTTGATTTTATTGAAGGAAAATTTGTTGCAATAATTAAAATGACATAATTATTTAAGTAAGTGATTAAGGTTTATACTAAAAAAAAAACAATTCATTTGCAATAAGATTATAAGTTTTTTCCACCGGTGTCACAAAGACGACCAAAAAGTTCGTTGGATTTTTGCACATGATAAACCTTGTTGAGCATATTGGGCGATGAAGATGGGGAAAATATGTGAAAAATAATTTTGGAATGTGAGATGCGTGGCAAGAAACTTAAAAATAATAAGCGACTAAAAACTTTGGTAGCTGATTTGGGTAACTTTCATCGCCCTTCATAAATTTGTGCCTAAGTTTTTTTTAGGACCAAAAGACTTAGTCTCCGAATATTTAAGGCAACCAAAATTCATTGAAACAACGACTTCATTTCTCTTACTTTTTGTTGTTACTTACGTGTGACCAAATTGATTGGTTCCGGAAAAGAAGAGGGCAATAGATACCCAGGTCCTTCTCACTTTGAAAGATAAGATTAGAGTTTTCAATTATGGTGATGCATGGTGTAAAATCAAAGATCGTTCTAAGCAACAACAAGAAAAGGCTCCTTCTCACCCAATTGTTTTTTTATTTTATTTTTTGCCAAATGACGGAGTTGTTATTGACATCCTTAAAAAGGCTTCAAACACTTTCGAAGAGCAATTTATTTTCAATGTTATAGAGGAGAGGGCATAACCCCTTTTGACACTCGTCAAATTCTTCTAGTTTTTGTTTTCTTTGAAATTTTTAAAAAATTCGTCGTCAATTTTAAGAAGTGAATGTTTTTCCATAACTTTTTTGGAATGTCCATGCCGCAATATCTCCCTTAATTTAAGGCTCGGATCGTCCAAAAACGAGTGGATAACCATACGTTAATTCATCCAATGATATTTTTGGGATGAAGTTCATCCACAGAGTCATCAATTAAATTATTTATGTCCGCTGGCATGAATTGGTTCATGTTGTTATTACCAAATCCCCATTTAAAATTACGGTTGAAACCACTAACTTTAAATTTACACGGAAATTTCAACGATTTCGTGGCATTCTCTCATCCTAGGTTTCATAACTAAAGCTTTCCCTGCCCTTTGATCTCCATTTTAATTGCATATCCTCCTCAACTGTATGTATGAGCTTCCAAAGGTACTTTATGAAGTGCCCCATTTTGCCCAAAAAATGTTCCTTTTTCAATGTTGCCACGCTGTGAAGCCTTTTTTGGACGTTAATTTCTTATACCAAATTTGCCCCTTTACCGAACATTCTCTCTGTTTTTTTTAAATTACTTTTTATAAATGAAATAAAATTCTCGACCGATTCCATTACTTTACGCGTCAAATATTAATCAAAATAGTACTTATGATCAACACCCAAATACAAGGAATGAATGATTATACTGATGACCACAACTGAGAGACTGCTGTTATTGATGGTGTTAGATTGATTAAGCAGATGCTTACAGACTGGCTTATCGGATAATACAAAGATAAAATCATCCACTTTAGCATAATGCTTTAAAAAAAAAAAAAAAAGCTTGAAAGCCACCCAGCACCAAGTGAAAACTGTCAAATTTTGAAGGTACAAAATACCGAGGGCGCTTTCGTCATTTGAGCAGAATTGGCACCCAAAGAAGCATTACATTACAGCAACCCGAGACCATCGCCGAGGTCCATTCTTTCTTCTGCTATCCTTCACCACCATGTGACGCCCTGAAACCCAGTTCTTCCTCTCTGATCTCTGTCCGCAACTGTGCACACCATTTTTTTCATTCTTTATTATTTGATTATTTCTTAATTTCAATTTTTTATTCCATTTTCACATGTACACAGAGCTCAACCACATCAAAGATTTGAACTTTTTCTCCATTTCTTAATTTTATTTTTTGGTTCAAAAACGAAACGCCAACAAACCCGCATTTCATCCGTCACTGTTCCTTCGTTTCCACTTCATCACCAGACCAAGAACCGAAAGCCCTCCCGCAACCACTGAAAACCCTTTCGTTTTCTCAGAATATTTCACCGAAAGCTTGAATCTTTTCTGGGCTTTTAAATGAGATGTTGGAGCAGAAGATCAGAGCCCCGAAAAACAGAGGGTTCTATGTCAGAATGAAGCTCTTGCCCGGCAAACATGGAAGATCATCAGTACCTCAATTAGAGAAAAAAAACTTCTTTTATAGAAATTGCAAATGGGTTCTCTGGCTCTCCCTCTCCTTCTACTTCTTCAGCTCCTATCTCATCAGTAACCACCCCAATCAGAAGAACAACAAACAACCCACCGCCCTCTCCAAAACCCATTTCTCAAGCTTAGCCTCTCGTGCCCTCTTCGAATCCACCACCAATAACATCACACAGAAACAAGGTCAATAAACCATATTCGTCAATCTTAAAAAATCCCATATTTTCCTTTTCATAATTTTTAGACAAATTTGATGAATTAATTCTAAAGAACATGTTTTTTTTTGTGTTTTTCAGGCTTGCCCTTCAACGACTTGAAGATTTTCGTATACGATTTGCCAGCGAAATACAACACGGATTGGCTAAAAAACGAGAGATGCAGCACCCACTTGTTTGCTTCCGAGGTCGCCATTCACAGGGCGCTTTTGACAAGCGAATATTTGACCGTTGACCCATACGAAGCGGACTTCTTCTTCGTCCCTGTCTACGTCTCCTGCAACTTCAGCACCGTCAATGGCTTCCCGGCAATAGGCCACGCTCGTTCTCTCATAGCCTCCGCCATTAACTTAATATCCACCCAATACCCATTTTGGGATCGGTCCCACGGCTCCGACCACGTCTTCGTCGCTTCCCATGACTTCGGTTCTTGCTTCCACACCATGGTAATTCAGTTGGGCGGTGACAGAAAAAAAAAAACGTTTCTTTTTTGTTTTTGTTGTTCTGGATTTATTAAATAGTTTTCTTGGTTTTCGTTTTCTCAGGAGGATGTGGCGATATCGGATGGGATACCGGGGTTCTTAAAGAACTCCATCGTGTTACAGACGTTCGGTGTGAAACAGAGACACCCATGTCAAGAGGTTGAGAATGTGGTCATTCCGCCGTACGTTTCGCCGGAAAGTGTATTGAGGACGCTGGAGAAATCTCCGGTAACCGGCCGGCGAGACATCTTCGCTTTCTTCCGGGGCAAGATGGAGGTCCACCCAAAAAACATCAGCGGCCGTTTCTACAGCAAGTAATAATTGTTTAATAATTAAGCAAGTAAATGAAACTAATCAAAATCATAATCATTATGTTTTGTGA
Organism: Prunus mume; assembly: GCF_000346735.1. Next base: position 7,325,225 of record NC_024126.1, on the reverse strand, counting down.
ATTGACTGATTTGCCCTCGTCTTTTTCAAGGCGGGTGAGGACAATGCTGTGGCGTAAGTACAACGGTGACCGGAGGTTCTTCCTGCAGAGGCATCGGTTCGCCGGTTACCAGTCGGAGATCGTGCGGTCGGTGTTTTGTCTCTGCCCCTTGGGGTGGGCCCCGTGGAGCCCTAGACTGGTTGAATCGGTGGCCCTGGGCTGCGTGCCGGTGATCATAGCGGACGGAATCCGGTTGCCGTTCGACGACGTCGTTCCGTGGGCGGAGATATCGGTAAACGTAGCGGAGAAAGACGTGGGTAAGCTGGCGGAGATACTCGAACACGTGGCGGCGACCAACTTGAGCGCAATTCAAAAGAACCTGTGGGACCCGCGCGTTCCGCGGGCCCTGATGTTCAACGATCGGGTCCACGAAGGCGACGCCACGTGGCGGGTTATTTCCGCTCTGGCGAACAAGCGGGCCAGGTCGTACAGAAGGTCGAGAGTTTCGAGCCAATAGGACGCCGACCGCGTGGACAAGTGGAATTTGGGAAAGGAGAAATGGTGTCCCAGCCAATGGGCGCGCATCGCATTTGCTGCATTGTATAGTTGACGACAGCTAGACTTTTTTGGTGGTATGTGCTTGGTGGGACCCGCATCTCTGAACCGGCGGGTTCTCAGTGGCTGTTTGTGCGGTTGGCAGTAAATGTGATCAATACTCTTGTATATGTAAGCTGAAACAAATACTGTAAAGTCAAAAACTTTTCTACAGAAAAAAAGTAGGGAAATCCCATTATATTCCAACTTTACTCTTCCTTCTATTTTTTCTTTTCCAAATCTCGTGAGATCTGTGTATAGTTTTGAATATTCTATACCCAATAATTTTTATACCAATATTTTCACTTTTTGCTATTTTATAAATATATATATGTATTGGGTTGCAACTTGCAAACCCAAGGAATAATACATTTCAAAAGGAAATTTATATTATTTTATTAAATTTATTATTATTATTATTATTATTATTTTTGGGTTTTTTTTTGGTCAATATTTATTTTTGGGTTGGGGCATAATAATTCGTGCTTGTGTTGGCCTAGAACGTTGGGAAATCGGGAAAGCTGGGAAAAGAAAGGATGAATAAACAAGTAAATAATTGTAAGGAATAGAAAAGGAAGAGGGGGAAAAAAGGCGGGAATATGAAATGTCAGAGGAAGGGACAGACAGGTTTCATCGAGCCAGCAGGGTGCCAGCCGAGGCGTGTCAGAGGCTTTAAAAGACCCTTATTTTTATACAAACAATTTAAGTGACGGTGTGGGTGTTGTCAGTGGTCACGGATACGGTATCCAAGTAAAGTAAAACCATACAGATACAGTGCCATGGGCTCTTATGTCATTTCCAAATCAATCTCAACTCGATCCATGGAAAGATGATAAACAAATGAAAGTAATGATCTTGACCCAAAAAAAATTAAAATGAAAGTAATGATGGACACGGTCCGAATTGAATCGATACGGTCGAATCATTTGGTTCGGTCCGATTTTGATAAAAATGACGGAGGAAATTGAACTAAAAGACCCTCTACAAGGAGCCATAATCCAATTAGGAGTTGTCTTAAAAGTAGAAGTGCACTAGGTTTTTGGCTTTCTTGTACTCCACGTTATCTGACTTTTGGGCCTACAACGAGGGCTGGCCTAATAAATAATTGCAACCACCTTTTTTTGGAGCCAAAATTGAAACTACATTTCTTAGAATGGCACTTCGCCTAAACTAGAGCAAGAAAAATAGTGCACATGACTTGTAGCTCATGTGGTTAACAATATTTATTCATGCGCTTGAGGTCTTAGGTTCGATTCATTATTCTCCTAATATTGCTTGTATAAAGAAAAGAAAGAAAATAGTTTGACATTTTAAAAAGTATTTTATCACATAAATAAATAGATTGTATCTTGAATTTTTTGGTTGTTTCATGTGTGTCGAGAATACAAAGCTTCAATTTTTTTAATTTGAATTATGAGGTGAAGGTGTGTAAAAGAAGAAATTTCAATTTTTTTCTCTTCATTATTTCCTTTTAATGATAAAATGTTCAAAACAATGATTGGATCCTAAATCAACAAAAAGAGAAAAAGACCCACAATAAATTTAATAAGCGCAACAAGACTTATCTTTTAATCTCCGCCTTTTGGAAAAAGGTAATTGTTCCTTGAGCTAGGAAACCCTACTTTTCTCTTCGTACAATCATACTAACTTAGATATCAATGACTCTTTGACTCACACCACACCAATCTGTTCAAAGACTGAGGATCGTCTTCTTTTCTTAGTTTCAAGGTGCAAAGGTCTTTAAGAAGAAGTACAAATTCATTTCCCAAAACAACAATTTTTTTTTATAAAAATTTTATCTAGTGGATAGGAGAATTCAAATTTAGTATCTCTGTTGGGAAGAAAAATACCATACAACAAAAGGTAGCTAGTTTGTCAATCTGTTATGATTTGAAATCATTTTATATATTTTTGCTAAATATCTTCACCCCATTTTGTATCAGACAAAATAATGTGGTTACTGAAGCACATAGGAGTAATCAAACAGCATTTGTCCGGGACGGGACGGACCAGGCGTACCGATCTCCCTGATTTCGATCGAAGTTTAGCAGCTTTAACTGCACATTTCAGCACAAGAGCGCTTACTAGTTCCACCTTCGTTGGGCCTTTGTTGATGCCATGTTGTCGAAGTAGCAACATGGCATTTATATATATATAATTAGACAAAGCTACACATTGACACAGAAACACACGTTTATATATAAATAAACAAGCTAGACATACTAACAAGTTCATTACATAAGAAAGAGAGAGCTACTTCATTCACATTGACAGCGGATGGCAGGAGATTCATCCAAGTAAACATAAACAAGCTTGGACAGACACATAACTAAGTTCATTACAATTTCAAAATACCAAGAAATCACAGTGAACATCTAAACATAATTAATAATAGTCAACGCGATTGTTGTAGGACTTGGTTCCACTCTTACAAGGAGAAGCAGACTTCTTGAACTTCACTTGGGTCTTGTTAGGGTAAACAGACTTCTTGAACTTCACCTGGGTCTGGTACTCAGTGGTAAACCCTAGCTCCTTGTCCACATACTTGTCAGTGGAGGTGTAGTTTGCCTCCTGCTTGTAGCCCAAGCCACCAGTGCTCTTGTCCACAAACTCCCCAGCCTTGTAGCTCCCAGTAAAGCTGCTTGAACCTCCTCCACCATATGCATCCTTACACGAATATCGATCTTTGATCTGAAGTTCTGCAGACTCGTTGAGCTGTGAAGAAGATGATCCCTTGCTCAAAGGCATCACTTCTAGGTAGCCACAGTAACCATACGCAGGCTTTGAATCAGGCTTCTTCGACATTGTTTGATTTTGTGTGTATTGATAGAAAGTAGGTTGTGAGAAACTGAGATGTGGTTTTGTTGGCCTTCCAATTTGCAGTAAGCTATATGGGAATTTTTCTTTTCTATTATTTTTGGCTAGATATAGGGGTGCCACGTTTCTTTAAACGTTTCTATCCAAATTGTCACATCTCAATATCTTGTACAAGAAAAGCAGAAAAGCAGAAAAGCTGTAAGTGTTGAATCTGCTGAAATGACATAAAATTCTCAGTAGCTTTCAAAAGTCAAATTATTTCACAAAAGAAAATACTGGAACGAAATTGTCAGAGAAAGTTGATCAACAAGTTACATGGGAATGAGTGAGTTGTGAGCAAAAGCTGAGGTGAGTCAGTTCTTGAATAATGGACTCAGTAGGGGATGATATGATATGTTGGTGTCAGTGGTCATAATTGTTTTTCTTTTATGGATTTGCGGGAGGCCCAAAATACAAACCAAAGCCCTATAGACTAAATCATATCACTTTGGCAGAGGTCAAGGCCCAAGGTAGCCTATCACATTAACCACTTGATTCTTCATAATTGTAAATTATTCTATCGATCGAAGGGGTCAAAATTTAAAACTTAATTGTAAATTATTTTATTATCTTAAATGAGGGCCAACACTAAAAGGATCAATATATCATAATTGTAAATAATTTTATTATCTTAATTATTTTAAAAATATTTTGTACAATTATCATATATTTTTGTCAGGAATTAAAAGAGTTGTAAAAAGAGTGGAAGGGTCAAGACCACTTCAAACATGGGAGAAATACCGCGTCAGTTAGTGATATTTTCATCTAAAATACGACGCGTGTTAGTCTATTAAAATAAATTATTAACTTTTTAACAGCTAGATTTAAAATTCATTATTTCCTTTTTAATAAATTTTAAAAAACCAAAAAACAAAAGATGCCGAAACCCACCACACCACAAACCAGTTCCCTACCTCGCACTGTCTTCCTTTGCCACCGATCTTATGGTTCAAAATGTTCTGTATGGAAATACATTGGATGCTTTATGGGCAATAGTTGAGGCAACAGATGGGCAATGTCAAGAGATGGAGGGAGGAAGAAAAAGAGAGGGAGGGCGCGACAGTAAGGAGAGGCAACAGATGGGCGGTGGCTTTTTATTTTTCCTATTTTCTCAATTTTATTTTAAAGTTAAAAATAAATTCAACGTCAGTTGTCAAATTTTTTTAATTATTTTTAAAAAATAACACATGACATATTTTAAATGGAAGTATCACCAACTGACGTGGTGATACAGTACCATTCCATAACTTTGGCTCCTGCATGCTTGCCTAATTATGAAAAATTGTTATGTCACTTTATCATTGCCCTTCAATTTAGTTTGTGCGTCTGATACAATTATCGTATAAGTATCAATAATATAGGGGAAATTTCAGATCCAAGAATTTCGCTCTCTCTTTAATAACATTTGGACAAAATATTGGGATATTATTGATAAAATTAGGATGTGTACATGGAATGGAAAAAGAAAAAAAAAGCACCACCTTTTGGGATGGAATGAGAACTAGTAGCTAATGTTGTACGCAAAACCAACCCTTCATATTCCCATGTCTTTTGGGATGGAATCGAGTGGCTCAGGAAAAGAATCTAAGACCAATCTTCAAATGATTTTGCTTATGGGCAATGTCAATCAATCTCAGATCCATAAGGGTGACATGTTAACAAATACATACAAAAATATTTTGGGGATTTATCATTTGATGACCACTCTTCACAGTACACATAGAGATGATGAAGACATTGCAAAATTTGAACATCATAGGAACTTTATGTAGTACTAAATTACTCATGTATCTTACCATGCAATATATAAAGTGTTAAATATTGCAGTAAAACATTATAAATAATTGATTATGGTGTGTTTAATCTTCTTTAATTAATTACTCCATATTTTCTACATTCACAGTGTCTGTTAGCTAGTTATATAATCAACTTAAATCAATTAAATCGACCATGCAATGCATTTCCTCCCAATTGTTGGTGATAAAATAATAGATAAATGACTAAATAACATCCTCTAAGGTTTGACTCAAAATTTTCAAGTTTTTCTTACAATTTTTTGGTTTTTATTCAATTTTTACTGATATCGACATTTTCCAAATATTTCCGTATTTTTGAACTATCAATATTTCTAAAACCCCAAATATTTTAGACCTTCATTTGTTTTTTGTTAAGGTCCACATCAACAATGTTCAATAAAATATTTGCTAATTATAGAATTCTAATCACATCTTAAGGGTTCATTGTATCATCATAGGCAAGGGCGGTGGAGGGCTGTAGCCTAGGAAAGCTTTAAAGATAAAAATATTGCGTATATCTATATGGCCCACCAAGTTTGCTGCATTTTACTTTGGTCCAATCCTCCAATCAAATTGACTGAATCATGCAATTTCTTAGCAGCCTGGGTTTTGTTTTGTTTTTGTTTTTCCACTCGAAGCATGCAACCTTTTGCTTTTTTATTTTGTTGGTAAAGTCAATAATCGTTTTTTCCCCCAAAATAAAAAGGGAAAGCTTCTTAATATTGTACTCAATAGAAACCCTCACAAGTCTTTCAATCCATAATTACAGACAACAGTAGGTAATTAAAACTCATAGGTGGGAATCTTCTTGTGTTTACAACTAAATATATATGTAAAACTTAATTATTTACATTTTTTCACTTTGCATTCGCCTTATTCGGTTGATGCTAAGAAACAAGAAACTTGAATATGTACACTTTCAATTATATTATTAAACACATTAATTTTTTTTTTGTGTGGGTAAAATAAACACATTAATTTTGATAATGTGTATTTTTTGGTTACATTTAATATGTATTTGCCTTATAAAGTTTATTGAAAATTAGTCCATGGAAAAAAAAAATCATTAGAGTTGAAGCTAAAAATTTTAGCTATCCCACCCATCGAAAAATTTCTAGTTCCGCCCTTGATCATAGGTGTTTTGAAACCATGGCTAAACCAGCTTAGAATCATATGGTTGTTGTGTTGATTTTTGGCTGTCAAATTCCATGACCATGATTCTAATAATAATTTAAGTAAAAGTCTGCAAAATGGATTCCCCATCTTTTCCCCAAAAAAACATATAATGAAGAAACATTATAACTCAAGAAATTGAGGCTACAAGAGCCTTGGAGTTGCTACCCAATCTTTGGTAATGCCTATGCATGAATCTACTTTCAAGAACAGCAGAAACTTTACGAAAAGAAAAGAAACCTCTGATCTCCCACATCGACAGGTCGAGAAAATAAACAGTTGGAGAGTTGGTATAAAAAACATCAGCCCAAGGCAGGTAAAAGCATACCTTTCTCGGCCTTTTGGCTAAGATCAAGTGTAGCATCTGTTCTTATCAGTTTAATATCTGGTATGTGGGCCAATGGCCCATTGACTTTATTAAATTAATTTCTTTAGGGGGAGAGCCCACTACAGTTGCTTGCTACTGGGGTTCTCGCGTGTCGCCCAAGCGTTGTACTATTGCATGGGCCTGATGCACCCTATCAAATCTAGTCTGAAATTTTATGGCCCAACACCAATGAGACTTTTCATTGTGACTCTAATTAAGGGGCAGATTGAAAAAGTTGGACGCGCACACACCTAATCAAATTTGAGAAGAACTAAAAGAAAATTCAAACAAGTAAGGGCCTATTCGGTATCCTATTTTGATTCAATTTTATAAACTCAAAAACAAATTTTAGGTCTAAAAGCTACAAAAACCCGTTTGATAAGCCCATTTTTAAAAACTCCAACCCAAGAAAAACTAAAAAACATCCTAATTATTAAAAACAAAAAAAAGGTGAGGTTTTGTAGTTTTTTTTCTTCTCTTTCATCTCTCTCTCTCTCTCTCTCTAGCACAAAAAAATACTTAAAGATGTCTTTTACACAAAAGACATAGTAAATGTGTGTCTAAGAACAAATATATTTGTGCTTACTGAAATTTGGACACGACCTTTGTGTCCAATGCTAATATCAGCTTTCATCTTGTCACCTCATTGTCAATGAGAGTAATTATTATAGTTTAAAAACATGATTAATTGTGCTTTCCATAGGACACGAACAACTTTTTTGTGCCTTCATATTTTATATACTTTAAAAATAATAATTTATTCTATTTATCAACTCCTCCTTCTAGGAGAAAAAAAATTGCCTTCCCCCATACTCCTCCTCTATCCTTTACTTCCCCAAGACCATAACTTTATCTCTAGAAACTCAAAATGAGCCTTCTTTATTGTCATCCTCCTTTGATTTTACCGATGTCTCCCTTCTCCCCTATCTTCCTAATCCTTCTTACCTTCCTCCCCAACCACAACATTCCCACTGTGAAAAGCACTTGGAGCAGTCAAATAAGGGATCGTTTGAGACTATTTCTCTAGGAAGCACTTCTACCAAAAGCGATTTTATTATAAAGACGTTGAAATTTTCATAAGAAATCGAAGTACTTTTTGAAAAAGCACTTGAGACTGCTTCCTGAAGAAGCACATTATAGACTTCTAATTATAGACTTATAATCACATCTTAAGGGTTCATTGTATCATCATAGGCAAGGGCGGTGGTGGGCTGTAGCCTAGGAAAGCTTTAAAGATAAAAATATTGCGTATATCTATATGACCCACCAAGTTTGCTGCCTTTTTACTTTGATCCAGTCCTCCAATCAAATTGACCAAATCATGCAATTGCTTAGCAGGCTGGGTTTTGTTTGTTTGTTTTTTTTCCCACTCGAAGCATGCAACCTTTTGCTTTTTTTATTTTGATGGTAAAGTCAATAATCATTTTTTCCCCCCAAATAAAAAGGGAAAGCTTCTTAATATTGTACTCAATAAAAACCCTCACAAGTCTTTCAACCCATAATTACAGACAACAGTAGGTAATTAAAACTCATAGGTGGGAATCTTCTTATGTTCACAACTAATATATATGTGAAACTAAATTATTTATATTTTTTCACTTTGCATTCGTCTTATTCGGTTGATGCTAAGAAACAAGAAACTTGAATAGGTATACTTTCAATTATATTGTTAAACACATTTTTGTTGTTGTTGGTGTAATAAACACATTAATTTTGACAATGTGTATTTTTTGGTTACATTTAATATGTATTTATCTTATAAAATTTATTGAAAATTAGTCAATGGAAAAAATAGAAAAAAATCATTAGAGTTGAAGTTAAAAATTTTAGCTATCCCACCCATCGAAAAATTCCTGGTTCCGCCCTTGATCAACAGTTAAGCCAATGCATTAATCCAAATCCAAATCCAAAGGCCTATGACGCTCTCAACAACCACTATTGCAAATTTCTAACAAGTGTGATCCATCTCAAGGCCCTCCAATAAAGTGATGGCTTATGTGGCAATTTGACATTTTGATTTTTTTTAACTCCGCTCAAAATGCCAAATTTCATATTATTTTATTATAGTTTTAAAAGCAAATGGGGCCCATATAATGCTTAAAGTTAAAAGAGAGTAAATAATAGTGGGGTTTATGACTAAAAAAAATATTAAAACAATATTTGACATCAAGCTTTTTGATATGTTATTTTTGACATATCTTTTCCACCCTTCAAATTCATGTAGGATTTGACTACTCGGTTGGAGTAACTTTAACTTTTAATTTTTTCCATTTCATATCTATGTGGCAATTTGACATATAGACAACAATTAATTAACTTGTGTAAATGTTATATCCATAACTTGGAAAACCAAAGTGCAAGGCAGACTCTTCAACACTCAAGTGTTTGTGTACGGTCTCTCTTCGGGTCTTGGCAATAGTCATAGACCAAGTAGTTCCTTTGCACACGTACTCCATGGCTGAGTACTGCTGCTGGCTCAGCCCCATTACGTTGGAGGGTGAGGCCGAGAGCTGCCGACATGAGGTTGTAGTAGGGCAATCGGCTGTGCACCCACCTAGTTTGAAATTGTTGTACCTTCCAATAAATGGTTGGTACATCTAGTCGGCTTTGTATTTTCCATCCTTTGTGGCCCATGTTGATGCATCCCATATGGATCCATATGCCCACATTGGCCTCAATGGAAATGTGGCATCATAAATTATAGGATACTACGGTAATATGACTACGCGGTATATTTTATACTCGTATTATAATATAAGTGAATATTTATTGATACTACTTCCTAAAGGGGGAAAAAAAAACTATGTCATCCACCCATATTATAACAGCGCACAAGATGTACCACGTGAACATAGTACTGTAGTATTATATAATTTCTTCTTTCTTTGATACCTTCTTATGGGTACATCATCCACCAGAAATCTGTAAAATTAATTACATCATATACAATCATATATAAGTCATCATAATGATTGTTAACTCCACAAACATAATTTAAATGTGTATAAACTCAATCTTCATAAAGGAACAAAAGGCATGAAAAAAAGAAAATGAATGATGTTGCATGTATCACATTTATTGATCATACTTATTTTTACGGAAAATCTCTTTGTATAATATAAGAGGTCATCTGTGAATCTCACATCTAAAGAGATGTGATCAATAATATGATATTACTTTAGCTATAAAGTAAAAGTTGAAAGTGAGTGTAGAATTTTTGGGCAATTTACTTTGATGTAACAACTCGGAAATTGAAAGATTCCTTAGAGAAGAGGGGAAACAAAAAACCAGAATCCTAAGTAGCAATTTCCCTTTAAAAATCAGAAATAATTGTGTTTCACACATTCCCCTGCTTAACGATATAGAGTAAGAGACGTAAGACAGTTTGGCTTGATGTTTACCATACCTACAAAATTATAAACACTTGTGACATGTAAAACATTAAGTTGAATGCAAATATGTACAAGAATTGGTGGTACAACAACTATACTCACATGATCTCAGTAGGGTTCCATACTATTGAAATGTTGTAACTTGTAAGCAGTCTCACAGCAAGCCCTAGTAGTCGAAATGCCATAAAAAAAGAGAGTAGATTTTGCCGAATTTTTAATTAAAAAAATTGGCCTAAAAATTAGCCCTAATCATTTATGATTCATAAGTCCATGCCTGCCGAGTTCTCCATCTCTTCTCTCAAGAAGTGCCACAACAAAGTGAGCATCAGCTCCTCAATCTCTCACCAAATGGTGCACGGCTTGCACAATACTGACTGATGCTCTCTCCCTTATATAGACAAATGCAGCAGTGGAGCATGCGAAGGGCTCCAGCTCCCTTCCCACTCTCCCTTGTCTCACTCACGGCAACTTATACATCAGAAAAGCAAAAGTACCACACATTATTGAAGTGCTCAATGAAAAGAATGCCCGAAACCATACGTTAGGCGCCAGGATTTGTTGCAAGTCCCCACTTGCCTTTGCCTTTTCCTTTCTCCAAAGTGGTCGCCTAAAGGGAAAAGTAGAAACAATAATTTGGGCCAATATTCCAACATCATATTGGTTACAAGAACTCATAATAAACCTGGAGAATTTCCGAAACAAATTAAATCTCATTCTCGACATGGTTTTGGTACCAATATTAATCTTTTGATACTTCATACTTTGGTAGAAGTTTTCACCAGGGATTTCTGACCTTTTGGCCTGATCTTCAGGGCTAAGTAGCTCATTGGAATCGAAATTCCCGAGGTAGCTGTACTTCAGAAATTTGGGTCGATGTAGAATGAAACTGCTAAAATTGCAAAATGTTTGAAACTCAAGAACCAACTAACCAACATACTTTCAAAAGAAAACTGAACAAAAGAATGGTTTGTCTGCTGAAAAATGACAGATATCCTACAGAGGGAGTGATTGATCATGAAAAAGAAACACACATCAATATATACTTAAAAAGGTAGACATAATAACAACTTATAAGTTCATCACATAAGAAAGAGAAATACTTCACACTGACAGATATAGCAGGAGATTACTCCGAGTAAACATGAACAAGCTTAGACACATAAACTTTCAAGACACTTATCAAAATAACTGATACCAAGAAATCCCCCAGTGAGCATGAAAATCTAATAATAGTCAATACGTTTGCTGTAGGACTTGGTTACACTCTTGTAAGGAGAAGCAGACTTCTGGGCCTTCGCTTGAGTCTTGTTAGGACAAGCACAGTTATGGAACTTCACTTGGGTTCTTTTAGGAGTAGGAGAAGCAGACTGTTTCACTTGGGTCTTGTTAGGGTAAACGGACTTCTTGTACTTCACCTGGGTTTGGCACTCAGTGGTAAACCCTAGCTTCTTGTCGACATGTTTGGCAGTGGAGGTGTACTTTGCCTCTTGCTTGTAACCCAAGCCGCCAGTGCTCTTGTCCACAAACTTTCCAGCCTTGCAGCTCCCAGTAAAGCTGCTTGACCCTCCACCATAAGCATGTTTGTATGAATATCGATCTTTGATTTGAACTTGTTGAAACTCATTGGGCTGTGAAGAAGATAATCCCTTGCTCGAAGGCATCACCTGTAGGTAGCCAATAAAAGCAACAGGCTGTGAATCAGGCTTCTTCGGCATGTTTGATTGTGTGCTTTTCGATAGAAGGTGGGTTGTGAAATTGAAATGGGGTTTTGTTGGCCTCTGTTAGTTTAAGAGAGAAGAGGTTTGGAAAATGGTTGATGGTGTTTAGGACAATAATTCAACTTATAATAAGCTAGCTTTCTGGGAATTTTTCTTTTTTATTATTTGTGGCTAGAGATTTGTTTATTTAGGGGTGCCACGTTCATGTTTCGTGTATCATTGATGTACCGATGATCGCTTTATTTCTTGAAACGTCATTTGTGTTTATACCAAAATGAACGGCCAATGAATATAGAGCACGTGGCTAAACCAGGGCCAGGTGTGCCTTCGGCACCACTCTTCGGCAATCCACCTACCGATCGCAACATTAGGGCAACCTCGCCCCCTCTGACGCGTGGCAGCCTCACAACTGACGCCCAGAGTCCCACATCGAAACTCTAGACAAATTGCACACCTCCCAAGGCCTATAAAAGAGGACACCCATCCCAGCTTGAAGGTAATCAATCAGAACTAACGGCATACTGCCTATTGATATGTAGTTCAAACTTACTAAATCCGTACTTACTAAAGCATCGGAGAGCCTTCGGCCGGTACCACACCGGTGCCCTAGGATTTACCGTGTGTTTGTTATCTTACAGATCGCTCACCCTACCGAGGACATCAGATACCGAAGAGACCTAATCACTAAGTTACGCGGGAAAGTATTAAACCATTTTTCTGCGTCAACA
>NC_024126.1:7263229-7302564 GCF_000346735.1 Prunus mume | reverse complement strand
GCACCCCCGGGGGCGCCAAGCCCCCGGGGGGGCCCGTCGCTATATATGATAGACAACGGTACCAGAGCGGTCATAAGCCCCTTCCCGATACCATGTGTGGGGACTGGGCTGGGCCTTTCGCCGAGTATCTCGACATCGGTATCACTCCCTTCCTCGGCATCAGCCCCTGCCGCTTCAACGTCAGAGTCAAAGAGACCGTCCGATGACTCCTCGTCGCACGCATTGGGCTCGCGCTCGGGTAATGACTCGCTACGATCAAAAACAGGCAAAAAGGGAAACTAAGGCTCATGCCGGATGCTATCCTACCGACCCCTACATCACCACCCATGGCGACTAGACTACCGAATGGAACCCTATGGCCAGGCTAGTTCAAACCAAGGAAGGACGTAAACTCTTAGGGTATGTAAAGACGGAAAAGTAGGGCTACCGAACGGTACCTTTGTTTAGCTTCTGGAGGTGGACGCAGACTGCTTCAGATCGCCTGAACACGAATCGCCTTTCCTACCGTTGGCAGCACCGGAAATCGCCTGGTTGCTGATAGCACTCGTCGGAAATCGCCTCAGATAGAGCTCTCACTTCTCACTGGATGCAAAGTGAATTCACCACCGGGGTCATCCCTATTTATAGGGGGGAGTTTGACAACGGTACTCCTCGAAAAACCAAACGGCGCATTAATGCGCCGCGCACCATCATTACTTCCGCCACGTGTCGCTCATCCTATGGGGAGCAGACGGCACGCGAGGCGAGGAAGTCGAAGCGCTCAGATGTCCCTTTACCAGTCAGCTCGACGCGACCTTCTGACTTCGCCAATGTCGGCCTCTGAACCAATGATGCCGGAAGGAACAAAGTTTGGCCCCTTCCCAGGCGGGGTACCGAACGGAAATGTCGTATTTCCTCCCGAAGACGACTTCAAATCCCCTTCCGAGGATTCTCGTAAGGGGACTTGGGGGACTCCTGTTTATACCAAAATGAACGGCCAATGAATATAGTGCACGTGGCTAAACCAGGGCCAGGTGTGCCTTCGGCACCACTCTTCAGCAATCCACCTACCGATCGCAACATTAGGGCAACCTCGCCCCCTCTGACGTGTGGCAGCCTCACAACTGACGCCCAGAGTCCCACATCGAAACTCTAGACAAATTGCACACCTCCCAAGGCTTATAAAAGAGGACACACATCCTAGCTTGAAGGTAATCAATCAGAACTAACGGCATACTGCCTATTGATCTGTAGTTCAAACTTACTAAATCCGTACTTACTAAAGCATCGGAGAGCCTTCGGCCGGTACCACACCGGTGCCCTAGGATTTACCGTGTGTTTGTTATCTTACAGATCGCTCACCCTACCGAGGACATCAGATACCGAAGAGACCTAATCACTAAGTTACGCGGGAAAGTATTAAACCATTTTTCTGCGTCAACAATCTGAATATCTTGCTAGAATCTTTAGGCATCAGATTGAAGTCATGTCGTTCTCTCTGTCTTTTGGTGAATGTCATCATGTAGAGGTCCCAAATTTTATGGGCTTGAGCTGGGTCAGGCTGGGCTTTATTTAGGAGAGAGAAAATAACTGACTGACCTAGGCTTTTACAGAAAAATCAGAACTGAGGTCGGCATCATAGCTGGGTCTGAAAATGCCCACCAGGCAGGGCTTGGCCTATTGGGCGGACCAAAATGGGCCTTCTTTGTTTTTACCTTCTTTTTCCCTTCTCTCTCTCTCTCTCTCTCTCTCTCTCTCTCTCTCTCTCTCTCTCTCTCTCTCTCTCTCTCTCTCTCTCTCTCTCCTTTTGTTTTTTTTTTTTAACTTTTTGTTGAACATTCACTGTCTAACATTTAATCCTCTAATTTTTAAGTTGCAAACTAACAACAAAACAAATACATAACAAAATCCAAATGAAAGAGAGCAAATTCAAAACAACAATACTACATAAAAATAATAAATTCAATATCATTTCATCACCTCCTGCATATAACTGACAGGTCTTTCATACCGTCTGTCTCTGCAAAACAACTCCTTTCATGTCATCTAAATTAATAGATTTTTGGGTGGAGTCAGGGGCAACATGGGACATCAAACTTTGGTCAAGGTAGTAAAGTGGCTTACTTTAACTTCCATGAGGTGAAGTGAGATTTGATCTTAGTTTCAGGAACATTACAGTAAATAAGCTTTTAATCTACTAAGGGTAAAATTAGAATAGAATATTTAAAAGAATAAGAAGAGCATTAAAATGTGGACCGGCCTATCACAATAATCTATCACACATGATTGGAAAAACCAATTTAAAACATGGAGGATTGCATGGACAACAGGGACTTTTTGATCATTCTCCATATTCAGAATAACCCAAAATTTTTATTTGAGAACTAATCTAAGCTTTGGAGGCTCTTTGGCACACACTACATCGTTGTGCTCAAGGACTTATGATCTTTTTCTCTCTTTCACTTGAAGTTCAGGGTTAAGGAAGTAATTCTCAGAGAACGTCAAGACCCTTTCCTACACGTGCTTTTTTCCTCTCTTGCGAGTGTACTTTATTATTATTATTGTTAACACCGTATGGCAAACCGTATAGCAATAGAATGTCAATGCTCCTGTGCTCAGTTTGATTATTTTTTATCAAATTGGGATAAATAAGATTTTATAGAAATCAGTTTCATGTTCCCATACAAAATTGAGTTGTTTGGAACCCTGTTCATCCAACAAGATTAAACAACTATTTCCCTTAGGATATTGTGGACAGAAACGTATTTTCCTTTTACTTGGAATTGAATCAATTTTACCCACTGCTTTGTCCAACAATGTTTTAACAAACAGAACAATAACCAGATATTGTTAATTGTAAATAAGTTATTGATTTAAATGTTTCACCTTGTGCTGGTTTCATAATGGTTCATAGTTCTCCTGTTTATTGCCAGGCATGAAGCAAATTTTATCGGGAGAATTATTGAGGAGATTGATCGACAGTTGAATAACAAACGCTCATTAGACATCGACTTCCCAGTTGGAATTGAGTCTCGGCTAGAGAAGTTGAGTAAAGAGTTGCGTATTGAATCATCTAATAAGGATGTTCGTATGGTTGGTATTTGGGGTATGGGCGGAATAGGAAAAACAACACTTGCGAAAGCCGCTTTCAATCAATTTGGTGGTAGCCTTTGAAGGTAGTTGTTTCCTTGCAGACGTGAGGGTAAGAGCTGCAAACCCCGGTGGTCTAGTTAGTTTGCAAGAACAACTTCTTTCTGAAACCTTGAACAAAAGCAAGATGAAGGACGTTGGTTTTGTGGATAGAGGAACCATTATGATAAAAGAAAATTTTCAACATAGAAAATTACGTCATAATCGACGACGTAGATAAAGTGGAGCAACTAGAGGCATTAGCTAGAAGCCATGATTGGTTCGGTCCAGGAAGTAGAATTGATATAACAAGAGATGAGCAGTTGCTAAAACCTTGTGTCGATGATATATATGTCGCTGAAGAAATGGATGAAGAAGAAGCTCTAGAGCTCTTTATTTGGCATGCCTTTAAAGGATGTCATGTTAACGAAGAATATGTTGAGCTCTCAAGAAGAGTAGTTTCTTACTGTAGAGGTTTGCCACTAGCGCTAAAAGTTTTGGTCTCTTCGTTGGCCACACAAAGCAAGGAAGTGTGGGAAAGCCAATTGGATAAATTGAATACAATTCCTCCTGAAGATGTTGTAAACAAGGTCAGAATAAGCTATAAGGGGCTAGATAATAAAGATAAGGATATATTCCTTGATATATCTTGTTTTCTTTATTGGAATGGACAAGAAGTATGTCACGCAGATATTGGAAGGTTATCATGGAAAGTCTGTAGAAACAGGAATCAATAACCTCCGGCAGCGGTGCCTTATGACAAGAAGTATGTCACGCAGATTTGTTTCGAGACATGGGCAGAGAAATTGTTTGTGAAGAATCCTATTATGACCCTGGAAAACGCAGTAGGCTGTGGCATCAAGAAGATGTAAGAGAAGTGTTGAAAAGAAAATCTGTATCTTTCCACAAAAATGGTTGAAAGCATAATGTAAGGTGGTTTGATAACCATTTCATTTTCACTTTTTACTGTTGAGAGAAAATCCTAAACTCATTTCATTTTAGGGGTTTTGATAACCATTTAATTTTTACTTAAAATAAAAATAAATAAAAACATGTTGGTAACATTTTTCATTTTTTGTTCGGTAATTTTCAATTTTCATTTTTTGTTCGGTAGTTTTTATTTTTCATTTTTTGTTCAGTAATTTTTATTTTTCATTTTTTGTTGGTAACATGTTAGTATGTCATATTCTGGAAAAAGAAGAATGAAATTTCTAAGCCTTACTAATTTGTTCTATCTTTAGTTATAAATTCGAAGTGACTAGTAAATTGGTGGAGACTACTGAACAAGAGAATACGATTTGGGTAGAAAAAGGTGGCATCCCAATTTTGAGAGGAGAAATGTTTACTGCATAAGAAAATAAATTTATTAGGCATAGGCAGGGAGAAATTTAGCTGGCTTTTAATTTAAAGGGTTATTTGAGTCTATTTAACTGCGTTTTTGGCTATGTTTGAAAGTTTTTATAAAAACGGACATTTATGAATTTAGGGGGTCAAATTTAGGCTAGATATGATAAAAACTCATCCATAAATAATTTTCCACACGAAAACAATCCTTTTTTCTTACTAAGTGCCTTTGTTAACAGGGAACTGACGAAATTCAAGGACTTGCTCTAAATTTGGAAATATCTGAAAAAGCTAGTTTCAGTGCACAAGCATTTGAAAACATAAGGCGACTGAAATTGCTCCAACTCAATTACGTAGAGCTCACTGACGGCTACAAATATCTTTCCACCAACATGTTAAGGTGGATGTGCTGGCATGGATTTCCACTACCATCCATACCGAATCAATTTGATCAAGAAAGCTTAGTTGCCATGGACCAGCAGAATAGCAAACTCATACTAGTTTGGGAGGAATCGAAGGTATACGTACAATTATTGTCAACCGAGTTGTTACTCTAGTAGTTCTTTCTTTCTGGTTTTCTACATCATATAATGTTCTGTTCGGATTAATGTTTTATCAAACGTTTCTTTTGGATTTTAATATCTGGTTTCTTTCGGTTTTGTGTAACATATGTTTACCAAGTTGAAATACATTAATCTCAGTCATTCCCATGACCTAGCCAAATCTCCGGACTTTTCAAAACTTCCAAATCTCGAGGAACTGATATTGCAAGACTGTAAAAGTTTGTCTGAGGTTCAATCTTCCATTGGGGATCTTCAAAGACTTACTTTGGTAAATCTTGAAGACTGCGAAATGCTGACGCATCTCCCACTCAATTTCTATAATTCCAAGTCCATTAAAACTCTTCTACTTAATGGTTGTTCAAGATTTCAAAACTTGGCTGATGGCTTAGGGGACATGGTATAATCGAACAACTTGAGAGTTTTATCTGTATGTGGTGTGACAGGGTCACCGTCAACACATCTTTTGCCCCCTTCCTTAAATGGCTCTTTAAGGGAATTAGCTCTTGCAAGCTGCAGCTTAACTGAAGAAGCCTAATTTCCTTAGCAGATTTAAATCTTGGAAACAATGGTTTTCGTAGGCTACCAAGCCTCGGTGGTCTTTCAAAGCTTCAAAAATTGTGTTTAGATAACTGCATAAACCTTAATGCAATCCCAGATTTACCAACAAACTTGACAGTTCTGCAAGCGGTTGGCACGTCGAAAGCGTGAGCTATTGCCGCGTGTGCCTTCATCATCTAATCCAAATATAGTACACTCATCAGCCGCACCTGCCAACTGCACTTTCTCTTTCCTTCGCAAATCGACTTGTATATAAACACCCACCGCACGGAGACTTGGCTGTTGTCGACGAGGCTCGTGGTGAAGCCCGATATGTTGTTCGGTAAGCGCGGGAAGAGTGGCCTTGTTGCTCTCAATTTGGATATGGTTGAAGCAGCGTCTTGGCAAGGAGGTAATTGCCATCCGATTTTTTATTTTTCTGATTTTGATCGTTTGTTGCGAACCCAATTGTTCAAGATTGAATTTTTGGATGTTTTGTTTGAAGGGTTTTGTGTGAATTTGGAAAAAGGTTGAGATGGGAGGCTGTAACCTATAACGACGTTTATAGTGGAGCCATTTATGCCTCATGATAAATTTTTTTACCTTTCGATTGTTTCTGAAAGGCTTGGATCGACTTTGAGCTTGGAGGAATTGAAATTGAAGAGAACTGGGACAAGGTATTGCAAATTTGTGTCTTTCATTTTGGTTTCTTCGAGTGTTGGAATTAGGATGGTGTTTTCTGCTTGGTTTTGGGTGCTAATTACTATATCTATGTTTGTTTTGATGTTTTATAGGTGAAAGACTATATTTCTTCCATTGGAGGTTTGCTTCATACTCTTCTTTCTCATGTATATTCTTGTTAAGCTTGAAGTTATGTTGCTGCAAATGCGTTAGCATTTAGTAAAGATGAGCATATAGCTTAAGAATGTGGACTGTTCGAGTATGAAGACCAAAACAAACCACTGGACTATTTCAAATTGAACTTCTTGACTGGCTACAGCAGCATTAAGATACTATTTAATAAATAAAATAAAATAAAAAGGCGAGTGAAGCCACGCGGCTATACTATTTAAAAAAAAAAAATTGCAAAACCAAGTATGGCGTTTTAAAAACTTTAAAAAATAGCCGGGTGACTATACTATTTATTTTTAAAACATTTAGAAAAAAGGAGTATATCCGTGCTGCTATACGATTTTTATGAAAAAAAGGGGAAAGAACCGAGTATAGCCGATTGGCTATATTATTAAATAAATAAAAAAGAGCCCAGTAAAGCCGAGTGCCTATACTTAGAAAAATTCTAAAAACCGAGTTTAGCCGATCGGCTGTACTTTAAAAAAATATTAGAAAAACCATGTATAGCCGTGCGGCTATACTATTTGTTCTTATCAGTTTAATATCTAGTATGTGGGCCAACAGCCCATTTTCTTTATTAAATTAATTTCTTTAGGGGAGAGCCCCCCATAGTCGCTTGCTACTGGGGTGCTCGCGTGTCGCCCAAGCGTTGTACTATTGCATGGGCTTGACGCACCCTATCAAATCTAGTCTGAAATTTTATGGCCCAACACCAATGAGACTTTTCATTGTGACTCTAATTAAGGGGCAGATTGAAAAAGTTGGACGCGCACACAATCAAATTTGAGTAGAACTAAAAGAAAATTCAAACAAGTAAATGGCCTATTTGGCATCCTATTTCGATTCAATATTATAAACTCAAAAATAGATTTTAAGTCTAAAAGCTACAAAAACCCGTTTGATAAGCCCATTTTTTAAAACTCAAACCCAAGAAAAACTCAAAAACATCCCAATTATTAAAAACAAAAAAAAGTGGGGTTTTGTAGTTTTTTTTCTTCTCTTTCATCCCTCTCTCTCTGTCTCTCTCTCTCTAGCACAAAAAAATACTTAAAGATGTCTTTTACACAAAAGACATAGTAAATGTGTCTAAGAACAAATATATTTGTGCCTATTGAAATTTGGACACGACCTTTGTGTCCAATGCTAATATCAACTTTCATCTTGTCACCTCACTGTCAATATGAGTAATTATTGTAGTTTAAAAACATGATTAATTGTGCTTTCCATAGGACACGAAATTTTTTTCGTGCCTTCATATTTTATATACTTTAAAAATAATAATTTATTCTATTTATCAACTCCTCCTTTTAGGAGAAAAAAAATTGCCTTCCCCAATACTCCTCCTCTAACCTTCATTTTAATAGCTTCATTTGTTTTTTGTTAAGGTCCACAGCAACAATGTTCAATAAAATATTTGCTAATTATAGAATTCTAATCACATCTTAAGGGTTCATTGTATCATCATAGGCGAGGGCGGTGGTGGGCTGTAGCCTAGGAAAGCTTTAAAGATAAAAATATTGCGTATATCTATATGACCCACCAAGTTTGCTGCCTTTTTACTTTGATCCAATCCTCCAATCAAATTGACCAAATCATGCAATTGCTTAGCAGGCTGGGTTTTGTTTGTTTGTTTTTTTTCCCACTCGAAGCATGCAACCTTTTGCTTTTTTTATTTTGATGGTAAAGTCAATAATCATTTTTTCCCCCCAAATAAAAAGGGAAAGCTTCTTAATATTGTACTCAATAAAAACCCTCACAAGTCTTTCAACCCATAATTACAGACAACAGTAGGTAATTAAAACTCATAGGTGGGAATCTTCTTGTGTTTACAACTAAATATATATGTAAAACTTAATTATTTACATTTTTTCACTTTGCATTCACTTTTAATTATATTGTTAAACACATTTTTTTGTTGTTGGTGAAATAAACACATTAATTTTGACAATGTGTATTTTTTGGTTACATTTAATATGTATTTATCTTATAAAGTTTATTGAAAATTAGTCAATGGAAAAAATAGAAAAAAATCATTAGAGTTGAAGTTAAAAATTTTAGCTATCCCACCCATCGAAAAATTCCTGGTTCCGCCCTTGATCAACAGTTAATCCAATGCATTAATCCAAATCCAAAGGCCTAGGACACTCTCAACAACCACTATTGCACATATTTCTAAAAAGTGGGATCCAGCTCAAGGCCCTCCAATAAAGTGATGACTTATGTGACAATTTGACATTTTGATTTTTTTTTTTAACTCCACCCAAAATGCCAAATTTCATATTATTTTATTACAGTTTTAAAAGCAAATGGAGCCCATATGATGCATAAAGTTAAAAGAGAGTAAATAATAGTGGGGTTTATGACTAAAAAAATATTTAAAAAAATATTTGACATCAAGCTTTTTGATATGTTATTTTTGACATATCTTTTCCACCCTTCAAATCCGTGTAGGATTTGACTATTTAGTTGGAGCAACTTTAACTTTCAATTTTTTCCATTTCATATCTATGTGGCAATTTGACAACAACAATTAATTAACTTGTGTAAATGTTATATGCATAACTTGGAAAACCAAAGTGCAAGGCAGACTCTTCAACACTCAAGTGTTTGTGTACGTCTCTTCGGCCAATGTTCCAACATCATATTGGTTACAAGAACTCAGAATAAACTTGGAGAATTGCCGAAACAAATTAAATCTCATTCTCGACATGGTTTTGGTACCAATATTAATCTCTTTGTATAATATAAGAGGTCATCTATGAATCTCACATCTAAAGAGATGTGATCAATAATATGATATTACTTTAGCTATAAAGTAAAGGTTGAAAGTGAGTGTAGAATTTTTGGGCAATTTACTTTGATGTAACAACTCGGAAATTGAAAGATTCCTTAGAGAAGGGGAAACAAAAAACCAGAATCCTAAGTAGCAATTTCCCTTAAAAAAATCAGAAATAATTGTGTTTCAGACATTCCCCTGCTTAATGATATAGAGTAAGAGACGTAAGACAGTTTGGCTTGATGTTTACCATACCTACAAAATTACAAACACTTGTGACATGTAAAACATTAAGTTGAATGCAAATATGTACAAGAATTGGTGGTACAACAACTATACTCACATGATCTCAGTAGGGTTCCATACTATTAAAATGTTGTAACTTGCAAGCAGTCTCACAGCAAGCCCTAGTAGTCGAAATGCAATAAAAAAAGAGAGTAGATTTTGTCGAATTTTTAATTAAAAAAATTGGCCTAAAAATTAGCCCTAATCATTTATGATTCATAAGTCCATGCCTGCCGAGTTCTCCATCTCTTCTCTCAAGAAGTGCCACAACAAAGTGAGCATCAGCTCCTCAATCTCTCACCAAATGGTGCACGGCTTGCAAGTCCCCACTTGCCTTTGCCTTTTCCTTTCTCCAAAGTGGTCGCCTAAAGGGAAAAGTAGAAACGATAATTTGGGCCAATATTCCAATATCATATTGGTTAACTTACAAGAACTCATAATAAACTTGGAGAATTGCTGAGACAAATTAAATCTCATTCTCGACATGATTTTGGTACCAATATTAATCTTTTGATACTTCATACTTTGGTAGAAGTTTTCACCATGGATTTCTGATCTTTTGGCCTGATCTTCAGGGCTAAGTAGCTCATTGGAATCGAAATTCCCGAGGTAGCTGTACTTTAGAAATTTGGGTCGATGTAGAATGAAACTGCTAAAATTGCAAAATGTTTGAAACTCAAGAACCAACTAACCAACATACTTTCAAAAGAAAATTAAACAAAAGAATGGTTTGCCTGCTGAAAAATGACAGATATCCTACAGAGGGAGTGATTGATCATGAAAAAGAAACACACATCAATATATACTTAAAAAGGTAGACATAATAACAACTTATAAGTTCATCACATAAGAAAGAGAAATACTTCACACTGACAGATATAGCAGGAGATTACTCCGAGTAAACATGAACAAGCTTAGACACATAAACTTTCAAGACACTTATCAAAATAACTGATACCAAGAAATCCCCCAGTGAGCATGAAAATCTAATAATAGTCAATACGTTTGCTGTAGGACTTGGTTACCCTCTTGTAAGGAGAAGCAGACTTCCGGACCTTCGCTTGAGTCTTCTTAGGAGAAGCAGACTTTTTCACTTGGGTCTTGTTAGGGTAAACGGACATCTTGTACTTCACCTGGGTCTGGCACTCAGTGGTAAACCCTAGCTCCTTGTCCACATGTTTGGCAGTGGAGGTGCACTTTGCCTCTTGCTTGTAACCCAAGCCGCCAGTCCTCTTGTCCACAAACTTTCCAGCCTTGCAGCTCCCAGTAAAGCTGCTTGACCCTCCACCATAAGCATGTTTGTATGAATATCGATCTTTGATTTGAATTTGTTGAGACTCATTGAGCTGTGAAGAAGATGATCCCTCGCTCCAAGGCATAAACTGTAGGTAGCCAACAAAAGCAGCAGGCTGTGAATCAGGCTTCTTCGGCATGTTTGATTGTGTGCTTTTCGATAGAAGGTAGGTTGTGAAATTGAAATGGGGTTTTGTTGGCCTCTGTTAGTTTAAGAGAGAAGAGGTTTGGACAATAACTCAACTTATAATAAGCTAGCTTTCTGGGAATTTTTCTTTTTTATTATTTTTGGCTGGAGATTTGTTTATCTAGGGGTGCCACGTTCATGTTTCGTGTATTATTGCTAGAATCTTTATTTCTTTTTTCTTTTTTACCGATGACAGCTTTATTTCTTGAAACGTCATCTCAATATCTTGCTAGAATCTTTAGGCATCAGGTTAAGACCATCTCTAACCTTTGGGGTGGAAACTCAAATTTTGAGTTTAGCCTCCAAAAACCATCTCCAACCCATGTATTTTGGGAGGTAAAAATTTGAGATGCCTCAAACTTGAACTGAAATTTCACCCAAAATTCTGCCTGGACTGGTAATTATGTGGGGCCCAATCTGCTTTAACATATAATTTTTTATTGTAGGAAAGCAGCAGCCCATGTGCCCAACTTTGTTTGCTGGCCCACTTTGACAAGTGGGAATCTTCATTCCTTTTCCGTTTTTGACAAGCAACGGCTAGTTTTTCAAATTTTTGTTATGCTGTTTTATTTATTTATAAATATTCCAACATATGGTTTTTAATTGTTTTTATTTTTAAGTGAAATTCTATTATGTTTTGGAATTTTAATTTTTTTAGGTTAAAATATTTAGAAAATTAAATCATGAGTATTGAAAGAAAAATTAACAAGAAAAAAAAATTAGGGGTTAATCATTCTTAAACAATTTAATAAAGTTGTAGACTCAAATTATGAGTCTGCAAGGTTAGAGGAAAAAAAATTTTGAGTCATGAAAATACATGAATAGTTGTATTTTGGAGGGTGAAAATACGTGAAAATACATGAATAGTTGTATGGGCTTGAGCTGGGCCAAACCAGGCTTTAATTAGGAGAGAAAAAATAACAGACTGGGCTGGGCTTTTACAGAAAATTCAAAATCAAGGCCCACATCATAGCTGGGTTTGGAAATGCCCACCGGGCAGGGCTTGGCCTATTGGGCGGACCAAAATGGGCCTTTTTTGTTTTTCCCTTCTTTTATCCATTTTTTTTAATCTCTCTATTTTTCCTTTTTTTTTTTTCCTTCTTGTTGAACATTCACTGTCTAGCATTTAATCCTCTAATTTTTAAGTTGCAACCTAACAACAAAACAAATACATAATAAAATCCAAATGAAAGAGAGCAAATTCAAAACAACAATATTGCATAAAAATTATAAATTCAATACCATTTCATCACCTCCTGCATATAACTGACTGGTCCTTCAAACCGTCTATGTCTCTGCAAAACAACCCCTTTCATGTCATAAAAAAAAAATAATAATAGAATTTTGGGTGGAGTCAAGGGCAACATGGGACATCAAACTTTGGTCAAGGTAATAAAGTGACTCACTTTAACTTCCATGAGGTAAAGTGAGACTTGATCATAGTTTTAGAGGCATTACAGTAAATAAGCCTTTAAGCTATTAAGGATAAAATTGGAATAGAATATTTAAAAGAATAAGAAGAGAATTAAAATGTGGACCGGCCTATCACAATAATCTATCACACATGATTGGAAAAACCAATTTAAAACATGGAGGATTGCATGGACATTGATATCTATGCACAGGGACTTTTTGATCATTCTCCATATTCAGAATAACCCTAATTTTTTATTTGAGAACTAACCTAAGCATTGGAGGCTCTTTGGTACACACTAAACCGTTGTGTTCAAGGATTTACGATCCTTTTCTTTCTTTCGCTTGAAGTTTAGGATTAAGGAAGTAATTCTCGGAGAATGTCAAGATCCTTTCCCACACGTGCCTTTTTCCTCTCTTGCGAGTGTACTTTATTATTAGTATTGTTAACACCATATGGCGAACCAAGTTTGGCAAACCATATAGCAATAGAATGCCAATGCTCCTGTGCTATTGGTTTGATTATTTTTAATCAAATTGGGATAAATAAGATTTTATAGAAATCAGTTTCATGTTCCCATACAAAATTGAGTTGTTTGGAACCCTGTTCATCCAACAAGATTAAACAACTATTTCCCTTAGGATATTGTGGACAGAAACGTATTTTCCTTTTACTTGGAATTGAATCAATTTTACCCTGCTTTGTC
Organism: Prunus mume; assembly: GCF_000346735.1. Next base: position 7,289,499 of record NC_024126.1, on the reverse strand, counting down.
CAACAATGTTTTAACAAACTGAACAATAACCAGATATTGTTAATTGTAAATAAGTTATTGATTTAAATGTTTCACCTTGTGCTGGTTTCATAATGGTTCATAGTTCTCCTGTTTATTGCCAGGCATGAAGCAAATTTTATTGGGAGAATTGTTGGGGAGATTGATCGACAGTTGAATAACAAACGCTCATTAGACATCGACTTCCCAGTTGGAATTGAGTCTCGGCTAGAGAACTTCTTCTTTCTGAAACCTTGAACAGAAGCAAGACGAAGGACGTTGGTTTTGTGGATAGAGGAACCATTATGATAAAAGAAAAACTTCAACATAGAAAATTACTCGTCATAATCGACGACGTAGATAAAGTGGAGCAACTAGAGGCATTAGCTAGAAGCCATGATTGGTTCGGTCCAGGAAGTAGAATTGATATAACAAGAGATGAGCAGTTGCTAAAACCTTGTGTCGATGATATATATGTCGCTGAAGAAATGGATGAAGAAGAAGCTCTAGAGCTCTTTATTTGGCATGCCTTTAAAGGATGTCATGTTAACGAAGAATATGTTGAGCTCTCAAGAAGAGTAGTTTCTTACTGTAGAGGTTTGCCACTAGCGCTAAAAGTTTTGGTCTCTTCGTTGGCCACACAAAGCAAGGAAGTGTGGGAAAGCCAATTGGATAAATTGAATACAATTCCTCCTGAAGATGTTGTAAACAAGGTCAGAATAAGCTATAAGGGGCTAGATAATAAAGATAAGGATATATTCCTTGATATATCTTGTTTTCTTTATTGGAATGGACAAGAAGTATGTCACGCAGATATTGGAAGGTTATCATGGAAAGTCTGTAGAAACAGGAATCAATAACCTCCGGCAGCGGTGCCTTATGACAAGAAGTATGTCACGCAGATTTGTTTCGAGACATGGGCAGAGAAATTGTTTGTGAAGAATCCTATTATGACCCTGGAAAACGCAGTAGGCTGTGGCATCAAGAAGATGTAAGAGAAGTGTTGAAAAGAAAATCTGTATCTTTCCACAAAAATGGTTGAAAGCATAATGTAAGGTGGTTTGATAACCATTTCATTTTCACTTTTTACTGTTGAGAGAAAATCCTAAACTCATTTCATTTTAGGGGTTTTGATAACCATTTAATTTTCACTTTAAAAAAATAAAAATAAATAAAAACATGTTGGTAACATTTTTCATTTTTTGTGTGGTAGTTTTCAATTTTCATTTTTTGTTCGGTAGTTTTTATTTTTCATTTTTTGTTGGTAACATGTTAGTATGTCATATTCTGGAAAAAGAAGAATGAAATTTCTAAGCCTTACTAATTTGTTCTGTCTTTAGTTATAAATTCTGAGTGACTAGTAAATTGGTGGAGACTACTGGACAAGAGAATACGATTTGGGTAGAAAAAGGTGGCATCCCAATTTTGAGAGGAGAAACGTTTACTGCATAAGCAAGTAAATTTATTAGGCATAGGCGGGGAGAAATTTAACTGGCTTTAATTTAAAGGGTTATTTGAGTCTATTTAACTGCGTTTTTGGCTATATTTGAAAGTTTTTACAAAAACGGACATTTATGAATTTAGGGGTCAAATTTAGGCTAGATATGATAAAAACTCGTCCATAAATAATTTTCCACATGAAAATAACCCTTTTTTCTTACTGAGTGCCTTTGTTAACAGGGAACTGACGAAATTCAAGGACTTGCTCTAAATTTGAAAATATCTGAAAAGGCTAGTTTCAATGCACAAGCATTTGAAAACATAAGGCGACTGAAATTGCTCCAACTCAATTACGTAGAGCTCACTGACGGCTACAAATATCTTTCCACCAACATGTTGTGGATGTGCTGGCATGGATTTCCACTACCATCCATACCGAATCAATTTGATCAAGAAAGCTTAGTTGCCATGGACCAGCAGAATAGCAAACTCATACTAGTTTGGGAGGAATCGAAGTACGTACAATTATTGTCAACCTAGTTGTTACTAGCTAGTAGTTCTTTCTTTCTGGTTTTCTACATCATATAATGTTCTGTTCGGATTAATGCTTTGATCAAACGTTTCTTTTGGATTTTAATATCTGGTTTCTTCCGGTTTTGTGTAACAGATGTTTACCAAGTTGAAATTCATTAATCTCAGTCATTCCCATGACCTAGCCAAATCTCCAGACTTTTCAAAACTCCCAAATCTCGAGGAACTGATATTGGAAGACTGTAAAAGTTTGCCTGAGGTTCAATCTTCCATTGGGGATCTTCAAAGACTTACTTTGGTAAATCTTGAAGACTGCGAAATGCTGACGCATCTCCCACTCAATTTCTATAATTCCAAGTCCATTAAAACTCTTCTACTTAATGGTTGTTCAAGATTTCAAAACTTGGCTGATGGCTTAGGGGACATGGTATAATCGAACAACTTGAGAGTTTTATCTGTATGTGGTGTGACAGGGTCACCGTCAACACATCTTTTGCCCCCTTCCTTAAATGGCTCTTTAAGGGAATTAGCTCTTGCAAGCTGCAGCTTAACTGAAGAAGCCTAATTTCCTTAGCAGATTTAAATCTTGGAAACAATGGTTTTCGTAGGCTACCAAGCCTCGGTGGTCTTTCAAAGCTTCAAAAATTGTGTTTAGATAACTGCATAAACCTTAATGCAATCCCAGATTTACCAACAAACTTGACAGTTCTGCAAGCGGTTGGCACGTCGAAAGCGTGAGCTATTGCCGCGTGTGCCTTCATCATCTAATCCAAATATAGTACACTCATCAGCCGCACCTGCCAACTGCACTCTCCCTTTCCTTCTCAAATCGACTTGTATATCGACACCCACCGCGCGGAGACATGGCTGTCTTCAACGAGGCTCGTGGTGAAGCCCGATATGTTGTTCGGGGAGAGCGGGAAGAGGGGCCTTGTTGCTCTCAATTTGGATATGGCTCCGGTCGCCAGCAGCGTCTTGGCAAGAAGGTAATTGCCATCCGATTTTTTATTTTTCTGATTTTGATCGTTTGTTGCGAACCCAGTTGTTCAAGATTGAATTTTTGGATGTTTTGTTTGAAGGGTTTTGTGTGAATTTGGAAAAAGGTTGAGATGGGAGGCTGTAAGGCGCCTATAATGCGTTTATAGTGGAGCCATTTATGCCTCATGATCAAGAATTTTACCTTCCGATTGTTTCTGAAAGGCTTGGATCGACTTTGAGCTTTTCGGAGTGTGGATGAAGAGAACTGGGACAAGGTATTGCAAATTTGTGTTTTTTCATTTTGGTTTCTTTGAGTGGTGGAATTAGGATGGTGTTTTCTGCTTGGTTTTGGGTGCTAATTGCTGTATGTATGTTTGTTTTGATGTTTTATAGGTTAAGACTATATTTTTTCAGACCGAGAAGTCTTTGACAAATGAGGCTTGTGCTCCACTGATTGCCACTCTTCCATTGGAGGTTTGCTTCATACTCTTCTTTCTCATGTATATTCTTGTTAAACTTGAAGTTATGTTGGTGCAAATGCGTTAGCTTGTAGTAAAGATGAGCATATAACTTAAGAATGTGGACTGTTTCAGTATGAAGACCAAACCAAACCACTGGACTATTTCAAATTGAACTTCTTGACTGGCTACAGCTGCATTAAGATATAGTTGTAGATCGAAGTCTGTTAGCAGAAAGAGCATGAGTTTCGTAGGTATATTTCTTCTTGTGTATTGCTCTTTAATCATGTTACTATGTTTCTATTTGATATCAGCATTCTATTTCTCTTTGACAAACTGTTTTGTCGGTATTGGGACTTCTGTCTTATCCATTCTGGTGTGTTACAGGTCAGGGACAAAATTGGGGATTTCGTAAAGGGCGTCTTCATTGTATTTCAGGGTATGCAATGTCTAAAGATAGATAGATATGAGGGGGGACTGGATGAAGTCGAATTAAAATTTTTTTTTTTGAAAAAAAAAAAAAAAAGTATAGCCGAGCGGCTAAACGGCCGGGAGGCTATACTATTTGTTTCCAAAAAATTGGAAAAACCGAGTATAGCCGATCGGCTATACTATTTCTTTTCAAAAACTTTAAAAAACCCGCGGCTATACTATTTATTTAGACAAAAGGGGGAAAATCGAGTATAGCCGATCGGCTATACTATACTAGTGTAGCCGCGCGGCTATACGATTTGAAAAAAAAAATTCTAAATATCGAGTTTAGCCGATCGGCTACACTACTTCTTTTTTTAAAAAAATTAATAACCGTGTTTAGCCGATCGGCTATGCCTGGACCCCTTTTTTTAATTTTTTGGACGTTCCTCAAATAATTGTCGGTCGTAATTTAAAAGGGTTGACTGTGTGCTTCGTTTACTCCTCAGACTCCACAAAACCTATAGATTCTAAATGTTGTATTGGCATGATGGTTATAAATTTTATGAAGGGAGCTAATTTCTTGGCCGTGATCCCAATTGCCTCGGTAAAAGTTTCCAGTCAAGAACCTGAAGGCGATTATCTTTGGCAGGGACAAGTGTCAAACGATGTGTTCCGTTTGCGGACGGGGACCTAGTCCCGATTTGTGTAAAACCGGTTGGTTTTGGGAGGGTGAAGAAGGCAGGAGTTCATCTAGAATGGGATAAACTTATGAAGGAAAATCTGCATGATGCGGGTCGTGTTTTGTACGATTCCGCACAAATCTGCATTTTTCTGATGATGAGGCAGGACGGAGCAATGACGCATTAGCAGTGGAAGGGTGTGTTTCGCGGGTCTGAAAAGTTTTTTATTTAATATTTTTTTCAATTGTTTTTCCTTTTCCCAACCACGTTGATTGTAGTTGCTAAAGAATGAGTTGATGTTGATGGGTCTCGGTTTTTATTTCTTTTTATTTTTGACACCAAACGGTTATCAGTTCCACATTGCTTTTAAATTGTAACCAAAGAATGAGTTTGATGATGAGTATTGAAAAATTCTAAATGTGAGTGTTATGCAATGTTCACCATCCTCTCTCGATAGAAAATAACAGTAAAAAAAAAACAAAGACTTTTCCATTACGTTTTCGCACGTGCCAATAGGCTTTTTCAGTTGTATATATCACGTTGTTTTTCTACATGCAGTCGCATTGATTTTTTTTGGTGATAAGAGGGGCCAACAAGCAAAGTTAAATAGCAGAAATCAAGGTCTAGCAATCCCGAACAGATCATCAAGAAGGATATTTTCCTTCTAGGTAGGGGTCTCATCGAGGATGCAAACTCCAAAAGCTAAGTTATAACTCCAATTAGCAACGCACATTGTATTTTGTCACTGAGCATCTATTACTATTTTCTTACAGTATTCCCATTAACTTATTCTTTACAAGTTTCAAATGCTATAAATCCACTAAAATATTGAACACAGAAGATATCTTGTTCCCTTCCCCGCAGCCTTCTTTGCAGAACTAGAGAGTGAACTTCATTTCATCGTCACCATGAGAGCCAAGTGGAAAGAAGAGCATGAGGAGGTTGAAGAGGAAGAGCCGAAAGATGAGACAGAGATCCAAGTAGTTTTGCCGCCATCCACCATCATCGACGTCGTCTCCCACCTGATTCCCATGTTTGTTTTCTAATCAAGTAATTAGTACCGATTAGTCAGCTTGCAACTCATGACAAAACAGCTCAAAGGTAAATTATGCATTTCGTGAATCAAAATGCATTAGGATATGAATAGTCAAGTCACATGACTAGTCATCTGTTGAGGCACGTGTATTGTCACATCATTTAAAATTCTCACATGAGTCTTATACTTGCCAAACTGTAGGTTTTCTGTCCTAACAATTTTTCTCTTATTACCGCCCGATCGTTAGCCGACAACTCACTAATGTATGACTTAGCTTTTTATGGTAAAAAGAGAGTGAGACTACCATGCCGGCCATGCAAGTTAGAAGTGTCGGATGTCCTCCGATCCGATAAAGCATAAATGTGGCGACCATGATGAAAAAAGTCTTGACGAATACAGTGCAGAGTAGCTTTTATCGGAGTTGATGAAAATGGACTCGACAAATAATCGTTTTTTCTATGGATTTATGAGAGGCCCAAAAACAAACCACAGCCCTATAGCCCAAAGCCCAATATCCATTTTACAATTTTGTGTGTATCATAGGCATCTAGTTTGTTTATTTTGTGAGCAGACAACAGTTTTTAACAAATGGGGAAAAAACAAGGTATAGAGTGAAAGAACACAACCCCAAAAAAGGAGGGTTCTTGCAATAAGAGAAACAAGAAATATAAACAACGAATTACAGTTATTGCAAGACAGTGAGCACAAGAAAATACACAGCTTAGATAACATAGGTCATTTGGAGTTGATGAAGAGGACAAATAACCTGAACATCCAGGGCCACAAGAAAGAAGACCATGCCAGATAAAATCCTGCAACATTTCGGAGCAGAAAACATCATCAAGTGGAGGGCATTACCACTCAGATTCCACCAAAACATTCCAGAGAATGTCACTGCTAGTTTCCAACACCCTCTTGATCTACAAGCACCAATAACTAGAAAATCCTCCCAAATCTAGCAAACTCCACCTCCTCTGAAAACAGATCTAAAGTAGAGCAACCAATTAAACCCCAGAACTGCAAAATCAAACACAATAAGGGTTCATTGGATCATCAAAAGTGCTTTGACACCATGGTTTAAACTGCTCAGAATATCATATGGTAGTTGTGTTGATTTGGCCCAATCACATAAGTCTATTTATTCATTCAATGATAAAAGCTTTTGTTTTCTTCCCTAAGCTATAATTAGGCTGATTCTAATGAGACTGTTTAATCACAAGTGCTCCGAAATGTTTGACTTAATGTATTTACTAGGATGGATCCGATGTATGAATAGACTTTTTATCATACAAAGATTCTTCATCCTTTCTCTGTTTACTTCGTCGTCTTTTACTTTAGTCAATTAAATTATTAAGCCTGCGGCCGACTTGATTGGTTAAATGTTCTCAAAGGGGCTGAATATAAATTGTGAAATGACATCTCTTTTGACTTTAATAAAATTCGAGAATCTTGATTTCCAATTTTCACAATTTTTCCACACGTCATTTAATAAATTACATGCTTAAGTTGCTAAACAACGAAAATATCAATATCTCCTTTTAGCTGAATTCCAAGTTATTTTTCTCTATCCAAATATAATTTATAAAAATAAAAAGATGAAAAAGATACACGTGATGCATACTAATTTATAAAAGAATTAGACTGCAAATAATAATTCTCTTATGATTTTTTTTAATATATAATTCGATTGACTAATTAAACATATACTAATTAAATTATCTCCAAACAGTTCAAACTATATATATCGGATTCAAATGATTTTTTGTAGAGATGATATTTGAATGAATATCTAAAAAATAGACGGTTTGGATTAGTGAAACACACTGCAGAGTGGGCGCTACAAGAGTGTCCCTCAAATAAACTTATTTAAGGAATCTTTTAATAGAAGCTATATATATATATATATATATTTGAAGTTAAAGTAAATTACAAGGTAGATCTCTAAAGATCTTATCTCCATACAAATCACATCGTATTCTAAAAGCAACCAGTTTGAACTATATTGCTTTTACTCACAATTGATTTTTGTGCAACTAAAATCCATAGACAAATCCAAAGACAATTGTCACAAGTGGGCTACTGTGTGCTCCTTCTGCATGAATGCAAAATATGGCATAATAATCGGACCCATTTCTCTCTGCGGGGCATAAAAAAACCGAAGAACAATTTATTAAAACCATGCCCTATCACATAAATTTATTAATCGTACATTGTTTGGTACAACAAAAGCAATCATCAAATGACACTGCAAAAAGAAACGAAAAAAATGCAATAATCCAAATCCAAAAGGCCTTGGACGCTCAACAACCCCTCTTGCTGCACCCATTTAGAGCAAGTGGGATCCATCTCAAGGCCCTCCAATCAAGTCCAAACAAACTGCTTATAACTATAAACGACAACAATTAATTCACTTGTGTAAATATTATATGCATCACTTGGGAAACCGAAGTGCAAGCCAGACTCTTCAACACTCAGGTGTCTGTGTATGGTCTCTCTTGGGGTCCCGGCAATAGTCATACACCAAGTAGTTCCTCTGCACCCACTCCATGGCTGAGTTCTGCTGCTGGCTCAGCCCCGTTGCGCCAGAGGGGGAGGCCGAGGGCGGCTGGCATGAGGTTGTAGTAGGGCCATCGGCTGTGCACCCACCTAGTTTGAAATTGTTGTACCTTCCAATAAAAGGTTGGTAATTGTAGTCGGCTTTGTATTTTCCATCCTCTGTGGCCCATGTTGATGCATCCCATATGGATCCATATGCCCACATTGGCCTCAATGGAAACGTGGCATCACTCTTTCTTTGGTACCTTCTTATGGGCACATCATCCACCAGGAATCTATAAATTATTTACATCATATATAATAAGTCATCATTATTATTGTCAGCTCTACAAACATAATTTAAATGTGTATCAACTCAATCTTCATAAGGCAACAAAAAAATATAAAAAAGAAAATCAATGATGCTAATGTAAAAGGTCATTCGTGAATTTCACATACAAGAGAGATGTGATCAGTAATATGATAATTATTTAAACTAATAAAGTAAAAGTTGAAAGTAAGTTCAGAATTTTGGGGAATTTACGTTGATGTAACGACTCAATGAACTTAGAAGATTCTTTAGAAAAAAGGGAATAAAAAAACCAGAATCCTAAGTAGCATTTCCCCTTCAAAAATAAAAAACAAACTGTGCTTCACACATTCCCCTACTAAAAGACACAAGACAGTTTGCCTTGATGTTTACCTTACAAACACATGTGACATGTAAAACATTAAGTTTGATTGGAAAAAAGGTACAACAATTGGTGGTACCACCATACTCACATGATCTCAGTAGGGTTCCATACTATAGCGTAGTTATGAAAGTCTTGTGTTGGATCAAACCAGAGATGAAACTTCTTCTCTCTCCCAATGATGTTTCCATCTCCACTTCCTCTAATGTACACATTGGTTTGCAGAGTGTAGGGCTTCCCGGGGGTTGTCCCGAGGAACTCGATATCGATTTCATCGTGGTTCCCTGGGTGTTCTTCATTGTTAGAGAGCTGTAAAAACAAGCATAGAAAGTTAGACACAACCCAATTTTCATTCTTCTTCCTAATCTAGGAATTAATTAATCTAATGCAATTATGCAATCATGAAAGCAAGCCTTACATAAAATGATGTAATTACTCCAGCAGTATAACCTGGTTGGAGCTTGACGGCTGCTCCAAAATATCCAGAACGATATGGATGAAGTGACTTGAACCCACTTCCTGCAGTATGTCAAAAATGTAGCAGATGCTAAAAAATCTGAGATAATAATTATAAATGATCATAAAACTTAATTAAAGCATAAAACAGATCAAAATTACTAAATTGAAGTATAGAAAAGCATGAAGTTTGTATGGTTGAGTACCTGAGCTAGAATCAAGCCAGATTGTTAATGCACCCTGGTCTAAATTCTGATGCTTAGGTCCCCATAGGTTTCTAAAAACCTGATCAAACCCTACTGTGCTAATTTTGGAACTGGGGTTATAGCCAGGTGAGGGGGGACCCTGAGCACTATTTGAAGAGAACATGAGGAAGAAAATTAAAGGGAGAAGAGGAGCCATGAAGAGAAAAAAAAGAAAAGAAGGGGGAATGAGAAGGCAATGCAGCACAAACAGAGTGACTCTGTTTTGAAAACAGGGGTGGGACAGAGAATTGAGGGTGGGTAGCAGTAGGCATATGAAAATAATATGGCTTTACAGTTCGGTATAAATAGAGTGATCTGTAGACCCCACATTGAAAAGGTGAGAAGTTGGTTGATGAGGGAAGTTATACATGGAGACAAAATTCCCTCTAGAAAAGGTCTTGAGTTCAAGTCATAGCATTCGTGTAGTGTGTGAGTTCAAGTTATAGCATCCGTGTAGTGTGTGTGAATTTAACATACAATCACTCTCTTTCAATAAGAAAAATCCTTTATAAAAAAAGAAGATAACAGAAAACTTGTTGGTTGTGGTTGCTGAATGAGAGAAGAAAACTGAAGAAGATAGAAGAGAGAGAGCGGTTAACAGTTAATTTGTTCTGATTCATGACATGACTGCTTACCTTATAATTTGTCACAAAGCCTCACAGAGATATATGTCCAAAATAGCTTAAATCTTGGATATATGTATATATAAATTCTGTGCGATCCTGACGAAGCATGATGGTGTATGTGGATATGGCATGAAAGAGAATTCAGGGGACATTATCCATCTCCATGCTTTGGAAACTATCTTGTTCACAGTTTCAGGAAATTTTAGTAAGTGGGGAAGTTATCTTGTTCATAAAATTTTCAGGGGTTTGCTTGTTTGTGTTTTTTAGGGGCAAGTTATCTTGAATGAGTTCAGAACCACCTCAAATTCCAATGAGTTTTCCTTTTCAAACCCTTAATTTTCTTTCTCCTAAGCTATATAGAGCTGCAGGCCTGCAACACTAGATGCTTGTTCCAATTGTATCAAGGGACCAAATGAACCTGGTGTCATGATGTTGATGCGGCTAAACATTGGATACTGTCACAACTTCTTTGGACCAGAGCAAGACTAATAAATTTTTTATTATAAAAAAAATTCCATACCTACTCCAAAATTTAAACTTTTTTTCTTTTGTTTTTCACTGCAAATCATGTCTAGGTCAACTAATCTAATTACGTTAACCTTTCTATTTTGCAGAAAGTTTAGGTGATATGATCCCCATGTTTATATATGCAGACAGTCTCAAGTCTCCCTGATTTACTTCTTTTACGTGTGACTATTTACACTTCGTTTACCTAATTTTTTTTATAAAAACATTTCACTAAGAAGTGAAAAACCTACTTTGAATCTGCAAAGCACGTGTATTTATAACCAATGCCATACTGGTCCAATGGACTTTTGGGGACCTTGCAGGTTCAAGGTAGTTCGTTCATAAATTGTGGAGGTAGGTAATGTGAATGGGAATTTGATGAACAACTTGCCGCCTTGACCAACGGCCACATATATATTTTCTTTCTTTGACATGAGATGAAATTTCTTTGTAGAACAAAAAAGTTGAACATCCAATAAGGGTCGTGCAGCGTAGCAAGAAAGTACTTAATTATAGTAGACAATAAAACCCTCACAAAGTTTTAATTATAGTAAATTTGGCTTTACCCTCTCAAATTAAATTTTTTTTACCTGCAATTGATCACCTTTTATTTATTTTTTTTATTTTTATTATAAATAAAACCCATTTTTTTAATAAGAAAATCCGATGACTAGGATTCATCCAACTCAACAAGTTACCTAATCAAGCTTAAAGTTTGAGTTGTCTTTGCTGTTGTTGTTTGTCTCCATTTTTTCATATTTCTAATTCTTAAAATATATTTTTTTATTGAAAGAGGCAATAATATACTAAACTCACACACAATATGAATGCTAGGACTCGAATCCAGGACCTTGCCTGGGGGAAATTATTCCAAACTACTACACTAATGAGTCCTTGCTGCTATTTCCACCTCATGTCCTATTTCCCCACCCACCTTATCTTCCCACCCACATGTAAATTTGAAAAAACAAAATCTTATCTTTCCACCCACCTTTAATTCTAAAATACCCTTTAATTATAATTTGGTACTAAATGATGACATGACATAATTTGGTACAAAAACAATCTTAGTAATTATGAGCCTCGCCTCCAAATTCGAGCTCCATAGATCAATATATCAGAAACCCATAAATATTACAATGCATATAGTCAAATTCTACAAGATACAAATATACCCAATTGAATAGGAATCAAAAGAACTAAGAGATGAAACTATATATTTTACCAAAGAAATGAATTACTCAATAGCTACAACACAACAAGCCTATGAATTGCTGGAAATTGTTCTCTCTAGGATCCGAAAAATCCAAAGGCAGAACACCAACATATCCGTGGAGCTAAGCAATAGCTGCTCAGAGCCCAAAATTCACCAATTACCCACTTAATCCCTCAACATCCTATACAAAATACCATATTCACAAGCTCTCAATTACATCTTTGAGCAATGCTTTCAACTTCATAAATGAAACTTCTCTTCTCGTTGAAGAATCCAGAGCCTCCCTAGTCGTCCTTCTGCTCTCTTCAGTTCCCCCAATATCCCTATGGTTCTTCAAGTTCGAATCACGGAAAGCACTCAATTCCCACAGAGAGATGGGAGGGCGGAATGGATTGGACTGGGGTACTGTAGGTGGGTGCTTGAGGAAGTGAGGGAGATGGCTGCCGTGCAATGGAGGAAGAGGGAGGAGGCAGGAGGGTGGGGGTATGCGTGATGAGAGGGAAGGGGTTTTAGAATTTTTAAAAATATTTTTAGTTTTTTTTTCTTCATATGTTTTTTTTTAATTGGTTTTATTATTTTATTTTTTTTCCCCAAGTCCTCAAATCATTTTACAAAGGGGTAAGTTTGTCTTAAATTTTTTGAAGATAAGGTGGTAGAGAAATATGATAGGTAGGTGGAAATAGCAGCTCTTTCCTTATTGTGCTGAATATACTTTCAAATATTTGCTGCAATTTTCCATTAATGTCCATTTCATTAAGTTTTTAAGATTCAAATGGAGTTTAAATTTGCTTAAATTTAGGGTAAGGTTTTTTAATCATTATTTTGTGGTCAAATTTTTTTAATCAAATTCGTAAGCACCTTATAAACTCTGTATTATAATAAACATATAATTATAATTATGGTTTAACAACAAGTTAATGACAAGGCTAACAATGAAACAAACATGGTTGGAAAAGTTATTTCTTGTATTGATGGAAAAAAATTATGAAAATTTGCTGACGTTGGCTTAGTCAAGTTGACTAGAGCGAATGCGCTCTCCACTTTACACCAGAGTTCAAATTCTCTTTCTCATAATTTAGATTAAGTTAAAGTAAAATATCGTTTACATAAAAAAATTATGAAAACCTAATTTGATTGTTTAGTAGTTTAATTACCCAACATTCTGCCAACTAATCACACACTATACTCTACCATAAAAGATTTCTAATTAATCACCTAGGTACCTACATGCAATCAAGAGTCATAATGTTCATGAGTACCATATTTCTGTTTTGTTTTGTACGTACTAGATTTTTACACGGTGGGCATGATATTATTATATGGATTTATAGGAGACAAATATATTTTCATAAAGTATCATTTTAATCATTAATTTGGTGCACCCCAACTTTCAGACGCATATATATAATATATAGATTACGTCTCACGAGAATAGACAAAAGGGTGCGTCTCATTAATTTGGCCTCAGTGCCCTACGTGATTGAATGCATGGGTCCAGTTGGTCGACCAATACGGATATGTATATTTTTCTTTAGTTTTTAATACTCAACAAATTGATGGGTTAATATTTAATATTGTGAAAAAAACATACCTGTCAAACCGGTCATGTTTCCTTTACAAAGGTTAAGGTTGGGCCACAAATGGAGAAATTATAGACTAGTACAGTATCACCGCGTCAGTTGGTGATACTTTCACTCAAAAAATTTCTGTGTTGTTGAATGAAAACGAATAGAATTAAATATATCGCACATCCTCGTGCTTGGTGGTCCATATATAATATCCATCTTACTTGCCTGCATCATATTAATTATCCTATGTCCCTAAACTTTGTTCTTTGAAACTTCTACAAATATCATTTCTGATTATAATAATGCTTAACCCCACGTCATCTTTGCTATACATGTCAATAACAAATATCATTTGTGTTGTTTTTTAAAAGCAATTATTACCATGTTGTTAGAACTTAGCTAGAATATTTAAAAGGATAAGTACAAGCTACAAGGAGCTTGTAGCTTTGCCTTATGTGAAGAGATATGCAAACAGCATATATATATAAATAATGATGAGGTAAGAGCATGTATTTTTGGTTAACGAAATGAATTAGCAACCCCACCACCACACCACTTGTATCAGTTTGGAGAGTATATATTATCATCTTAATCACGAATTTTTCTTTTTCCTTGATTTATGGTGGATTTTTTCTTGTCAAATATACATTGCTTTCACGTTATCTTTTTCTCAAGATTTTGTGAGACTAGCAGTTTAACATATACGACAGACTGCGAATCTATAAACCCACAACATCTTACCTGCCCATTATGTTTTGGAGATAATGTTTTGGATTTAATTTCTGTATTATTAAAGCTTTTAATTTTATAAATCAATGATATGCTAGTCACGAGTCAGACATTTCTGCAAGATCGTAATTTTTCTACGGCATTGGAAGAGGACGGCTGCTGGGCATGTGCTTATGTCTAGCAAGCATGCATAATAGCAATTAAACCAAGACACAATTTCCACAACGCAGAAAAGAAAACTACATGACACGAATGAACCTTGGAATATAAGAATTATATCAATATATTATCATGCATGATAAATGCAGCGCCAGTTGCAGTCAACTCATCAAACAGGAATGTCTTGCCGACAATAATAATATTATGACCGGTGCCCCTCAATACAATGTAGTAACTAGTAACCCCTAATCTCTCAACTTTACTAGTAACCCCTAATCTTTCAACTTGTAGGCCCCTTCCTAGCTATAGTTCCTCCATGCATATAATCATGGGTTATATATCAAAATGATCCCTGTATTTTGTATGTTTGCTCAAGTTTGGCTTGGATAATGACCCACTGGGAAGTTGCTCGTGATCGTTCCCAAAAATAAAACCGTGAGGGTAGAGAGGGGGGCCCAAAATGGACAATATCGTGCTACGACGGAACCAATTCCGGGATGTGACACTCACTTAAACACAAAAGGGATTTTTTTTAAAATGATTTAATTAACAACGAAATTAAAAGACAAAACAAGTAGAAAGTCACGAAACACAAGATGAGAAATTTAAATTGATAAAAGCACTAGGACAATGAATTCACCACTAGTAATCCAATCTAGCATCTTATTCACCTACCTATTAACTAACCATTTGATGTCGCCGCCCATTTTTCCTTTCATGAATTACTTATGGTATTTAGGCTAACTCGTATATTCCTACATGTAATTCTTCTATGGTATTTAGGTCAAATACCAACACATAAAAACTCATTAAGATCAGTGAAAACCTCCAATAAAGCATGTAAACCTTAGGAGTATGGTTTTTACCCTAGACGAATTACAAATCCTAATCACAAGAAGCAAGCCTCAAATTAAATATGGTATTTACTCTAATTTGCATCCGATTAACTCAATTAAAAGTGTAGATGGTGATCAAGCATCAAGATAATCAACCAAGTTATTAAGCACAGTGATTAAGAATCCAACATCAAATGACAATCAATAGATAGGTAAAATAAGAGAACTAGATTATTATGCTAGGGTTATATCATTCCCTAGCAACAAAAAATTAGTTACGCATAAGGAAGAAAAAATAAAACTTAGCAAATTGTGGTACTCTTTTGGCGTCTCCAATTTCTCCTAGTCTTTGAGTGACCCCAAGGGAGTTGTTTCTCATGCTTAAATAAAGCACCACACGTATATTCCTACCTTAGCTGGGCTTTTACAACAGCCCAAAAATAAAGAAAAATCTAATTAAAACATAAATCCAAAATGGGTAAGTAATTGATTCCTCTTCCTACTTTGACTAGGATAACACGTCAATTTGTTTGCACTCACGTTTGGGGTAGTTCCTCCTCCAAGAAAATTCGGGAAAAATATGTAAATTATAGGTGTTTGTCTTATCTTTCCAGCCATATATCGCACGACTTGAGGTAAAATCAGAAAAGTCTTCAAATAATCATTCTTCCACAGAAGCACAGTTTTTGATGGGATTGCAACTTATGCTGACTTAACTTCAAAGACTGCTCTTATTGGCTGCTCTGAAATTTCTAAAAAAATTCCACAATCATCTTCAAGATCTTAGCTTTCATCTACAATTAGTTTTGTATAAAAATTCCACCAAAAAGTCATATTTCCGTTGAAAACCAATTACTTGCTCTGCAAATTTGAAAGTTGTGAAAATAAGAAGTCCTTTTTAAATCAAATTCTCCTACAAAAACTAAGTATAAAGAGTATATAAATCTTTAAATTTATGGACTTATCAAAGATGTAGCCAATAGAGGGAGAATTTGACCCAAAAAGAACAAAAGAGGGAGAAACTTGCTGCTGTCGAATAGCAAAGAGAAAAAGAGAAACAAGAAGTCTAATAGCCAAAAGAGAAGGAGAGAGAAGATATAGGACCACCTAGATGGGCAACATATGAGTAGCATTTGCTTTTAATTTTTTTAAATTTTGGAATGGGTTTATAACACATGTAGCTATTTTTTTTTTCTTTAATAGAAAAATTTGGGTTGGGCAAGCCCCCATCTTGCCATGTGCATAGCACCGCCCTTGATCGACGGTGCCCCTCAATACAATGTAGTAACTAGTAACCCCTAATCTCTTAACTTGTAGGCCCCTTCCTAGCTATAGTTCCTCCATGCATATAATCATGGGTTATATATCAAAATGGTCCCTGTATTTTGTATGTTTGCTCAAGTTCGGCTCGGATAATGTTATCTGAGTTCAAGCTCAGGTTAGCTCAAGGTTGAGTGAAGCTCGTAGGGCTGTGCTCAAACTCAGCTTGAATAATTTTTTCAAGCTCAAGTCGGCTTGTTTTTGTATCGAGCTTGAGCTTATTATTGGCTTGGATCACCTTGTTTTAAAATGAGTTTAAACTTAATTTTGGCTTGAGTTATTGAAAAATAATGGAACAAATACAAATAAACATAATAATATGACATGTCCAAATAGAAATGCACATTCCTGAAAGACAAAACGTCCATGTCTTCTTAGTATAATCATTATTGAGAGGTTAGACTTAAGGTTTCTAGTCTTGAATTGGTTAACCCCTTCGATTTTAGATTTTAAGTTTAGACTTAAAATCAAAACTCTAAAAGACAATATTATTAGGGGTGGTTGTGGTTCGGTAACCGCGAATTTTTGCCCAAACTGCAAACCGACCGACTATTTGCGGTATGGTGATTTTTGAAACAGCAAACCGACCGCGTTTTGCGGTTTACCGCATTGGTAAACCGCAAAACGCGGTCGGTTATCTTGAATTAGCGGTTTAAAACTGCAAGTTCTTTTTGTTTCATAAAAATCAAATCTTCCACATTTTGTGCCTAATTTTGATGCTTCTTTTGAAGCTTTTTGAGTTCAAGCATACTTTAACCCAAAAATATAAATTCATAACCTAAATAAATAAATTCACAACCTCAACTTCTGAAACATATGTAAATTCACAACATCCTCAACTTCTCAAGCATTCACAACCTAAAGAAAGTTAAAGTTACAATTCCAAGCATTCTAATTAAAGTTTAACTTCTTAAGCATTTACAACCTCAACTTCTCAAGCATTCCAATTCCAAATCATTTAAAGTTACAAACCAAAAGGAAAATGCAATGCAAAATGAATTAAAGTTACAACCCAAAGGAAAAATTCAAAGTTAATTAAAGTTACAAACTAAAAGGAAAATGTAATGCACCAATGTTACAAACTAAAGTTACAAACTCAAGTGTTGGTGGTGGTGAGTGGATTTGAAGGACCCCATTGTGTTGTTTGAGCACCAATGCTATCTACAAAATGTAATTTTTTATTTATTTTAAATATAGTTGCAGTTTGCGGTAACCGCAAATTTTGAAAATCAAATATCGCAACCGCAACTGCAAATGCGGTTCGGTTCTTCATACCGCAAATGCAATTAAGTTTCCCGCGATTGCGGTTCCATTGAGGTAAATTCGGTTGGTTTTTACGGGTTTTCGGTCTAAAATGCCACCCCTAAATATTATACCCAAATGTAATCAATTCTGTCAATATAATGAGATTAAAATTGAAATAAATAAATAAATAAAAAGGAGGTATTCTCAATGTGTCATACCCGTAAGAAAGATGCCTAGAATTTATGTTTATCAATATTGCATCATCAAAGTAGGAAGGATGGCAAAGTGAAATGATAGATGGGATAAATAAAATGGATATAATAAAGGGAGATCAGAATTCAGAACGATACAAGTTAATTGGCCCCTTTGACAAATAAAAAAAGAAAAGCTAATTATCCCCCTTGCATGATGAAGTTAATTTCCTAACTGACTAAATGGGTGCGAAAGGGTTACGGCAGAAAACGGGCTCTGCTTTGAATTCTTGCATGCTGCCAAAATCGCCCAAGTGCAAACGGGCCTAGAAGTTTTTTAATAACCAGATGAAGGCCCTACTATATACTAAAACTCCTACTACTAGAATTGGGCCTAAGGATGTGGGAAAGGAGGGCGGAGGAAGAAATTGGTGTATGATGGCTCCGCGGATTGCTTTCTTTGGCATTGGCAATGGCGACTGCAGATCAATCTCTGGCATGTTAGAGCCATTTAAATTACTTATACATTTGTGTTTATTGTTATGCATTTTATATTTTTATCATTTGATAAAGAGATTAATAAAAAAAAATTAAATGTAGTGTTAAAAGGGCCAAATTATTTCACAAATACGTTTTTTAAAATCAAATTTTAAAACACCTAGATGATGTGATAGTAATTTTTTTTTAATCAAAGAGAAATATTTCATTAATTTCGCTGCAAAGACATATGAGTTACAACTAGAAAACTAGAAAACAGAGGTGCAACAACTTAGGTGGCCTCGTTCAAACCTTGGCCCCTTAAAAAATCCCCAAAGAACGAAAATCCGGTCAAAGAAACAGAGTAACACCACAGCTCAAGTAACCCATGTTTATCTATTCCTTAAAAAAAAAAAAAAAAGCTCTCGTTTTGTGTACATACTTCTTCATTAGACGAAATAGGTTATTTTTCAGTTAGTGTAACCTCTAGACTGTAGTCGATAACATTGGACGATAGTAACCTCCAGTCTATGTCACCGTGCGACAATGAACTTTGATCAATGTTAGTGTATGACAATGAACTCTGATCGATATCACCGTACGACAAATGATATCAACGGTAAAAAAAAAAACTAGAGTGGTAAAATTGCTTATATTGAATGATGTTCACTCATTTATATGAGTGAGTTTGCGTTTTTTTTTAAAAAAAATCCTCATGTATAGAAAAGAATTGAAAATATAAAATGTGTCAATAACAAATTAAAACAATATGATTTAACGAGGGAAAATAATTATTTAGCAAAGAGAAAATAAAAGCTACAATGAAAAATGTGTAAAAGTTGCATGAATTGATAAAGCGGTTCTAGAAACTTCCATTAGTAAATTTTTTTTTTTTGTTAGATTGTCGGAGTGACAATCTCCCGCGCGGAGTCTTTGTTTTTGGTCAATGCAGTCCGGAGTCTATGCTTGTAAAAACCTGCTTCCTGGAAGGGACAATCGCCCGTGCGGTGTCTTTGTTTTTGGTCAGTCCAGCCCGGAGTCTACGCTTGTAAAAACCTGCTTCCTGGAAGGTTGCATGTGGTTTCCGTCACACACGCTTTCCTGTCCGTGTGGGGCCCGTTGGAAAGGGGTCACTAATTTGTGGATAATTTCTGTTTAAATACTGGGTGAACCAAAGAGTTTTTCACTTCCTTCCGGTTCAGTCTCTGGAGTAAACAATTCTTTTGGGTCTCTTTCTATATTTTGTGTATCTGAAATGGAGGATACAGACTTGCAATGGGGATGGCCTAAGACGGAGATGGCCATGGTGAAGGCGCCTGGTCCTTCCTACAAGTTCTCGGGTCCGAAGAAGGACTCTTCCAAGTTAATACGGCGAAAGAAGGGGAAGAAGTCGATGAATTCGGATAGTTTTGGAGCGAGGCCTCTTTTCCCCAACACACCCACTTTCGATAGAGATGATGGCATTATTCGTTTCCCTAACAGTATCGTTAACAGTATTCATCTCTTTCGATTTGTTTGCTGGAAACTACATAATCCCTCACGACGACTTTTTGCTCCTCATTCCCTCGAATTCCGAGCATCTCTCGTTTCTTTCCTTAAATTTGCACTAAATGACCATATATGTCTGCGTTTGCGTAAGTTGCCTGAGTATTTAGATCATGAGGGCAACAATCAGATTCAGATTCACCATCCAAGGCAAATTAGGGGAAACGTAACAAATATTTCTGTTTCAGCACAGTGGATGATTTTACTGGCTAGTTTCTGCCTGGAGATTATATCAGCTGTTTTTGAACAGATCACCTCCCCAAGCAAGCCTCACTTTGCACTTGTTGCTATGGTGTTGGCTATTCTAGCTCTGCTCACTTGCCTCGCAGAGCTCTCTCTCAAGGGCAGAGAGGCAAGAGTCCGAATACTACTAGAAAAAGGATCAAAGGCATTGAGTGCTATCAGTTTCTTTTGCCTTTTTTAGGGATTGAAAATAGTGCCTATTGTTGTATTAGGGACCAATGTTTTGAAAGGCGAGGCGTTTTAGTTGCTCTATGCAAGGTGTAAGCCTTAAAACAGTGAGGCGTAAGCCTTTTGAATATTAATTTATTTTAATAAGAAAAATTTATAAATAATACAATACAACAAAAGATGAAGAGAATTCTTGAAATTGATGGAGATTATTTGGTAAGGTAGAAATTAGGGTTGTACTATACCAATATATATATATATATATAGGTCCATGTGTTAATATATTAATTTAGAAAAAAAAAAAGGGTAAGTAGAATAAAGGCTACAGCTGCCTGGAGTTAGAACAATGCAAGAAATATATTAATATATTCTTACCTTAATTTTATTAGAATAAAGGTAAGAACAAAAAAAGAGAAACTTGCGTTTAATTTTTTTCAAAACACTCAAAGTGAAACGACATCGTTTCATTTAAAGTTTTTAAAACACTAAAATTGAAACAACGTCGTTTCAATTGAATAACCCTAAAAAATTAAACACGTGAAGTCTTCTACCTCGCAAAGTCGTCTTCCTCGCGTAGCCAATTTCCAGATTGCACAGCGCTGCCTCACTCCTCCTGGCCACTGCTTGCAACGCCTCCTCACGCCTCCCCGCGCTACACGTGCAACTTGTGAAATAGCTGACCACCTTAGGCGATTCCTTGCTGCCTTGCTTCGATGATCGCAAAGGCATGCCTTTGGGATCCTCTATTGATAATATATTACTGAATATAAAAATCTGTGCCTAATTTTTGCAATAGGTCCCAAATGTCGCAACATTTAGATATATGTTCGTTGTGTTAAAATCGAGTTATTTATATTTGCCACTAATTCATTTTTTTTAATCAGTTGAGAAGGATTGAAAATCTGGACCTCTAACAACATTGAGATGATCATGGTACTAGTCAACTTAATTCTCAGACTGTTAGATACTATAAGACTCGTTGAATTTGTGTGTGTGAAGAAAGAGGATGATCATGGGTTACTAGGTATGTTGTTACGCCCGTTTTATTTTCAGAAAGAGGATGGTCATGGGTTACTAGGTATGTTGTATACGAACTGACAAAAACAAAATTTCAGATTATACATCCTTGAATTATATATATCTATGGGGATCGGTGCCCTTTTTGCCTTATGGATTACTCTAGTTGTTTGGCCTTGTCGAATATTCGAGGACCTTAATTAAATAAGAATAATGCTACTCTTACCACATTTGTATACCACATTCTCATACCACCTTATGTGGCAGTTGAGGTGGACAGCCACATTAATTAAAATGATTTAATATTTTCTTTTCTTTAATGGTTTATTCCAGTATTTGTTTTTCTAATTGCCTTAATTAAAATGCACTTCATTGATTTAATTGATGTGGCATATAAAATGGACATGCCACATCATGTGGTATAGAAATGTGGGATAAAAATGTGGTAAGTGTAGCATTACTCATTAAATAAAGCCTTTTGTTTTGTGATTCACATCCAATGTATCAGTTTTTATTTTATTTTTGATATTATTGATTAATTATTTTTGTATATGTGTCGAATAATATTTTATTGGAAGGAGGAATGCCCTTAAAGAATGAGGCAAGCAGCATGTCCCTGCTAAAATGCCAGCCTCCACACGGAGAGACCGGAAATCATACGAAAGAATCTACAGCCTTTCAGTAAAAACAAAAACTCCTTAACCAATGACGGGGAAAGAGAGGAAACACTTAGTGAGCTGAAATCTCAAAGAGCGGAGAGGAAGGGTGGACACATTTTCCACTCCCTCACCAAAGTCAAACAACATCTCTTCCTGTGTCTATTCTTTGGTTTCATCAACACACACCTGCCGCCCTCTCATAATTTTTCTCTATGTTCTTCTTCGATTGTCTCTCTCTCTGTGCGATTTCCATATTCCTTGTTCCAGTTTCACTTTCGTGCCATCTACGATCTTGCTTGTATTAATTGACAGATTTGTATAGCAATCTTACAGGTTATTTCAGTATATGAAATAGTATGCACTTTTTCTCTCTAATATTCTACCAAAAGTTCTTGTATCTTTTGTGTTTCTAGCAGATTACTTGCACCCACTGCCGAATGGCTTTGAGCAGCCAAAGAGCCTCCACTTCTGCTCCTTCAGCTTCTCCATGGAAATACCATGTGTTCTTGAGTTTTAGGGGCATAGACACTCGCAGACGTTTTGCGGCTCATCTATATCACAGATTGTGGTTTCGCTCAATTACAACTTTCAGGGACGACAATGAACTTGTAAGAGGTACAACTATTTCACCAAATCTACTGAGAGCAATTGAAGAATCGTGGATTGCGATCGTTATCCTCTCACCAAACTATGCTTCTTCATCCTGGTGCCTAGATGAGGTTTCAAAGATTGTTGAGTGCAAGGACGTGGACACCATTCTACCAATTTTTTATGATGTAGATCCTACTGATGTCCGAAAACAAATGGGAACTTTTGCGGAAGCCTTCAACAATCACAAAAAGAACTTTAAAAAAGACAAAGCAAAGCTACAACGCTGGAGAGCTGCTCTTACAAAAGTTAGTAATATCTCTGGCTGGATTTCTAAAGACAGGTAAGCATGAACAAATGCACAGGTATTAGTTCTTTCAAATTATGCTTCATATATGTAATCTCACCAGATGGTTTTTTCTTGGTTGTAGAGATGAGAGCGAACTTATCAATGAAATTGTGGAAGAAGTGTGTAACAAAGTGCATCCTACAATATTCACATTGCCAGGTTCCCTAACAAAGTTGGTGGGAATTGATTTTAGACTGAAGAAAATAGAATTGCTATTAGATCGTGAGGCAAAAGATGTTCGCTTTATAGGGATATGGGGGGATGGTGGCGCAGGTAAGACAACTACAGCAAGACTTGTTTATGACAGAATTTCCCATCACTTTGATGTTAGCTGCTTTCTTGCTAGTGTGAGAGAGGTTTGTGCAACACATGGGCTTGTTCATTTACAAAAACAACTTCTTTCCCCAATCTTGAAGCAAAAAGTGAATGATGTTTGGAATGTTCATAGTGGATCCGACATGACCAAGTACTGTTTGTGTAATAAAAAAGTGCTTCTCGTTATTGATGATGCGGATCAGTTAAACCAACTGGAAGTATTGGCCGGAAAGAAAGACTGGTTTGGTTTGGGGAGCAGAATCATTATTACAACCAGAAAGGAATGTCTCTTGATTGAACATCACGTAGAGGAACGATATCAACTCTTGGGATTACAAGACAGTGAAGATTTTCATCCCCCCAGAAGGGATGAGCCTGAAAGAGATCTTAACTTGCAACTGCCTAAGAAGCTGCCTAATTCAATCGAACATCGAAAAGATGATGAACCCACTAAAGTTCAGTCGAAGAAAGATGAACAAGTTGGCAAAGTTCCCAATGCTGTTGAAGAAGGTGTGAACATGGATTCTCCTCCTAATTTCAAGGTGTGTGTTGGCTGCAAGAGGAATATTGAACATGGGGCATATAAAAATGAGAAGGGCACTCATCAGTGGCATCCACATTGTTTTCGCTGTCATGCTTGCAATCTTCCATTTATTCGTCCCACATTTAAATTGCATGAGAATCATCCTTACCACACACCCTGCTACATGGAGCGGCATTTACGATGTGGTGTTTGTGAAAATTTAATCCCATCAAATTCAGATGGTAAAGTGGTGGCTATGCTACATCCTATCTCGCTACAAAGATCCTGTCCCTCTCACGAGGACGACGGAACTCCTATATGTTGTGGCTGTGCAAGAAAAAAGCCAAGGAACACCATATATTATTTACTTAATGATGGTCGGCATCAATGTCTGGAGTGCCGGGACTCGGCGATTATGGAAGCTGGCCAATGCGAAGCCCTTTTCCTTGAAATACAAGAAGTGTTTGATTTGAAATTTCAAGAGAAAAATATTCTAATACACTTTGTCGATCAAACAGAATTCTTAGAAGTGAGTAAACAGTTGGTAATAGCTAAATTTAATACCAACATCAAGAGATCTATTTTATTTGGCTTGAAGCGCCCTGAAGTAACAGCAATTAAGATACTGAGTGGTCTTCCTAGGCTGACGACAGGGTTCCTTATGGCTCAGACTATGATGCAAGCATGGCTAAAGGTTAAATGTTATCGAATTCGAAATATGAGCCCACAGGTTAAAACTGGTATGAGCCAAGTGTTGGGCCATATGTGGCTGGAATTTGTGATGAATTCTGTGTCAGACTTCGAGAAGAAGCTTGGTAACTTTTATCAACGCCGAATTGAGTCAGCTAGTGGAGAAGGGTTCAGCTTAGGTAGAAAAGCAGTACTCAAGCATGGTCTAAGACAGACCCTTGACCATATTGCGATGACAGGAAGCTTTCCACTTGTATAGTGATACGAACAAGTACTTCCCAGATAATCCACTTGTGGATTGATATTAATTAGGCTGTTAATTGTTTTTGTTTTTGTTTTTTTTTTGTTTTTCTATCTGAATTGATGGCCATGAGGTTAAGTTAACAAAAGCCCTACTAATGTCAATCAACATTTATGCAGAACTAAAGTTGTTTGTATCTTTAAATGCATGTTATTGATGAGACACCAATTTCCAAGGTTTGAACTTACACACACATATATTAGTACAAGCGATATTAATGGCACGAGATTCGAACACAGGCAGGACCTTAGGTGCATGGGTAATTGCTTTTAAGAGCACTTTCACCAGTTGGCCATAGGGCGGCTACTATTCACATGAATAGTGGCTGCCCTAGCACAAAAAAAAAATTGTGTTTCCAACAGTGTAAGGCTTGCCACTGCAAATACTATTCATTTTTTTGTTTTTTTCACAACTTTGTTTACTTAAACAATTAATTTGGATAATATTTTCGGATAAGATTTTTGGGTTCCTACGTGTCAATACTATTCATATCAGAGGGTTTCAAATTTAAACACCCATTTCAGATCAGATTTTCGGTTTCAAATTTCAAATAAATTTCAGATAAATTTCAAATTTCAGATGCATTTCAAAATTCAAATTCCAGATAAATTTAAAATTTAAAATTTCATGTGAATTTCAAATTTCAGATAAGATTTTTACCCTCTAAAATTGCGCCACGTGTCATCTCTATCTGCCTAAATTTTTCTATAAAAGCAGAGGCTCAGCTCATGCATCTCACACCATATCTTCTCTACATCTTCATTTCTCATATTTTATATTTTATTTCTCATATTTTAGATTTTATTCTCCATTCTCAATGTCAGACGACATGGAAGAGGTTTTGGAGAGGCAAGAGCGAGAAAGGCGAGCAAGAATGCGTAGAAGAGCTGCAAGAAAAAGGGCGCAGAGAGAACTAGATGAGCAACTTGGTGTGGCCGTTGCTTTGCTGGAGGAAGAAAACCAGGGTCGCCGTGGTTCAAGAGAAGGCCGGGCACCGAATGTGGACAGACATAGACATTCTCGGGGTAAGAATCTTATGGAAGATTATTTTATCCCACAATCTCTGTACTATTTTTGAGCAAGATATAGAATGCAACCTCATTTGTTCAATAAAGTCATGCATGATATTTGCAATTATGATGACTACTTTGTTCAAAAGAAAAATTGTGCTGGAGATTTGGGGCTGCTTCCTGAGCAAAAGTTCACAGCTGTGATACGAATGTTGGCGTATGGGTCATCTGCTGATCGGGTAGATGAGATTGCCCGGATGGGGAAGTCCACTATTTTGGAGAGCTTGGTGCGATTTTGTGATGCAGTGGAAAATCTGTAAACCAGGGACGACTTGCGCAAACCTACGCCCAGGGACCTGCAACGACTTCTACAAAAAGTTGAGTCTCGTGGATTTCCTGGAATGATTGGTAGCATTGACTGCATGCACTGGCAATAGAAAAATTGTCCATCTGCTTGGTAAGGGGATTATGGGAATCGGAAAGGGCAGAAAAGCATCATCCTCGAAGCAGTTGCTGGTTTTGATAC
>NC_024126.1:7214233-7227278 GCF_000346735.1 Prunus mume | reverse complement strand
TGGTCTTTTGTGTAGTTGAGTCTAACTCTTGGCAGGTACCAGGTCTCAGGGATCCCACAGTGCACATGAGTTTTATTGGGTGATTCGGGACTGGCGAAAGGGAGTTAGACAAGATGACTAACAAAAGGGGGAATTATGGGATGATTAAAATGGGTGTTAGTTCATATAAATGGGCATTCGGGACCAAGTGGTATAAGCATGGTATGGGACGTGCAGGTCTGCTTGTCCAGTTATATGAATTAACGGGATTAGATGAAGAGCATTCATGCATTGTTACTAATAATGTGAAATTTGGCTGCTTGATTATTTGTCACTTAATTTAATTATGTCAATTTATAGTAAAAAGGTTTATGTCCCTACTGAGCTGTGGTTTCGCTCACCCCCTAATAGATTTTGCAGGTACCGAACCTGAAATCTAGAGCTTGTGATGATTTTTGGCATGTCTATAGAATGTAACATAGCTTGTGGTTGAATAATGAGCTACTCTTTAAGTGAACTCTCGAGTAGTTCTAACTTGTAAAATAATGTAAAATTCTTATGGTTTCAAACGTTATCGTTTCCGCGTTTCTGCTGAATATTTTATGTGAAATATCTATTTTATTTATTTAAATGTCTTCTTCACATTTTAGTTATAGTTTGTATTCAATTCTATAATTAAGATGTGAATCACATCGTAACCCAAGGTTTTGTAAATCCGAGGGTTGGGGTGTGACACACGAGTCCGAACCTTTATAAATATTTGTGTTCTTGAGTGTGTTTTCTTTCTCTCTTCGGTGTGTGTGTTTTATCTCAAGGGGTTTGCGTGTGTGCCGTCGCATAATCCATCAACGACAAGGTCTTGAAGTGTTTTCGTATAACATTTATAACATGGGCCACAAATTATCTCTTTCTCTGTTAGTTTGTAAGGCTATATATAGCCAGTCAAGTTGTTTAATTCAATAAGAGAACATTCTCCAAATTTTGCTTGTGTTTACTAAACAAACACCCAGTTCTTAACACAGAGCGCCATTCACGATGTGGTGTTTGTGAAAATTTAATCCAATTTCATTCAGCTGGTCTTGTAGATTCTAGGCTACATCCTTTCTGGCTACAAAAATCATGTCC
Organism: Prunus mume; assembly: GCF_000346735.1. Next base: position 7,226,174 of record NC_024126.1, on the reverse strand, counting down.
CTCTCATAAACACGACGGAACTCCTGAGTGTTGTACCTGTGGAAGATTACAGCCAAGGAACACCATATATGAATATGATATACTTAATGATGGTCGGCAAAAATCTGTGCCTAATTTTTGCAATGAATCCCACATGTGTCGCGACATTTAGATATATATATTTGTCGTGTCAAAATCAAGTTATTTATATTTGTCACTAATTCATTTTTTTTAATCAATTGAGAAGGATTGAAAATCTGAACCTCTAACAACATTGAGATGATCATGGTACTCGTGAACTTAATTCTTAGACTGTTAGATACTAAGACTAGTTGAATTTGTATGTGTGAAGAAAGAGGATGATCATATGGATTACTAGGTATATTGTTATGCCCGTTTTGTTATCAGAAAGAGGATGATCATGTTGTATTTTTAATTGTATGCCCGATTTGTGTGTAACTTCTGGTTTTAGTTTTGTAACAGAATCAGAATTGCATAGACTGATGATGTGCTATACAAACTGATAAAAACAAAAATTTCAGATTATACGTACATATAATACTTTCTTCAATTATATAAGCTTGAATTATGTATAGGGATCGGTGCAGTTTTTGCCTTATGGATTACTCTAGTTGTTTGGCCTTGTTGAATATTCCAGGACCTTAAATAAAGCCTTTTGTTCTGTCTTCTGTGATTTAGGGAAAAAAAAAAAAAATATTCCTTAACCAACGACGGGGTAAGAAAGGAAAAGCATGAGAGCTGAAATCTCAAAGGGCGGAGAGAAAGGGTGGACCCATTTTCCACTCCCTCACCAAAGTCAAACAACATCTCTTCCTATGTCTCTTCTTTGGTTTCACCAACACACCCCTGCCGCCCTCTCATAATTTTTCTCTATGTTCTTCTTCGATCTCTCTCTCTGCGATTTCCAAATTCCTTGTTCCAGTTTCACTTTCGTGCCATTTCCGATCTTACTTGTATTAATTGACAGATTTGTATAGCAATCTTACAGGTTATTTCAGCATATGAAATAGTATGCAGTTTTATATGTTCTTTTACTCTCTAATATTCTACCAGAAGTTCGTATCTTTTGTGTTTCTAGCAGATTACTTGGAACCACAGCCGAATGGCTATTAGTAGCCAAAGAGCCTCTACTTCTGCTCCTTCAGCTTCTCCATGGAAATACCATGTGTTCTTGAGTTTTAGGGGCATAGACACTCGCAGGCGTTTTACGGCTCATCTATGTCACAGATTGTGGTTTCGCTCAATTACAACTTTCAGGGACGACAATGAACTTGTAAGAGGTACAGCTATTTCACCAAATCTACTGAGAGCAATCGAAGAATCACGGATTGCGATCGTTATCCTCTCACCAAACTATGCTTCTTCATCCTGGTGCCTAGATGAGGTTTCAAAGATTGTTGAGTGCAAGGACGTGGACACCATTCTACCAATTTTTTATGATGTAGATCCTACTGATGTCCGAAAACAAATGGGAACTTTTGCGGAAGCCTTCAACAATCACAAAAAGAACTTTAAAAAAGACAAAGCAAAGGTACAACGCTGGAGAGCTGCTCTTACAAAAGTTAGTAATATCTCTGGCTGGATTTCAAAAGATAGGTAACCATGAACAAATGCACAGGTACTAGTTTTTTCAAATTATGCTTCATACATGTAATCTCACCAGATGGTTTTTTCTTGGTTGTAGAGATGAGAGCGAACTTATCAATGAAATTGTGGAAGAAGTGTGTAACAAAGTGCATCCTACAATATTCACATTGACAGGTTCCACAACAAAGTTGGTTCACATTGATTTTAGAGTGAAGAAAATAGAATTGCTATTAGATCGTGAGGCAAAAGATGTTCGCTTTATAGGGATATGGGGGGATGGTGGCACAGGTAAGACGACTATCGCAAGACTTGTTTATGATAGAATTTTCCATCACTTCGATGTTAGCTACTTTCTTCCTAATGTCAGAGAAGTTTATGCTACACATGGTCTTATTCATTTACAAAAACGACTTCTTTCCCCAATCTTGAAGGAAAGAGTTAATGAAGTTTGGGATGTTCATAGCGGAGCCACTATGACCAAGTACTGTTTATCTAATAAAAAAGTGCTTCTCGTTATTGATGATGCGGATCAGTTAAACCAACTGGAAGTATTGGCTGGAAACAAAGACTGGTTTGGTTTGGGGAGCAGAATCATTATTACAACCAGAAAGGAACATCTGTTGATCGAACATCACATAGAGGTAAGATATGAGCTCTTGGAATTACAAGACAGTGAAGATTTTCATCCCCACAGAAGAGATGAGCCTGAAGGAGATCTTAACTTGCAACTGCCTAAGAAGCTGCCTAATTCAATCGAAGATCGAAAAGATGAGTCTCAACGAAAATATGATGGACCCACCAAAGTTCAGTCGAAGAACGATGAACAAGTTGGCAAAGTTCCCAATGCTGTTGAAGACGGTGTGAACATGGATTCTCCTTCTAAAGTCAAGGTCTGTGTTGGGTGCAAGCAGAATATTAAGGATAGGAAATATTATAGAAATGGGAAGGGTACTCATCAGTGGCATCCACATTGTTTTCGCTGTCATGCTTGCAATCTTCCAATTACTGAATTTTTGATGCATGAGAATCATCCTTACCACAGACTCTGCCACAGGGAGCGGCATTTACGATGTGGTGTTTGTGAAAATTTAATCCCATTAAATTCAGATTGTACTGTGGTATATAGCCTACATCCTATCTCGCTACAAAGATCCTGTCCCAAACATGAGGACGACGGAACTCCTAGGTGTTGTGGCTGTGCAAGAATAAAGCCTAGGAACACCATATATCATTTACTTAATGATGGTCGGCATCAATGTCTGGAATGCCGGGACACGGCCATTACGGAAGCTGACCAATGCGAAGCCCTTTTCCTTGAAATACAAAAAGTGTTTGATTTGAAATTTCAAGAGAAAAAGTTTCTAATACACTTCGTCGAGAAAACAGAATTCTTAAAAGTGAGTGAACATATTTTATTGAGCGGGAAGCCCCCTGAAGTAACAGCAATTAAGATACTGAGTGGTCTTCCTAGGCTGAGAACAGGGCTCACTATGGTTCGGACTATGATGGGAGCATGGCTAGAGGTTAAATGTTATCGAATTCGAAATATGAGCCCACAGGTTAAAATTGATATGAGCCAAGTGTTGGCCCATATGTGGCTGGAATTTGTGATGAATTCTGGGTCAGACTTTGAGAAGAAGCTTGGTAACTTTTATCAACGCCGAATTGAGTCAGATAGTGGGGAAGGGTTCAGCTTGGGTAGAAAAGCAGTACTCAAGCATGGTCTAAGACAGACACTTGACCATATTGCGATGACAGGAAGCCTTCCACTTGTGGATTGATATTCATTAAGTTAAAAAATCCTATTCATGTCAATCAACATTTATGCAGAACTAAAGTTGTTTGTGTCTTGAAATGCATGTTATTGATGAGACGCCCATTTCCAAGGTTTGAACTAACATATATTTCTTTTATTTTTTATTTTATTTTTTGTATACAAGCAATATTAGAGGCTTCAAACACATACAGGATCTTAGGTACATAGGTGACTGCTCTTAACCACTTGAGCTACAAGCACCTTGCAACTAACATGTATTTCTAACATACATAAATTTGCTCCTAATTTGAAACACATGGCAAAAAAAATACACATGCTTAAACAATCAAACATGATTTCCAAAATTACATACATGAAGCTTTTATTCACATGAAACACCAATATACTATGTGCACTATGTGAACTGTAAGCACATCAATACATTTAGTCCTCCTTATTTATTTATTTATAAGGCAACTAAAAATCCTTATAAATAAATAAATAATCAATGCGAAAATTTCACTCAAAAATTGTAAAGTAAGCCAGGTTCGTATGAACAAGATACATACAAAATCGACATGTGGGCACACAACATGTGACATGTGTCATGTTGTATTGTACGGGCCAAAATATATAGTTCACCAACTATGGTAGAACAAACGTGAAACGGTTTAAGCAAGAAAACAATATGAAGACAACAAAGATTGTAAAAAAATGGCTCGATACTATTTTAAAAAAGGCTTAAAAGACACTGAGTGCTATCAATCTATTTTGCTTTCTTTAGAAATTGAAAACAGTAGCTATTGTAGTATTAGGGACTATTATATATCAGTGTCTTTTAAAGGGGACCTCTATTGATAATGTTATTGAATATAAAAATCTGTGCCTAATTTTTGCAATGAGTCTCACATGTCGCAACATTTAGATATACGTACGTGTGTCGTGTTAAAATCGAGTAATTTATATTTGTCACTAATTCATTTTTTTTAATCAGTTGAGAAGGATTGAAAATCTAGGCCTCTAACAACATTGAAATGATCATGGTACTTGTGAACTTAATTCTTAGACTGTCAGATACTATCATGGTACTTGTTATGCCCGTTTTGTTATCAGAAAGAGGATTATCATGTTGTAGTTTTAGTTGTATGCCCGTTTTGTGTGGTAACTTCTGGTTTTAGTTTTGCAGCAGAATCAGAATTGCATAGACTGATGGTGTAACAAACTGATAAAAACAAAATTTCAGATTATACATACGTATAATACTTTACTTTCTACAACTATATATGCTTGAATTATGTATAGGGATCGGTGCAGTTTTTGCCTTATGGATTACTCTAGTTGTTTGGCCTTGTCGAATATTCCAGGACCTTAATTAAATAAAGCCTTTTGTTCTGTCTTCTGTGATTTAGAAAGAAAAAAAAATGGAATGACATTCCTTTCACATCCAATGCAGATATCAATTTTAATTTTATTTTTGGTTTTAGTGATTCATTATTTTTGCATATGTGTCGAATAGTAATTTGTTGGAAGGAGGAATGTAAGTTATTTCAGGTCTTTATTCAATAATACACCTTAGTCAGACATGATTTCAGTAGGTAAGATAGAAATCTTCTTCTCTGTGCAGTCCTTTTAAGATCTTTCTCTAATGGGGTGAGATTTCTGAATGAGTAGGTAATTGACTGCTAGAAAAGGGACCTCCACTTATATGCATTTACTTAAGTTTCCTGCCCATTAAGAAACAATTAAGCAATCTTGATTTGCATTAGGATAGGGTGTTTCAATCCATATGGAATTAGGAATTCAGCCTCCACACGGAGAGACTGGAAATCATACACAAAAAATGGAAAATAATCTACAGCCTTTTCCACTCCTTAACCAATGACGGGGAAAGAAAGGAAAAACTTGAGAGCTGAAATCTCAAAGAGCAGATAGAAAGGGTGGACACATTTTCCACTCCCTCACGAAAGTCAAAACATCATCTCTTCCTATGTCTCTTCTTTGGTTTCACCGACACAACCCTGCCGCCCTCTCATAATTTTTCTCTATGTTCTTCGATTGTTTCACCTTTCACACACGTGATGTACCTTCTCTCTCTCTCTCTCTCTCTCTCTCTCTCTCTCTCTCTCTGTGTCTGCGATTTCCATTCCTTGTTCCAGTTTCATTTTCGTGCCATTTACTATCTTGCTTGTATTAATTGACAGATTTGTATAGCAATCTTACAGTTTATTTCAGCATCTGAAATAGTATGCAATTTTATGTTTTTTTTTTTTATCTCTAATATTCTACCAAAAGTTCTTGTATCTTTTGTGTTTCTAGCAGATTTACTTGCAACCACTGCCAAATGGCTTTCAGCAGCCAAAGAGCCTCCACTTCTGCTCCTTCAGCTTCTCAATGCAAATATCAAGTGTTCTTGAGTTTTAGGGGCATAGACACTCGCAGGGGTTTTACGGCTCATCTATATGACAGGTTGTGGTTTCGCTCAATTACAACTTTTAGGGACGACAATGAACTTGAAAGAGGTACAACTATTTCACCAACTCTACTGAGAGCAGTCGAAGAATCATGGTTTGCGATCTTTATCCTCTCACCGAACTATGCTTCTTCCACCTGGTGCTTAGATGAGGTTTCAAAGACTGTTGAGTGCATGAAAATCGACACCATTCTACCAGTTTTTTATGATGTAGATCCCTCTGATGTTCGAAAGCAAATGGGAACTTTTGCGGAAGCCTTCAACAAGCATAAAAAGAAATTTAAAAAAGAAAAAGAAAAGGTTCAACGGTGGAGAGATGCTCTTACAAAAGTTGGTAATATCGCTGGGTGGACTTCAAAAGATAGGTATGCATGCACAAATGCACAGGTATTTTTATTTTTATTTTTTTCCAAATTATGCTTCATATATGTAATCTAACCAGATGGTTTTTTCTTGGTTGTAGAGATGAGAGCGGCCTTATCAAAGAAATTGTTGAAGAAGTGTGTAATAAAGTTTATCCTACAATATTCACATTGCCACGTTCCATAACAAAGTGGGAATTGATTTTAGAGTAAAGAAAATAGAATTGCTATTAGATCGTGAGGCAAAAGATGTTCGCTTTATAGGGATATGGGGGGCTGGTGGCACAGGGAAGACAACTGCCGCAAGACTTGTTTATGATAGAATTTCCCATCACTTCGATGTTAGCTACTTTCTTCCAAATGTCAGAGAAGTTTATGCAACACATGGTCTTATTCATTTACAAAAACGACTTCTTCCCCCCATTCTTGAAGGAAAAAGTTAATGAAGTTTGGGATGTTGATAGGGGAACCAATCTGACCGAGCACTGTTTATGTAATAAAAAAGTGCTTCTGGTTATTGATGATGTGGATCAATTAAACCAGCTGCAAATATTGGCTGGGAAGAAAGACTGGTTTGGTTTGGGGAGCAGAATTATTGTTACAACCAGAAAGGAACCTCTGTTGATCGAACACAACATAGAGGAACGACATCAGCTCTTGGGATTACAAGACAATGAAGATTTTCATCCCTATGATGGGAATGAAAATCATCCACTTATGTGTTGGAGCAGAAATTCTTACAATAAGAATGTCTTCCACAAGTTCTTGGCTTTACTCCGCACACGAGATGAACAAATCTCCAAGCGACACTTCTCCCAAATCAGATGAGAGAGGGATGGGTACCTGCAAAAGATACTCCGACGCTCAAGTTAATTTTGGTGTGTATTTGAGTGCACCAATTAATCTTAATTCACCTCCCTTTCTCTGGTTGTGGAACTCCACATTTATACATGGTGACAGACTTGGGATGCAAGCCTCACTTTGCACGTCTTATGTCTACTTCCGCCACTTCCGGTTAGCGTGAGTTGCACGTTGTCGACTCTGAACTGTGTTCACGTTGTCCCTTGATTCATGCGGATAGGGGAGTGCGGGCGTTTGAATATACCCACGAACCCATGTCGGGCCACTTGTACACACGAGTCAACATGGGGTAATGCGCTTGTGAACCCACGTTGAGTGGTGCATATCCGAACCCGTGTTGGGCGGTGCGCATCCGGAATCACATTAGGTTTACGCGCATGCGAACCCGTATCGGGCCAATGTCAATACGAACTCACGTTGGGCTTATGCGTATGCGAACCCATATTGGATCGACCCCAATTTGAGCTCGTGTTGGGCTTTCGCACAAGAGAACCTGCATTGGGCCAATGCCCATATAAACCTATGTTGGGTTGTGCCTAAATCTGATCCTGTGGTGTGGCGGATCGGTAGCGAATTATTTTGCTCCCACATTATGAAATTTACGAAGCTTGAGAATCATCCTTCCCACATTTCCTGCTACATGAAGCTTCGTCATTCACTATGTGTTGTTCGTGAAAAAGTAATCCGATCAAATTCAGATGGTGGTTTTAATAATAAGTTTCTGGTACATCATTTCTGGCCACAAAGATCCTGTCCTTCTCATGAGGAGGACGGAACTCCTAAATGTTGCAGCTGTGAAAGATTACAGCCAAGGAACACCAGATATTATTTTCTTAATGATGGCCGGTCACTATGTCTGGAGTGCCGTGATTCGGCCATTAAAGAAGCTAATGACTGCGAAGCCCTTTTCCTTCAAGTACAAGATATTTTTTATTTGAAAATTCCAAAGAAAAATATTCGAATATACTTGGTGGACAAAGAAGAACTCTTCAAAGCCATGAATAAGGGAGAAAAGAAGGGCCGCGTGACTCGTCAATTCCTAGCAGGTGGGGCTACCCAGGGCTGTGTCGTATGGAAGAAAAAATGGAAGTTGAATCCTTTCCATGAAGTAACATCAATTCTGATACTAACTGGTCTTCCTAGGCTATTGGCATGGTCGATTATGGCTTGCAGTATAATGGACGCATGGCTACAGCTCAACTTTTTTGGAACAGTACATATGAGCTCACTGGTTAGAAAGGCTAGCCAAGTGTTAGCCCATATGTGGCTGGAGTTTGAGATGAACTCTGGGTGTGACATTGAGAAGAAGCTTGGTGAATTTTTCCAACACCAAATTGAGGAATCGGTGTTCTATGAGGACGTAATTCAGAATCTAAATTATATAAAAGGGTTCAGCTTATGTAGAAAAGCAGTGCTCAGGCATGGTCTAGGACAGACCCTTGACCATATATTCGAAGGACAGGAAGCTTTCCACCTGTAGACTGATACAAACAAGTACTTACTAGATAAATCCACTTGCTGAATGATCTTAACTAGTAATGGCCATGGCCTTACTTGTTAAGAGATTTTTGTTTGAATCTGTAGATGGCGTGGAAGTAATTCTCTGAGGTCGAGTTTGTGTTTGTGTTTTTTTGTTTTTATTACTTAAATCATCTTACACACTTTTGAAAAATATAGTACAAACCGAGGTTGACAGAAGCGGCTTGAGTGAAACTGCAGAGCTATGTAGCTTGAGTGATCTCGTGCTTAAAAACTCAAATTTGCAGGGCATGATATTGTTTGTACCAAAAATCGTATTTTTGCCTAAAATGGAAGATAATGATCCATGAACATCAAATGGCCAAAATATGGCTAGACATGCATTGCTGCAGTCAGATGGAGAGTGAGCCCAAAATTCAACTTCCATTGCTCAAATCAAGTTTCGTTCTTCATGAAAGTTGTTCATCTCTATGTCTACTGCAACATATCCAAATTTGAGATCATTTGGACAAATGTGGAATCCTAAGAGCTGAAAATACCGGATGCACAGCGTCAGTAAAAGGCTTATAGCAGCAATTCGGGCCTAATTCCAATGCTCTAATGAATTGTCTTTCTTCATGAAAGTTTTTCATTAGAATGTCTACTGTAACATATTCAAATTTGAGATCATTTGGATAAATGTGGAATCCTTGCGATATCAAACATCAGAAGCATACCAGCAACAGCGAAAGCTGATAAAAGTGGCAATTCGTTCCTAATTATGGCCCAATTCGGACCAGCTTCCAGTTCTCAGATGAACATTCGTTCTTCATGAAAGTTGTTCATTTGGATATCTACTACGACATATCTGAATTTGGCGTCATTTTAACAAGTATTGAATCTTCAGGGCATTAAGCATGATTTCTGTTCGTGACAGCAGTCCGTGACGACCAGTCAGTTGCAACCATGCTAAATCAGATTTTCCATTGCTCAAATGGAATTAAGTTCTTCATGAATGTTGTTCCTACTTATGTGGAGAACAACATATCCAAAATTTGCAGCAATTGGATCAATATAGCATTCCCAGTTTATTATGCATCAAGGCATGTTCGGAGGAGAAACTCAGGGGCTGCAAATCAAGTTTCACTTTATCAATGGAGGGACTTCATCACAAGTGAGTTGATTCAAAGAAGAATAAAATGAAGATGTGGTTGATGGAAACAATTTAATATTCTTTGTGATGAAGAATATTAAAACAAAGCCAAAGCTCAACATACACGTTAAAATTCTACATCAATGTTGAAAGAAAAATAAAATAATATGCAAGTGGACTTAAAGAATAAATATGAAAAAAGAAGTAGAGATGGTGGTCATTATCTCTCCATTTCTTTTTGTTTTTTAGTCAGCTACTTTTGGCTGTCACTCCCCAATCAATGGCAAGTGGACTAATACTTTGGATTTCTTTAAGTCTAATAGTGACAACTTCTGTCAAATCACATCAAAGCCTCTTAGCAATTTTTTTGAATTTACTTATATTTTCAACAACACACTCACCAAAACCAATGGCAAGTGGGTACTTCAAATTGGCTGCTGGTCCACTCAACCGACCTCATCATTTTCTATAAATTGAAGGAGAAATCATCAACAAAGACACAAACAACTCAACCAACAAAAAATAAGACTCAACGTCTATAAACCCAACTCAAAAGCTTGAAACAGCCTTCCTTTTTCAATCTCTGAATTTCCTAGTTGACAACTCCTAAGGAATTTTCTTTATTTTGCTCTGCCAACTCTTGGTATGATTTTTTCTTGTACAAGATTGAAAGAGAAATCTTCAATCTCCATTTTAATTTTATGTGCCAGGTCTGAATAGAGAAATCTTTGGGCTATATTGTTTATGTACTTCCTTTTTATTTCAAGTTGTCTGAATAGAGAAATATTCCGATAAACTTCTGTCATTTCTATCACTGTTCAATTTCAGCTTCTGTCAGTTACCATTTTCGCACTAGATGAATATTGAAGTCCTCTTAATTGAGGCATAGAAAAGAACCTTATATTGGGTCAATTCCCCGCCCAATCCACAATTGATTGATTAAAGTCAATATCGGTGTGCATTTTCCAGCGCCTTCACAATCGCAACAAGCAAACTCCACGGCTAAACCCCTCGCGAATGGCCGGCGGGTCCTTTTTGGGGTAAACAGATATGAAGAAAGGAGAGCGAGACTCCGAGATGAGAGAGAGACTGCCAGTGCAAACAAGAAACACACGCTCTCATCTTCCTTTCATTAAAGAAACATACATGGGGTGACATTTCTTTCACATCCAATGCAGAGATCAATTTTTGTAGGGGATTCTTTAACTCCGGTGCAATATTAATATCTAGCATAATCTCAACACTCAATAAATACTTAGATTATACTCTTCCCTGAATAAAAAAATGTTGGCAGAATCACATTAAGTTCGTGCAAATTATGTAAAATTTGGAAGTTTACTCACAGCATCACATTAAGTTTACCATTTTTTTATTTTTATTTTTTGCAAAATTGGGTACTATATCGATCGTTTGGCCATAGAACCATAGAAAATAGAAGAAAAACTCCTCTTCGATTTTATTAAAATGCCATATAGAAAGTCAAACAACATCTCGACGTCTCTTCTTTGGTTTCACCAACACAAGGTATATGCCCGTTTTGTGTTGTAACTTCTGGTTATAAACAGATAAAAAAAAAATTAAGATTATACATACATATAATACGTTCTACAATTATATATATGTAGAGGGATCGGTGCCTTTTTGCCTTATGGATTACACTAGTTGTTTGGCCTTGCTGAATATTCCAGGACATTTAATTAAAGCCTTTGCTTTGTCTTCTGTAATTCAGAACCACCAAAAGAAAATGATCTTGCATTTAACTCATCATTAACAGAAACATATTTTCTATCAAGTTCATAACATATAAAAGAATATGGAATGATTCCTTTCACATCCAATGCAGATATCAATTTTGGTAGGGGATTTTTAGCTCATCTGTAACACCCCGACCCCAAATTTATCCCATGTTTAATTAATTTAAGTGGAATTGAGAAATTACCCGTGGGATAAGGGTATTTTGGTCATTTTCTTATCCGGAAGGAATTTGGGAATTCCGATTGTACCATTGCGTAGAGCACGGTGAGATGAGTTCGTAGACACGTAGTGGGCTCGAATCGGAGTTGTAACGAGAGAGATATGATCAAAAGAAGCTCAGTGGCATAATCGTAAATTTTTGGAAAATGGATTTTTGGTTAAAAGACGGAATTGCCCCCGTCATTCTCTCTCTCTCTCCCGCGCGCGTCCCTCTCTCCCTCCGCTGGTTCGCGACAGCAATGGGGGCCGGCCACATTTTGGCCGGCCGTGCTCTCGTCCGGCCACCAACGTCGTCGGGGCCCGCACCCACATGACCGGGC
>NC_024126.1:7185748-7206305 GCF_000346735.1 Prunus mume | reverse complement strand
TTGATTTTGTAAGACACAATTGGATGTCGAAACGATTTCCGATTTGTCTAATTTTTGTAAGGATGATCTATGAATGAAGACCTAAAAAATAGATTGTTTGAATCACTGGAAAAAAAATTATAGGGTACCCTAAAGGGCATCCCTCAAATAAAATTATTTGAGGGATCCCTCAATAGAAGGGGACTGTATACATATATATATTTTATATATTATAATATACATATATATTATAAATATTATAAAATACATATATGCATTTTTTTTTTAAAGAAAAAAAATATAGTCCTAATCCAAGCATACACCAAACGCAGGATATGTGTTATCCAACTTAGACTAAGCCAAGCCAAGCTAAGACAGTCCCGTGTAACAAACGAGCCCATAGAGTATTAGACTCGACTAGGGGTCATTAACTTCGTATTAGCTAGTCCAATCTAATCCTCCATAACAAATGTGTGGTTATAGGAAGGGATAGAATGAAATAATAAAAGTTTTAGGTTCGAACCTCATAGTACCTTTGTAGTGTGTGTGTGAGAAATTCACCCTCTTCCTTCCTAACTTTGGCCAAAAAAATAAAAGTATACCAACATCGTTGAGTTACAACTGAAAACAACTCTAGCCGCACTCTCTTTTAGCCCCAAAGAAAGAGATGGGCGAGGATAAGATCACTGCTCCTCCTTTACTCTCCATTATCAAGTTATTAATTTTGCCACCAACTCAATTCTTTTTATCAATATAGAAGGAGATTTGAAATCAAGGCCTTTTTGAATTTTGGGAAGAGAAGTATCATCGAACTAAGAGATAGTTGGTCAACCCAACCCCAGCTTGTTTTTTATTCGTCAAACTTGTCTCATATGGTCGTTTGGTACGGCGGACTATCATGAACTAGACTAAATCCTGGGACTATTTTGGATTAGCTTGGATTGGCCTAAGCTGGATGAAGTACTGACGTATGGTGTTGCATTGGACTAAGAAGCTGGACTGTAAAAATAGTGAAGACCTATGTTTGGTGCAGTGTCGGACTAAAAAATAATTCTTGTAATAATTAGATTTAAAACAATAATATATAAAATAAAGAACAACTAAAATTCTGATATTTTTAAAGGCTAAAATTATGTTAAACAAAAAAAAAAAAAAAATCATCAGATTCAGACCCAACCCAACCTCCTCATTCTTTTTATCTTCTTTTTTTTTCTCTCTATTTCTTTTTCTTTAATCAGCATCTCCCCATTCTTTTTATCTTTTTTTTTCTTGGCGAATATGCTGGTTTAATCACATTTCAGAAATGGTGTGCTGAAATGATCAGGCTACAAATTGTGTTATGATATAATCACTTGGAGACGTGAAATGACCAAAGTGCCCTCCATATAAAAGCATATCTATTGTGGAGCTATTGGCCATTGATTGCGGACCGAAAACTTCTGACCTAGCTCTCTGTGTTCTCTCTTCCTCTCTCAGCATTTTATGTAACACCCCGACTCCAAATTTATTGCATATTTTAATTTATTTAAGTGAAATTGTGAATTTACCCTTGGGATAGGGGTAATTTGGTCATTTCTTATCCGAAAAGAATTTGGGAATTCCGGCTGTACCGTTGCGTAGAGCACGACAAGATGAGTCCGTAGACACGTAGTGAGCTCGAATCGGAGTTGTAACGAGAGAGTTACGATCGAATGAAACTTAGTGGCACGATTGTAAATATTTCAAAAAGGGATTTTTGATAAAAAGACAGAATTGCTCTTGCTCTCTCTCTCTCTCTCTCTCTCTCTCTCTCTCCCTTCCTTTCTCTCTCCCCTTCCCTCCCCTCCCCCCCCCTCCCCCCCCCCCCCCCTCTCTTCCCCCGGGTTCGCATTGCCCACCCCACCCAGCCACGTTTTGGTCGGCCGTTCATTCATCCGGCCACCACTCGGGTCGGGACCGGTCCCAAAATGACCGGCCTGACTCCATCGTCCTGCCCTACCCGTTCTCCGACATCAGACGGCAGCGATACCGCCGAAAATTGCAGAAAAAACGGCCGATTTTTACACAGATTTTCCGGAGCTCGTTCTGGCGATTCCGGCCACCAAATCTTGCGATCAAGGTATGCTTTCTCATCTATTTTCCAAGCTCTAACTGCCTGTTGGGTAGGAATTGATCAATTTGTAGCGTAGGCAGTTTGATTTACGAATTGGATTTCGGCCGGATTTCGGGATGAGATTCCAGCCACTTTCGGTCAGTTTTTGGGGTACAGCCAAGAACAAAAGTGACTCCAAATTAGGTGTATTACCTAGGATAGGAGTCTTGGCTCTTGATTTGGAAGTTTTCCGACGATGCGATATCGCTTTGGACACCCACGAGCTGCCGGCGCTTGTGGCTGCGCGTGGGCACTGTTGCTGAGGGGCATTTTTGTCCCAATGCGATCCTCTCGTTGTCACGAGCGCGTAGGTATGCTCGGATTTCATTTTGGATACCGTTAGAGTCTCGAACGGATATCGCATATCGCGTATTTTTTGGGTTCACTAGGTTTGGACCGTTGGATGGTCCTGAGGTTATAATATGTTGATCTAGGTATTACCAGGATCATATAGGATTGTCGGATCGTAAAACGGAGTCCTAGATACTCCAGAAATGCCAACCCTATGGTTAAAATTTTAGTAACCGTCCGATCATGCGATCAGGAGCTATCCGACCGTCAGATCTGGGTTGGGTAGTTTGACCTTGGGTTGACCGCAAGACTTCCTAGGTATCATTACCTTCCTAGGAAGATTGAAATGACCGTAGAGATAGGTCTTGATCGTTAGTTTAGTATGTGAATAAGGTGGTTCAAGTTATTAATTGATGAGTTTAAATGGTAGAGCCTATGGGATGCTATATTGGTTGAGGTTTATATAAGATGAGAAAATATATTTTATATATTTAATTGTGTGGATGTATAAAGGTATATAAAGGGATCGAATGTTAGTTTACAGTGCTATACGCACTACCCCACGTACCCCCCTATATTGTTATTGTGTTGAGGTTGCACGTGCCGTAGGAGTAGCCGGCGTGTTGACAGACCCCATACGAGGCCGGGTGCGTCTCGTCGTATGGGGAGTTATATGTGATTGTGTTGAGGTCACACGTGTCGTACGAGCAGCCGACCTGTTGACAGACCCCATACGAGGCCGGGTGCGTCCCGTCGTATGAGGGGTGATATTGATATTGTGTTGAGGTCGCACGTGTCGTAGGAATAGCCGGCGTGTTGACAGACCCGATACGAGGTTGGGTGCGTCCCGTCGTATGAGCGGTGATGTGATATTATGTTGAGGTCGCACGTGCTGTAGGAGTAGCCGGGGTGTTGACAGACCCCATACGAGTCCGGGTGCGTCCCGTCGTATGAGGGGTGATATTGTGATTGTTGTAAGGTCGCACCTGTCGTAGGAGTAGCCGGCGTGTTGACAGACCTCATATAAGGCCGAGTGCGTCCCGTCGTATGAGGGGTGATATTGATATTGTGTTGAGGTCGCACGTGTCGTAGGAATAGCCGGCGTGTTGACAGACCCGATACGAGGTTGGGTGCGTCCCGTCGTATGAGCGGTGATGTGATATTATGTTGAGGTCGCACGTGCTGTAGGAGTAGCCGGGGTGTTGACAGACCCCATATGTGGCCGGGTGCGTCCGGACGTATGGGGTGAGATATGTGATATTGTGTTGAGGTCGCATGTGTCGTAAGAGTACCGGCGTGCTGACAGACCCCATACGTGGCCGGGTGCGTCTCGACGTATAAGGGGAGATATGAGATTTGTGTTTGGTGAGTTGTGATGGATAAGTCCTAGAATGTATGAATTTGTATGGTTGTAATTGTTTGTTTGTTATTGGAGCCAGGATTGATGCGAAAGAACTACGTGTGGCTTGATCCCTTAGTGGGGTATGTAGGCAACCTGAAGTTACTAGGTGCAGCCGCGGGTTAAACCTCACTTAGGTTGAGGCTTGTCCGGTGGACAAAGTGAACGGATTAGATTCAATTAGGTACTTTGTTGAGTTTAGGCAGCCTGAAGTTACTAGGTGCAGCCGCGGGTTAAACCTCACTTAGGTTGTGTTAGTGAGGTTGGTTCGGACCTTGTTGTTGGTCCTGGAACTTGGTTGAATTGAGGCTTGTCCGGTGGACTAAGTGAACGGATTAGATTCAGTTAGGTACTTTGTTGAGTTTGGTTCGGACCCTGACGTTGGTCCCGAAATTTGGGAAAGTTAGTGGTGAGATTTGTTTTCGGCATTTTTAAGTGTTTGAACTTATTTTTGCCCTGTTTAAGGTAATTTTCGTTTAAGGACTTTGTCGGCAGCTCTATTTCGAAATATTTGAAGGCCGGAGGCCAATTAGATGAATTGCATGTTGTTATCTTGTGCGTGCTGCCGGTTGGGATATATAAATTGTGATTTTATGCAGGTTGAATATTTGGGGAATGTTCAATTTATAGGGGAGACTCTGTCGAATTTTCGGCAGAAAGTCCCATGCCCCTACTCCTTTTTGAAAAAAGAGGTTACAGTCTAGTGAGTAGGCCCGACATTGGGCTGATGTCTGGGTTTCCACAGGATTCATCTCGGGTTCGGGGAAATTCGGGGTGGGTCTTGTCATTTTATCTCTCCACCGTCGCTCCATGACCACCACCACTCTGTTTCTCCCACTCTCGCGAAACCCATCCCTGTGTCAATTTCTCAACAAAAAAACTCAATCTTTATCCCCTATGTAGGGTTATCTGGTCTTACAAGTTCAACCCAGAAAAATAAAAGCTTAGCCAAAGCCTTGAATACATGTCCTTTAAGTTTTAATCCTTTATATTTTCTTTCCTGAGAAGAAATAATGGACACAATGGACAAATCAGAGTCGATTTGCTGCCTTCTGATAGCATTTACTTCATTGTGGGAATCATTAACAAGAAGCTCGATGTGAATCAGTTCCAAAATGTCCATTCTTGCCGCAGTGGGCTATCCGATTCTTCTCTCGAATCGTTGAAACGGGGCATCCAGGTATTTATTTATAACCTTTCTATTCTGATTACATTTGGACCTTTACGTTTCTATTTTTATTGAAATCGTTTTGTGAGCTTTTCAATATGTGTGTTTCTTTTGGGATTCTTTCAATTGTCTGTTTCTGGGTTGTTGTTCTATTGGTCCTGCTCTCACGTAGATGAGCAATTGCATATGGATTTATAGTGCTGGAGCTAAATAAGATATATTAAAGTATATTTTAAATCTTGGAGTGGTCTTCTTTACTAAAAAAAGGATCAGTTTTCTTTGTAATGATTCCCCCTTTGTTTATGTGTATGTATATGCATACATACAGCTCTTGATATTTATCAGAGGTTTATTTCATAGGTGATTTACTTAGACAGACTCTGCTTTTGAATACTTATCTAATATAATAGTATAGTGCTCATTTGTGCGGTGATTGCAGGACTAGTTCCCTGTGCAGTGACCATTTGTGTGGTGATTATAGGACTAGTTCCTTATGCAGCACAAGAGATTGAAAGGTTTTTTGAATATACGAGAAACAAGGTTTGTATGCCAAAAAATTGGGGCACAAAGTTCGGATCTTGGCCGAGTTTCAGCTAGATTTTTGGTAGCTATTTCTCCTATTTGGTCAAAGACACTACTTGTGCAGAGACTTTTGCATTTATACGGAAGAGCTTATTTTATTAGGGCTTGATATATTATGCTTGAGGATTAAAAGAAGGAAATTTTTGGATATGCTTCAAAAGCCCGCATTTAAAACATTAATGAATCATCAGAAAGGCTTCAGCTTTAGATATTAATAAGGGATTGAATATGTATTAAGCAGAGTCTAGTGTATGGATCCCTGGTGGTGCTTTCCTCTTAGTCATTTACCTGTCAAATTCTGTGACTCATCTTTGATGTTCCCTAGAAAAAAATCTTTCTTCTTTCATTGTTCTTTTGAGTTATTCCCATCTGTAACTTATCCTTGATGGATGCTTCTTCTTGCAGTTAACTTCATAGCTGTAATAACATACCACATTTTCCCTAACAGTAGGATTTTCGGGTTGCTTATTGCCTAAGTTTTGTGCAAAAGAGCTTTTTTCTTTTTCTTTTTTTTAATTCAAAAAGGGCTTTAATCTCTTTTCTTGGTTACTCAAAAAAAGTGTTTGTTTCTTCGTCTTTCTCATTCATCTTACTCCTTTTAAATTTTGGAATGCAGTGATCTCAACACCCTGATAGTGAAAATGGCAAAATCACAAGGCATCACAGTTTCTCCTCCTGCGCAACAGCAAGGAAGCAAAAATGTTCAGACTGGATGTCCCCAGAATATTCCAATAAGTGGTGGGAAAGCAATAGCCCTGATGGTTACGAGAGCATCCATGGAGAAGGAGCTGAGACTGATGAAGACAAGAAACATCAGTCGAAAAAATTGGTAGTTGATGGTGAAAGTTCAACTGTAGTGGACAAAGAGAAATGTGAAAGTGGGAAAGAAGAGAACATTAGTTCCCAAGGAACAGATTTACTGATGGCTGTGAGAAAAAGAACTCTGGAAGAAGGGCAAAAAGCACTTAAGCTTGGTGTTTTCTGGGGTTATGGTGGAAAGAAACTAGGCAGAAGGGAGAGGGCATTGCTTCTCCGAATATTCTCTCTTGAATCGTAGTTGGACTACTCTGGACATTATAGATCATATATAATTCATGTTAGGTTACATAGTTTTTTCTTTAGACATGATTGACCATCATATTGAACTCTCAATCTGAATGGCATTTTCTTTTTTTATTTGGCCTCAGTCGGAATGGTATTGTTTTGTTTTTCTTTTATGATGACCATGAGTTTCATAGACCCCATTGGTTGATGGAATCTTGAGAGAGGTTTCCAAACCACAAAAATATTGTACTGCTACTGTTTATCCCACAAAATCATTGTCCCTACTTCCTTTTCATTTGTTGCAATGACTGTTTGGTATTGATTGGTTTATTTATTTTGCTTTTGTTTTTGCCTCTAGTACTGTATTCATGTCCTTGCTTGCTGGTTCCCTTTTTGGAGTTTTCAAAGGTGTAGCTTTGGTGGTTTTCAATGCCACTGCTAGTGCATCTTCTTCTTATTTCTTGTCAAAGTTGATAGGGAGGCACATCACATTGTCTTCTCTATTAGGCCTGACAAGCTGCAGTTTTTCCAAAACCAGGTAAATTCAAATGTCTCAATATCTCTCATTGATAGGGCTCTCTCTCTCTCACACAAACAAGCTACTTAAGTAGCTATCAAACGGTCAACAACGAACGTTAAATACTGCACCATCATCACCCTCTTCACCAACCCACTTTGCTCGCTGCATTTTTTGTACAAGAGCTCCACGGTTTGTGTAAGTTCTCATTGCTTCTTTGATCAATTTGCTTCGAGTTAGCTCAAAAAACTTAAACTGCAATACTTCAAATTCTACTTTGAAAGATTGGAATGAAATGAGCAAGTTTCTTGGCAATTGGCACCCAATTTTGGAACTAATTATCTGGGATTAGTTCACTGCTCAAAAACAATATGGTAGCAATAAACGAGCAATAAAGTGACAATAGACGAGCAATAAACATGCAAAAAAAAAACAATACGGTAGCAATAAACGAGCAATATAGTGACAATAGACGAGCAATAAAGTGACAATAGACGGGCAATAAACATACAATACAAAAACAATACAGTAGCAATAAACGAGCAATAAAGTGACAATAGACGAGCAATAAAAAAGCAATAAAAATACAATAAACAAATTGTGGGCTTTTCTTTTTCTTGTGCAATTTGAAAAGAAAAGGGAAAAGAAACAGAAATTGTCAAGATAAAACCGCAGAAAGAAACATAAAGTGATTATATCAGACATTTCCCCTTACAAAATTTGATACTGATAATGATAGCCACCCCAAGCTAAGGACGGCTCGGCATAAATTAATACAACTTTAGTCAGACTATGGTATTATACATATCCCTTGAAATACAATTTACAAATTGCTGGCTCAAAGAAGAGTAACAAAATTTTGATTCCAAATCCAGCATTTTAGTACAAATTGATGACTATAATGTCTGCATCCATCTTGAAGATGAAATTCTTTTCACCATCTTGGAGGCCTGACATAATGCTCTTTGATAGTCACCCACCCTTCTTTAAAAAAGTTTGTCTTTCCTCTGCAGGAAAAAAGAAAACAGAAAAACCAAGATCAAGATCAATTGTCCTCCAAAAATATAGCTTAATTCTGCAGAAGATACTAGAGATGATTTGAGGCCATTAATACTCGAGGGTTGTCCTTCAAGCTTAAGTAATTCATCATGCATCTTATCCATAATGAAGCTAAGGGAACTCCTGAGCATCTTCTTGTCTGAAAAAACAAAAATAGTTTCAATAGGCAAAAATAGTATCAAATTTTGGACAAGCTAGGTAAATACATCTCAGATATTAAAGATTGTAAGAATAAAAGAATCCTGTACACATACACCCATACCTTGAATTAACAATGCTGGACTTCCATCCCTTGGATTTGAGGTTTTATCTACAATGACAAAAGTGGCCCCATTTTGGATCTATCCAAATTAACAATGAAGAAGAGTGAAATGCAAAACATGATATGATTCGTCAAACTCTCAAAACTAGGTTAAAACATAATCAGGGTAAACGCCATAAGAAAGGCCATGACTGAAAAGGCACTGACCCAATATCCTTTTTCTTTTTCTTGATGTACCAATAGTACTTTTATAAGGAAATAAATAAAACATATTCTTCCACTAACATATATATACATGCCCACTAGTTTTTATTTGGCCAAGGAATCCAGGTTCTTACACCCTACAAATAGCTTAGGTAAAGATCAACCTATTTATTAAATGTCCATAGCCTCAAATTCACTGAGCTTCACATGGATATACAATGCCTCTTCTATAGATTACTATTTTCCAATGACTTGACAACTTTTGCTCATCTTGGATCTTCTTTAATTACGAGGAAACTAAACCAAAAAAAGGTGAGAAAATATCATGAAAAGAAAGTTATTAGATACTCAGAAACCATTAAAGATTCTACTCAAATATAAAATCTCTATAACACGTTTATCCAAAAATCTCTATGACTCTTGTTTAATTCAATTGCAAGACCAAGCAGATTGTTATTACTCTTCACCACCACAGAGGAAAAAAAAAAAGTAAAATATAAACATTCACAAATTACCTCATCAACTGCATTGTCAAGTAGATCTGCTATGGCTGAAAACAAGAATAAAAAAAAGGAATGTACTGTCCTTGTCAAAAAGGAAAAAAGCACAACATACATAAAGTTGAATTCATTAACATATACATAAAGAAGAATGAAGATTGAATTTACCACCAAAGGCCCATTTATGTGAAGTGGCATTTGAATGAAGGAACATTGGGTGGACATGTAGATAGTTTTTGCCATCTGTGATCCAGAAAGAGGAATGTCATAGAACATACCATGCATAAACAATATTAGATGCAGAAGATTGCAAATATTGCATTGTATATGAAAAACCATATCATCGAAACAAAAGTCATCACCAGAAAAATCATGAAAACTCGTGAAAGAGCCTCAACAGAATTAGTTGGCCTACTAATCAGACAATATATGCTTTAACCACCAATATTAGTAAAATTCCAGATGCACTACACTCAAGTACAAAATATAACAGTAGATAGTAGAATACTTTGAATTGTGACTTTAGAACCAATGCCATCATTGTAGTTCCCAGCTTTCCAAAATTCCCGACAAAGTGGTGCTAGAGATAAAGGCGATGTATAACCTGGCTCCAACTTAACAGGTTTCACATCAACCTCTCCAAGTTCATTATCGCTAGATAAATCTACAATGTCTGTTAAGGTCATCCTGCACACTAAAACAGAAATTAAACATGCATGCAACTAGGTAAGCATTTTAAATAAACAATGGGCACAACTCCTACAACACCATTACATCAAAAAGCAAGCAGGACATGAAAATTCAAATTCAAAAACCCAAGACATTGATAGATCAACAAAGACTAAATGAAGTCTTTTTCATAAGGTGTTTTACTCAATGGAGAAGCAACAAGTCAAAATTACACTAAACTCAATCATGTAACCTGATCTTTTTTTGGTAAGAAAATGAAAATTTATTAAAGAAAGAAAAAAAAAGATTACAAAAAAAAATGGACAATAGATCCTTCGGAAACAAATTTAATCTAATAACATCCCAAGAGAAACAAGAAAACAGGCACAAGAAGCCTACAAGGCCAAACATAACCACACCCTTAAATACCACTTTATACAATGTGAATTTGCTATTAAGCAATTCAAGCGAATAAAAGGTTAGGGAATTTTTGTTGAAAAGCAAAAGACTGTTTCATGAAATCAGCTACACAAAGGTCCTACGAAAATAATCAGACAAATTCATAGGTCTCACCAGATTAGGTTTTCGCGACAGAGGGAGAAAGAGAGTGGTGGTGGTCGATGGAGAGAAAGCGCTGAGAGAGGAAGAGAGAACCGTGAGAGAGAGAGAGAGAGAGAGAGAGAGAAGTCAGAAGTGTTAGGGTTGATACATCTGCTTTTATATGGAGGGCACTTTGGTCATTTCACATCCCCAAGTGATTATATCAGAACACAATTTGTAGCCTGATCATTTCAGCACACCATTTCTGAAATGTGATTACACCAGCATATTTCCCTTTTTTCTTTAACAAGAAACCTCCTTCTCTCTCTCTCTCTCTCTCTCTCTCTCTCTCTCATCGCAACCCAACCTCCCCATTCTTTTTATCATTTTTTTTTCTCTCTATTTGTTATCTTTATTCAACAGACTCCCTCACTCTCTCTCTCCCCCATCGCAACTCACTTCAACATCCCTTTTTTCTCTCTGGTTTTTTTCTTTAATCATAAACCTCCCTGATTCTCTCTCTCATTCCCATCGGAACCCACATCCACATCCCCTTTTTCCCCAATTCTTCTTCTCCCCCTTTGACTCCTTTTTATTCAATTGAGAAAGCCTTAGGCAAAGGCTTCAGCAAATGCGTTTTCCACACACATCCTCTTCGATCTTGTCCAGACAGGATTTGAGTTTGTTTGGTTGCAGAAATTAGGTAAACTCATGGTGGTGGTCTGACAAGTTAATTGTGGTAGGGGGGGTTTTGATTCAAGCCAAAGATCTGACTTCAGTGAATATGGTTGACTTCAGTGAAGATTTGACCTCGCTAAATTAGAGGAGCGAACGAGGGGTTTTGTTTATTGTTGGACAATAGTCTCATTTAAGTTAGTCATTTATCTTACCAAACATGGTTTTCAAATGCTATTTAAGCTAGTTCAGTCCAGTCCAATCTAGTGAAGAAATATAATTTAGTCGAGTAAGACAAAAGAATTGCTCACAAATAGGTTGAGGGACCAAAATACAACTCGGGTATAAGTTTTAAGGGCCATTTGAATAATAACCCTTTAATTACAAACAAAACCTTGAGTATAAAACTTGATTCTTTCTTTGGGTTTTCGGAACTTCCCTTTTGGGCCGTAATGTTTTTAATTATTTTCTGCAAATTGGGCTTGGAAGCTAAACCCAAACCAAATTTTCTTTTCTTTCTTTTTTGTTTTTTGGAATAATTTTAAATTTGTCATCGTCCTCCCTGGTAAAAAAGCGCAGGCAAGCAACGAAGATTTGGTTCCTCATCAAAGACCCCAACTTTTCAAAAAATAAAAATAAAACAAAAATAAAATAAAAAGATGGAGAAGATGATGAATATGATAAAGCCAAAGCCAAATCCACAGCAGCAATTGAGAGATTGGCAGCGTAAACTTCGCCAAGAGTGCCGCAACATCGAACGCCAAATTCGAGGTAATATTTTCTTTATAATCTTCTTCCTCTTATTTAAGTTACCCAACTCAAATTTTCGTCATAATTTTCATTTTTGTTTTAAAATTTGTATTCTGGAGTAATTTTTGTGATGGTTTAGATTCATGGATCATGCAATTGGATTGGTGGGTTTGTTTAATTTTGGGTTTTCTGTAATGAGTTTGCTTCAGATATACAGAGGGAAGAGAAGAGTGTGCAAAAAGCAATTAAAGATGCTGCCAAGAGAAACGACATGGGTTCTGCAAAGGTACTCTTTTTGTTCAATTAAAATTTGGTTCTGAGCCAAAGTTTCTACTTCCAGTTTTCCCAATTTATGCAATTTTTTTAGCTCTATTGGTTTCAGTGACTTTGTTGTTTATAAACTTTCACTTGCTTCACACCAAATTCTATTGATTGCAATAAATACATGTTGTGGTTATATTGAACAGAAACGAAATAGAATATTAAAATGTTCACTCATCATGTTATTGCTATTTTTTTTTCCAGGAGAAAGAAACTAACCCAGCATTTACGTGAATTATTATTAGCGTTTTTTCTTTTTTAAAGTTACGAAGGTCTGATACCTTTTCTGCCTAGAAGGAACTTTAATCAGGAAATGTGTCATCAATAAACGATGTGGTTTGGAAACTGAGATTTTATAGGAAACTGAGGGGAGGGGCCACCTGTGTGATTTTGATCACTTCCATTTGGTTCTGTTTTGTATCATAATCTATATGTTTGACAGAACATAATTCTGATTAGTATATCTATTTAATTTCTGACTGTTGTCTTATTTGCTGCAGTCGTGCTTCTTCCCTTGTTTTTATTCAATTTCTCTTTTGTGTTAATTATTTCAGTCACTTGCTAAAGAAATTGTGAGATCTAGAAGGACTGTGAACCGTCTTCATGAAAATAAGGCACAACTGAATTCGATATCGATGCACCTTGGGGAGAGTGTTGGTATGATGTTTCTAATACCTAAGCTTGTGGCTCACTTTGACTGTATTCCATCACCAGTGGAAGCTCTCATTAACTAATTGACGTTTGTCTCAGATTCCTGTTATTGCTTGTTTATGCATTTAAGTAGAATAGTTCTTGTATATTTCGAATCTAGAATCTAATTTTAAAAATTTAACTTAAGTAGCTATTTGTTTTGTTAAAGACTAATGTCATTGTCTGTCTTAAAATGAGAAATTTTTGTAGGCTGTTACTTGTAAATTTACAGTAACATTGATGATGAAGGAAACTTTCTATTAGGTTGAATGACAACATAGGCCTCCTTTTAGAAGATGATTCTTAGATTAGCCACATTGCAACACAATGGGAAGTTAACTTAGAACAACTGCCCAGTTTTTTATAGTGCAACAAATAGAAAATTTCATATGTTCTAATAGGATGTTGGAGTTCGTGTAAATAGTTAGTTAAGAACAAGGTTTAGATTCAGGGAATGGCAAGGGAGAACTTTGTTTGTTGGGTTATGTTATTATGATTCTTCTTTTCTTGTTATGGCTGCCCATTCTTTATAGCCCAATAAGACAGAGAACTTATATCTTCTAGGATGTTGATTTGGACAAATTGGTAAGTTAAAAATAAGGTTTAGGTTGAGTCGGTGGCAAGGAAAAACTAAGTTTGATGTGGGAACTTTGGTTTGTTTAACATCAGTATCGTGTGTTGGTTTAATATCTTTCATGCTCGTGTTTAATTTTTCCAGCTATTGCCCGTACCGTGGGGCATTTATCCAAGAGTTCTGAGGTTATGAAGCTTGTCAATAACCTTATGAAGGCTCCAGAAGTGGCTGTTACAATGCAAGAATTTAGCAAGGAGATGACCAAGGTACTCTTGTCATCGCTCTTTCACTTACAAAGAAGCTAAACGTCTCGTCTTTCATTTCCGTCGTTTCTGAGATATCATATTCATGGATTATGATTTTTGCAGCAATAATTATCTTTACCAATGTGTAGATAAAAATTGCATTGGAAGAGTCATTATTTACCCAAAATTCTTCCTCTTCCCTTTTTTCTTTCAGATGAAGTATTTTTGGAAAACAGGGAATTATTTATCCTACATTATGGCCTTTTAATCAATTAGTTTGCCATCTGTAAATAGATGTTTCCTCCCAGAATAATCAGATGTTATTTTCACTTATGTTTGTTGCTTTAACTAGCTTTTCATTTAGATCTTATCAAACTTAATCAGGTCCTCTGGTGAATAAACAATGGTTATATTCGTGATTTGTAGGCAGGGGTAATTGAAGAGATGGTGAATGATAGTCTTGACACAGCACTAGACTCGGAGGATATAGAAGACGAGATAGAAGAAGAGGTTGATAAGGTTTTGACTTCTATAGCTGGTGAGACTGCTGCAGAGCTTCCAGAAGCAGTCAGGAAGGAGAGGTTGAAGCAACCTGCTACTGCAGAAGCTGCACAGGAGGTACGTGTGACATGGTCATGAAATAAAGTCCCATTTCAGCGATAATTTTCTGCCTTTCAAAAAATCATGAGAATTGATACATTAGTTTACTTCTGCAGGAAGAAGCAATAGCTGAGGGTGCTGATGACGAGGAAGAGTTGGAAGAAATAAGGGCCCGACTTGCAAAAGTTAGGTCATAAGATGAGTTTAAGCCTTTCAGCCTCTCTCCTTTGTCTTCCCCGGCATTATAGCATGAGGTGGTGAGCGTGTGCGACTTGGATGTAGCATCTGACTGGATTGAGATTGCAGCAGTGAGGCCCCCATTTACCGCTGACAGAGAACACCAGAGATGTGTTATCTTCTGTATATTATTTAAAAGCAGCTTCTTAAAGAGTTTACAAGTAAGCTGTTGTTGTGCAATATTCAAGTGCCAATATATGTTGTTGTGTAAATCTCAAACTTATAATTCCTGTATGGAGATCCGTGTTGCATTTAAGGTCTTGTAGCTGGCATTTGCTCCATATTATATCCAGAATATTTTTGCTCACCACCCTTAAATGGTGGTGAGCATTACCACCACTAATTTCGGTTGGATGAGTCTGATTTAATCTACCTGCTACACAGTCGCAAAAATTCAACGCATCCAACGGCATAAAAGTGAAACAACTCATTTCATGAAACTGCCATAAAATTAGTATCACGATATCTTGCGTTTGCTTTTCTGTTGTGTCACTCATGCATAATGGCATGATCTCTCTGGTATGCAATTGTTTTAAGAGATAGATGACCCTGTAATTCCAAAGTTACACAAGTATGGCGTGCATCAGATTTAACCTTCTCAGACCATCTCCAACCATGGGAGGTCAAACCTAAAATTTGAGATTTTTAGCCCAAAACCTTCTCCAACCCATGTATTTGGAGGGGGGGTAATTTGAGTGGACTGAAAAATGGGGTGGAATTTCACCTCAGATTCCAGTCCAGGCAGAATTTTTGTGGGGCCCATTTCGCAAAAGACAAGAGACACATGAGGCCACATTTGAAGCAAATGATGGGCTGTTGCCCACTACCCCAAGTTGCTGGCCACTTGTCAAAGCCTAGGCAACTTAAAAATTGGACTTCTATGGCTGCATATAAAATGGGCTCCTTTCAAATTTTTTTTTTAAAACTTAAAGGCTAGAAATCAACGGCTGATATTAAATTTTGGCTGGATCAAAGGGAAAAAAATTAATCCAACAGCTGAAATTTAAATCCAAAGGTCAAAATAAGTAAATATATTATTATAAGTTGGATGCAACCTCAAAACATATCCTAAACTCTATAAATACCCATCAATTTGTTAATAAAATTATGTTTGTGAAATTTCAAAAAATTTATGTCAAAATGTTCAAAAAAATAAATCATGAAGTAATATGCAAAAATTAATTTTAAAAAAATTAACCACAAAAACAAAATAGGATTATATTATTCTTTAATAATTTAATAAAGTTGCAGACTCAAATTATGAGTCCGCAAGGTTGGAGGAAAAAACAGTTTGAGTCCTAAAAATACATGAATAGTTGTATTTTGGAGGGTGAAAATTTGAGTTTAGCCCTAACATGATTGGAGATGGTCTCATAGTCACATTCTCTCTTTTCTGAGACTGCTTTATAGCCAGTTTAGGCTTGCGGCAGATGGTCTTAAAAGCAATTAAGTTACAAATTTTGGTCGGAAAAGTGTTTGATAAATAGATTAAAACTGCTTAAAAGTTGTGGGCCAACGAGGTCTAGACTAGACTAGTGGAAAAGGGAATTGACTTGCCGACCAGAAGTCTTAAGTTCGAATCCCGACAGCATCTTGGTTGTGTGTGAGAAACTTCATCCTTGTAATTTAGAATATCGCTTGTACTAAAAAAAATTTAAAGTTGTGGGGTTCTTAACTGCTTCTTCTCAAAAAGTCTGCTCTACAAGAAGCATCCGGTTCAGTCAAACCAAGTAAAACAAAACTGAAAACCTCTATCTTCGTCACAGACGTTTGACTTTTTACTGACATAGCTGGAAATGAACCTTCATAATCAAAGCATCATGTTAGGCAATCATGCATCAAAACAAAGTCATTGCCTTTTTGTACCAACTCAAACCTATAATAAAATTCTTGTTTAAATTTTGGTTGGTGGGTGATCTGATTCTGATCTCCATTATTTTATATTCGCCTTGCTTTAAGCTAGGAGATGGCTAGGAGATAAGAAGCAAACCAAGGGTTAGGAAAAAAAAAAAAAATGTTGTCTTAAAACTTTCTCCTTCTATTTTGGGCTCTGAGAGAATTTCCTTATCTTCATTTTTTATCACAAGATTTGCGTGTGCGCTTTATCGAAGGCAATGATGCCTTACACGCAACAATTTTCCATGCTTCTGCTTATTCACTTCAAAAAAAAAAAAAAAAAAAATCTCCAACAGAAAAAAGCTAATAACTTGTTCCTTAAATCCGTACTCAAAAGCTATTTGGTAAAGAGCAAAGATTATGTAGCCCAAAATAAATAATTATTTGAAAAATTAAATAAACCGCGTATAATGTATTTTAATTATCCAAAGAACATTATTTCATGACTTTTTTCCCCTCATATCCCTGTTTTTTATTTCTTTTGGGTGGGGTGTTGAAGATTGCTCAAATCTCATCTATTAAAATCCTATTTAAGGAGAGACGGGGTGAATATTTTTCAAAGGAAAATGTTAGAGAGACCACATTTACGTATCTCTCTAATAAATAATTGTGATTTCCCTAACATTACTCTTTTTTCAAATCACATTTAAATCATAATAAAAGGGATTTTTTTAAAAGAGTCCAAACCATGATTATAATGTTGTTCTTTGTTTTAATTGAGAGGATTACTTTTCTTTTTCTTTTTTACTAATGAGAGGATTATAATTTCTTTCCTTTTAAGCAATACTAGCCTCTTCGCGGGTGGAGGGCCTATCTTCTATAGAGATTTTTGTTGAACATAATTTTTATTTATTTTTTATTTATTAATTATTTTCACTTTAAGGGTCTTTTGATTTAATAGGTTTTTCTTTTTAATTAATTTTTATTTATCTTATCTTTATCTATAGAGAAATGTTTGTTGTGTCTCGACATTTTGTTTTTCTTAAACGAGGGCAATTTTGGATTATTGGAAAATTTAACCCTCTGTTACTTTATCTATATGGTTTTATTCTTCATATTATTGTAAAATAAAATAAAAATAAATCCTGGATTATATTTGACAAAAACTGCTGGATTCTCTCTGAATGAAATTAAATGGCTAAGATTGTGTTAGGAGAAAATATGGATTTTTTTAAAAAAAAAAAGAGGAATTCGAGGAAGAAAAAAAAAGAAGGAAAGTTTGCCGCAAAAATAAAAATGAAAAGAAAAGAAATTTGAAAAATAACAAAAACAACGACCGTTACTTCAACTCTCTCTCACCTCATGCGGTTAGACATTTCATACTCCAATTCTTTTAGCCTTATTAGCCAAGACTAGTTTGTTCACATTGGAACACTATATATTCCCTCCAAACCCACCACTGTTTTTTCCACACACAAAAACAACAAAACAGCAATGGCATCTACTTTTTCTCACATTTCCCTTTCTCTTCTTTCCCTCCTCCTCCTGCCATTTTTCTCTGCAGCATTTCCCAACAATGGCCCCCTTCAATTATCTTCAACCCCGAAACTACAAGCCGAAAAATTCATAAGAGACCTTAACTTGTTCCCCACTGATGAGATCAACACTGTCCCCCACAAGACTTCATTGGATGAGGCTTTTGCTGGTCCTATGCTGGTTGAAAAGCAGTTTAAAATGCCTTTTCTTGGTGCTGCTTCCGGACCTTCTGTTCAAGAGCTTGGCCACCATGCCGGCTACTATCGCCTTCCCAATTCTAAAGCTGCAAGGTAAGGGTAAAGGGTTGATGTTCAATTGCCTTCGGAATCTGAGTAGTGCTTCAATGGCTTCAAAATTTGATTTGGGAAAGTGAAAAGTTTTGTACTAGTGTATGTCATGTAGTACAAAACCCTCATACCATTTCCAAATTTTGATTCTTCATCACATTAAGACAAAATTGCAGACAACTATCAATCTTTGCATCTTCAATTTTTCAATGAACATGTGTTCCTCTGTTTTAACTTTCAAGTTTCAATATCAGATATAAACCTGTGAAAAAAAAAAACAAACAAAACAAAAACCAAAAACCAAATGCTAACATAAGCATCTGGAATTTAGTTGCATTGTTACATTGAATACAGACACAAAACGACACTCTGAACAGGGATGATGGTTACATGCCTCGTGTCCGCATCTTTTGCTTGTATCTTTGTCTGAACTTGTCCTCACATGATCAATAGAAAGATGATGTGGCTTATTTTAATCTATTTTCTAGAAAATTATTGTGCTGATTTTGATTTCAATCCATTTTGTTTTCGCAGGATGTTCTACTTGTTCTTTGAATCCAGGACTGACAAGAATAACCCTGTTGTGATGTGGTTGACTGGAGGGCCAGGGTGTGGCAGCGAAATAGCTGTGTTTTATGAAAATGGTCCTTTTCAAATTGCAAACAACTTGTCTCTTGCCTGGAATGACTACGGCTGGGACAAGGTATTTCTCATTTTGCAGTTCTTTACCGACCAGTCCACATTAAAGTTTCCCTTTGGATTGTGACCAAGGTTTTGTTTGTTTTGTTTGGCAGGCATCCAACCTTCTTTTCGTGGATCAACCCATTGGAACCGGTTTCAGCTATACTTCAGATGAGGGTGACATCCGCCACGACGAAGAAGGCATCAGCAATGACTTGTACGACTTTCTGCAGGTCCTAGCAATTCCTTTATGTTATATCGAGATTTGCTTTCAACAAATTATAACCCCTCACACACACATGGACAACTATCCTTAACGTTTCTCTTCCTGATCACAGGCATTTTTTGCTCAGCATCCTCAATTTGCTAAAAATGACTTTTACATTACTGGAGAATCATATGCTGGGCACTACATTCCTGCATTTGGTTCTCGGATTCACAAAGGAAACAAAGCAAAGGAAGGAATGTACATAAACTTCAAGGTATCTTAATACTTACACTGGATTGACTGCATTGGCTGCTTCATCATGATCATACTGATCCAATAGTTGTATCTGCTATCGTTGAACAGGGATTCGCCATAGGTAATGGACTAACCAATCCTGAAATTCAGTACAAGGCCTACCCTGATTTTGCACTGCAGACGGGGTTGATTAAAAAAGCTGACTACGATAGGATTTCTAAGACGATTCCAGACTGTGAGCAGGCAATTAAGACTTGCGGTATTTCCTCTTCATTTCCTTTGTTCTTCACATACCTGTTAGTTACAATCTCATACGAGATTTGATGGTTGTCTTACAACATTATCTAACTCATGACTTTTCTGATATCTGAAACTGTCAGGCTCTGAGGGTGGAGAAGCTTGTGCATCGTCATATGAAGTTTGCAATAGCATATTCGAAAAGATCATTAATATAATTGGTGGTACAAACGTAAGCAAGCGCAAAAATCTTTTTATCATCGTCAGAGAAATAAGTTCTAAACAAACCCACATACAAATTCAAGTATGCTGAGAGTTTACTCTATTATGGTATATGCAGTACTATGATATTAGAAAGCAATGTGAAGGGGACATGTGCTATGACTTCTCAAACATGGAGACATTCTTGAAGAAGAAACAGGTTAGGGATGCCCTAGGAGTTGGGGACATAGACTTTGTTTCATGCAGCTCTACGGTATATGACGCTATGCTTATGGACTGGATGAGAAATCTGGAAGTGGGTATTCCTGCCCTTCTTGAAGATGGAATTAAGGTGCTTTTGTATGCTGGGGAGTATGATCTCATCTGCAATTGGCTTGGTGAGCCTCTTTGTTCTAGCAAAAAAGCTCATGTTTCATGTATTAGAGAGGATATAGTACTTTTGGAACTCTTATATTATTATGCCTATTTATTTTGCAGGAAATTCAAAGTGGGTTCATGCCATGGAATGGTCCGGTCAGAAAGCATTCGGAGCATCATCAACTGTTCCATTCAAGGTTGGTGCTACAGAAGCAGGACTGCTAAAAAGCCATGGACCTCTAACTTTCCTCAAGGTCTCTCTCTCTCTCTCTCTCTCTCTCTCTCTCTCTCTGTGATTACACATTGTAACTTCGGCAAATTTGATTGCATGTAACCAAAAACAGGTCCATAATGCCGGTCACATGGTTCCAATGGATCAACCAGAAGCCGCATTACAGATGCTGACAAGTTGGATGCAAGGAAAACTGGCCATAGCTGAGTCAGTCGAAAGAATTGCTCCCAAATGATAGCCTCGGATCCTAGCCTGCCAACATGTGGTTT
>NC_024126.1:7171152-7185727 GCF_000346735.1 Prunus mume | reverse complement strand
GGAATAATTACGATCTGCTTGTCCATAACGGTAGTTACCAAGCTTGCTTTGACAGACCTAAAAGTTTCTAATCTAGAATCCAGGTTTCTGCCAAAATGGCTGGCTATACAATTTCACATTTTTCAATGGCATTTCTTGTCTTTCGTAAGTTCCACTGATTTGGTATTTAAAAACTTGCATATTCTTTTAAAAATTAGCAACCATATACAGCACAATTGGATGGATTATTCTTTGAAGAACTATGAAAAAGGCCATGAGTTTCAGCATCATTTTAGACAAAAACAGCTAAACTGTTACTAACGGCTTAAATTTTCCTAGTATAAATGCAGGCAACCAAAATACCATCACGGAAATGTGGGCATTAACGCGCAGTATACTTGAAGTGTTAAAAAAGCCAAGTGCTTTGAGAAACCAGTGCAATTCAGTAGTGAAGAAATTAAAAAAAAGCAGATCAATAGCATTTGCAAGTCCATAGCATGCAGTAGATGAAAACAACAGTAGTCAAGAGCTTCTTACTCCATACAATTCCCTCAACGTCACAATTGCTGGCTGAAAACCAGACCTCAATGGAATAACTTGCGCTCGCAGATGTTGTGCATTCCCATTCTTTGGTTTGGATAGTGTCATTTTAAACATCTCTCCCTCCAGAATTCTACTCACATTAACAGCTGCATAAAACACCCCAAAACAAGGCATCACATATTGCATTCATCAGGAAAGCACCAGAAAATAAGTCAGAAATGAGAACATTAAGATTGGGTAGTTACAGTAACACAAACAAAAATCACATTTTTAATGCAATTGGGTTGGAGGTTTACCAGCAAACGGGTGAAACTTGGCAAAGTCAAAAAACTCATCAGCAGAACAACCAAACAGAACCTTGGCAGCCCTATCAAAGCATATCACAGTAAACACCTTTGTATCTGAGGCTATTGACATCTGCAAAACAACCAAAAAGAATTACTAAAAAGTACCTCAAAAGGGAAGTCTTGAAAAACCCAATTGGAAAGCAAGCAACTTTTTTTGGTAAAGCAAGCAGCTTTTCAAAAATAGGGTAAAGGGAAATGAGAAAGATTGAAGAAGAAGAAGAAGAAAGAGAAGTTACAAGAAGGCGGAAGAGGCGTTTTGAGCGAGGAAAACGGGGGTTGAAGGCATTGACGCTGCAGAATTTGCAAAGAGAAGTTGGATTGTCAGGGAGAGTCCTCTCGCACACGGAGCACACTCTGTAAGAGAAGTCGGTGTGGTCTACTGCTAGTAATGTGCACAGCATGGTTGTTGGCTTATCGGCTTCCATGACTCCCTCTGTCACGGCAACGAATTTTTGGAAAACTCAGCAAAATTTATACCCTTTTCAATGAGTCAATAAGGGCCCGTTCGGTAATGTTTTTAGAGCTTGTTTTCTGTTTTTGTTTCCTGTTTTTCACAAAAACACGTTCGGTGCATCGTTTTCGTTTTCCCTCACAAAACGTTTTCTGAAAACAAATCTAACTTTGTGAACAAAAGTTGAAAATGAAAAAAAGTTGTTTTCAGTGATTTCATTTTCAGTGTTTTCCGAAGACACAAGAATGCATCCCATCAACAACTCTAGCTCTCTCTCTTGACAACCAATAAACCCACCAACAGGAACAACACCCATCTTCTCCAACCCAAAATAAACAAATCTGCAAATTAAGAAAAAAAAATACAGAGGAAGAAGAAGAAAAAAAAACAGAGACAAGAAGAAGAACCACCACATACCCAACTCAACCACCATCATCACCCAATCAAACCATCACAGCCATGGAAGGAAGGAGGAGTGGGTGTGGCCTGGGAAGGAAAGGAAGAAGAAAAGAGGAAGAAAAGGAGAAAAAAGAAACGGCCTGGGGAAGGAAAGGAAGAAGAAAAGGGGAAGAAAGTAGGAAAGAGGAAGAAAAAGAGAAAAAAGAAGCAGCCATGTGAAGGAAAAGAAGAAGAAAAAAGGAGGAAAGAGAGAAAAGGAGAAAAAGAAGAAAAAGAAAAAAAGGAAAAAAAGGAGATAAGGTAGTTTTTGAGCTTAATTTTTTTTTCATTGTTTACAATAATTTTAGCCTCTAAAAATATCAGAATTAAAAAAAATTAGAACTAAAATTAGCAAAAATACACCTGAAAAACAATTGTACTACCAGACACGTTTTCATTGTTTTTGTTTTCTAAAGATATTTTCTAATTAATCTACCAGACGCATTTTCATTTCCTGAAAATGCAAATTTGTTTTCTTGTTTTCATTCTCTGAAAATATTCTCAGAAAACATTCTCCGAAAACGTTACCAGACGGGCCCTAAGCTTTTTTTAGTATTTGTTTTCCATAAAAAATTCATTTAACTTTCTTTTTAGCAGAATTATTTTTCTTTAATCTTACAAAAAATTACAACCATTATTCCCAAAAAAAAATTACCATTGTTAAGTATAAAGTTACACGCAGAATAAACTAAATAAAAAAAATCAAGCACACAGGAAAAAATTTCAAGCGCCAAACAATTGTGCATTATCAAATCTATCATATATTTAAGACTATTTTTAAAAGAAAAAAAAAAAAAAAAACCAATCTTCAATGGAAAAATCACAACCCTTTTACCTAAGAAAATAAAGGATTTGAAACTGAAGTAGTTAAGAGCAATGATGAATGGAGCTAAGGCCCATGGTGGACATGTGCCCCCTCTCAAATGTTTTTTGAGGCAATGGTCTTACTAATTTTTTTTTTTTTTCCCAGCAAATGGTCTTACTAATACAATCGTATGTTTTCAATCAAATTTTAAGGTGGCCCTTCCTTTCTTTATATTTTTCTTCTTTTCCTTTCTCACTATCATTACTATCCCTTTCACATCTCTCATTGTCATACTTTGACTCTAGCTTTTGTAGTGATAAATTACTGTTTGAATGTGGATCTTTAATAAAGCACATTGCATTAGATTTTATGCTATTATCGACGATGAGTAGATAGTTAATGTAACATGTGAAATAATGGAGTATATAAATTAAAATTATGGATTTTGTATCAAGTAAAAAGTTAATTGATTGTTACCCTAATGAAAAATATATTGCAATATACAAGGTGCTCCCTATTTGAAAATTTTCTGGCTCTGCCACTAGAGAATTTATAGAATAGTACAATATCACCGCATCAGCTAGTGATACTCCCATTCAAAATCTGCCACTTGTCTATTTTTATTTTTTAAATTTAAAATTAATTACAGCTGGATATGAAATTATACTTTTACCCTTTCAAATAAAATCTTTAAAATGGGAAAAAAAAAGAAAAAAAAAAAGAACGAGTTACCCAATCTATCTCCCTCCGCCGCCGCACCCTACTCTTTCACTCTCTCTCTCTTCTTCCCTACATCTCTCTGTCCTCTCTCGATAACATATGAGAAAACTTTAGACTTTTTAATTGAATATGCAGACCTCATTCAATTGAATATGACTTGCCCAAAAGCTAACGTGGGATCAATTGGAATATGCAGATCTCATTCTTCAAAATGAGAGAGAGAAACTGAGAGAGCAGGGCCGATGGGCAGGGCAAAGCTGAGTGCTGTGGTTGGTGTATAATATTCTAGTTTTTTCAATTTTTTATTCTTTTTATTTTGAGGGAGATGAATAAATGGGCAGAATTTCAATGTGGAAATAAACAATAAATGTAATATAAAGTAGTTGCTGGTACAGTAGAGAGAAATGGAAGGAGGATTAGAAACTCATAGAGAGGGGGCGGCGAACGGGAACTGGTAATTTCAGTCGGGTGGGAGTCTGGTGCAATTTTCTTCTTTGTGGTTTTTCTTTTATTAATTTTATTGTAAAGGTTAAAATTGGATGTGAAAGTCCAGCTGTAAAAAAAAAAAAAAAAAAAAAGTACTTTTCTTTAAAAAGTAACAAGTAACAGATTTTAAATGAGAGTATCACTATCTGAGATAGGGATACCGTACCATTGTATAAAAGCAATTATATTTGCACTCAAAATTTTAGATTCGATTCCCCTCATTATGGCTTGTTAAAAAACAAACAACAACAAAAAACCGCTCCAACCCCATCATGGGCCTGAAAAATGTCACCCCAAATTTGTCAAACTTGGGCCTTTTGCCCAGTTAGTACACCTCTCTAGTAAGCTAGTCGTCTCGTCACTTCCGTAACATTGTCTTGGCAATATCAATTCGGTGCATTTCCTTTCGGCCTTTCTTTTCTACAGAGTTTCGAAGACAACAGTGCACACTGCAAACGGTAAAGCTCGCCCATTTCATTTTCAGGTAAGCTACCTTCTCCGTCAATCTTTCTTTTTCTTCACTTCGACTTTGAGTTTGATCTTCTCTTTGTGACTCTTGAGGTGCAAAATAAAAAGATTTTATAGAATATTCAAGTATGGCATTAATGAATTTTTGCTTATGTATATGCATTTTGATTAATATACCACACTTCCTAATTCTGACTAAAAGTGATTAACTTTTTTGTTTCTAATTTGAGCTAAAGTTTCTTGCTGCTTGGGCTCACTTAATTATAGTTGAAGCTGAACTTTTTTTTGTTTTTCTTAAATATTTTGGTAAGGTGGCACTTCAGTTGGCTTATTGAGTTGGGTTTTCAGCAGTGGATCATCAATTTCTTGTGGAATATTATAGCAATCAAAATGGAGCCTGACAGGTATTATGGGCAATCTTTACTTTCTGATTCTTTTACTTGTAACATTTTTTTATAGAATTTTGAAAATGTAGGGTTTATTATTAGAAAAAAGATATGCTTATGCAATTTGAAGAATGAATTACTTGGGAAGTCTCATATCAGTTCTTTATCCTTTTTCCAATATTATGTATATTATGTATTTATGTATGTTAAAATAAAACTGTTCAAATTTGCTGTTGCAGGTTAAACTCCCCCACTACATTTACCATGAACTTAGAAGTTTTGGGCCATGACTTACAGTTCGCTCAGGTTTTTTATTTTCTCCTCTTTTTGTTTTTGGGATTAATATTATCGTGTTAAGAAAGATCTTCAGAATCAGAAAATATTAAGTTTAGTGCTTTTTGAAGAAGACATTCTCCTAATACTTAGAAATCAACGAGAGCTAACCAATTTAGAGTATGGTAATAGGAAGGGGCCTAATATACTTTCCTGCATATGAACTGTTTTTGCTCTACACTTTTTCTGTATGACTATTTTCACCAATCCTATGTCTGTTGCATGAGTTACCCATTATCAACTTTAATAATGGCTTTGTGATCATATATATGTCCTAATAACTTCTTGCCTGACCATGGAATGGCTTTATCTTTTCCATAGGATCCAAATTCAAAGCATTTAGGAACTACGGTTTGGGATGCATCACTGGTGTTTGTGAAGTTTCTGGTAATGATTGCTGTCCCCCCTAGAACTTTTGTAAAGTTCCGATCATTTTAGTTTCCACATGTTTCTAACTCTAAACTTCGAAATGATGCATGTAAGTGACCTTTTATCGTTGAGCTTAACTTTGTTAAAGTTTGGGCCCAGTTGAATGCAATATTTGGATATGGAAGGAACAGCAAGGCTATATTCATCCTTAAAATAGATGTAATGCATTGATGATTTTGAAGTTCATCAAAGGAACCAAAAAAAAAAGGGATGCTTAGAAATTGATCTTCGTATGTTTAGAAATTGATCTTCGTATTAAACAATCTGCTATTATTTTTAAATAAAATTCCGTAAACCTGAAATGATGCAGTGGTAAAAAAGAACTGCAACAGATATATTATCGGTCAGTTGCCATTTAACTTGATTTGGTTCATAGGAATAACAAAGGACATTCGATTCATTCATTCGGGGCCAAAGGGACTTACAATTACATATTACATTTTTGAATTGGAAGGGGCTTAGATGCCGAACCTATTGCTTCATTTACTAAGAAGGGGGTCTGACCAAAAAAAATTACTAAGAAAGGGGTGGGTGCAGCAGCTATATGGACCCCTTCCTTTATGTTGTCTGCGGTTTCCTCTGCCGAGCCAAAAAGTTCTTATCTTTTAAAGAGCAGGCAAAGCCCAAACTCTGCAACCTTTCCCACCGAGGGCAGTGACTCAGCCTGCAGCAAATTTTGTTAATCTTGAGAAAATAATTTTTCTGCTCTAGGTATATATTTTCATGCTGTAGCTGGAGTTAGGCTTTCCTTTCAGTTCAGTATTGGTTATGTTTTGGTTCCAGAGCTGATCATATGTCAATATGTACTTTAACTTCATGGCATAGTTTTTTGTTTATAAATCTACATCTGGCTTTATTGGCTTTTCCAGGAAAAGAATTGCAGAAAGGGAAGGTTCTCCCCAGCTAAACTTAAAGGAAAACGTGTCATTGAACTTGGAGCAGGCTGCGGAGTAGCTGGGTTTGGTGAGTTTTCTTTTTCCTCTTAAATTCATGTTGAAGTTAATCTATACAGCTTTTTATTCTTTTCCTGCTAGTATACTTTGCTTTCTCAGGTGTTTTGCTCCTAGTCTTATCTCATTTTGCTCTTTCAGGCATGGCATTACTGGGTTGCGATGTCGTTACAACAGATCAAGTGGAGGTTTTGCCATTGCTAATGAGAAATGTTGAACGGAATACTTCAAGGATCGCACAAATGAATTCTGGTCTGGTTTGGTTTGAATGTTTTGAACAATATTCAATACCATGTGCATGTAGTAGTTCCCATATCCTCAATGGCAGAACCAATAATGTTTGTCACTTGCAACTGTATATTTTATATATGGCCATTCGGTTTGTGTAGCCCGTATTTAAACCCGCTAACTGCAACAATTGTTTCTGTTCATTGAATGTTTTGAACAATATTCAATACCATGTGCGTGTATTAGTTCCCATATCCTCAATGGCATAACCAATAATGTCTTGTCACTTGCAACTGTATATTTTATATATGGCTACTCAGTTCGTGTAGCCCGTATTTAAACCCGCCAACTGCAACAATTGTTTCTGTTCTTTGAGTTTAAGAAACTGAACTCAACAAGAACAAATTTCAATTACAAAACAAAACTGGTCTTTTTTATTGGTTTGGTCAATTTAATTGCCATTTCTAGATTTTTGCTCACAACTCATGAAAGTTATGTTCTTTGTAGACTCGTTTGGTTCAATCGAGGCAGCGGAGTTGAGCTGGGGAGATAAGGATCATATAAGAGCTGTTGGTCCACCATTTGACTACATTATTGGCACTGATGTTGTAAGTTCACTGAGTTTCAGCTGAAAATTGAAAACTTTAGTTTTTGCAGTTTTCTTGACCTACATTGACAAATGATTACAACTATGGTATGGGCCGTATGGCACAAACAAATATGTAAACTTAGGATTCCTTTCAATCAAATTTCTAAAGGTTTCTTACTTGTGTTGTGTTTATAATTTATTTCGCCCTGATGTCCTAGCCTTTTTATGTCGTTATAACTGATCAATTTTCAACTTACTTGGCTTTAAGGTGTATAAAGAAAATCTCTTGGAACCACTGTTGCAGACAATATTTGCATTATCAGGGCCTAAAACTACAATTTTGGTATGCTACTTCCTAGGTTTTAGCTTTAATTATTTTTTCCTAAAAATTGTTATTGATGCACTGGTTGTTTCAATTGGGAAGATTGGGTATGAGATTCGGTCTACAAGTGTCCATGAGCAAATGCTTCAAATGTGGAGAAGAAACTTCGATGTGAAAACTGTTCCAAATT
This sequence comes from Prunus mume, assembly GCF_000346735.1. Next base: position 7,178,063 of record NC_024126.1, on the reverse strand, counting down.
CTAAGGTACAGTTTAGTTTTTGTAATGCAAATCCAAATACTTGTCCATGTGGTTTGCAAGTGAAATTCCCGGTTCCTGTGACGTGTAGATTGCATGGATTGAATTGTTGATATTCTTGGGGGCTAACTTATTGCAGGGTCTTGCGTCATTCATAATGCACCACATATAAGATGAATGCTTTTCTGGCATCCACACTTTGCCTTGAGCTTCGGAGAATATTCACTCTTACCCTTGTTTAATTTTCTTCAATACAAGATTTATTTATTTATTTATTTTTTTCCGAACTCCTGCAGATGGACAGTACCTACCAGCATCCAGATATTCAACTTTACATTATGACATTAAAGCCTCCGGAGGGGTATGCAGACAGCGCAGTTGAGGTGATTGATGAGAAAGACAATGAAGTGGAGACTGGAGAGGAAGAAGCAGCTAAGGTGATTGATCAGAAAGTTGATGAAGTTGGGACAAGTGCAGAAAACACAGTTAAGGTGATCGGTGAGAAAGATGATCAAGTCGAAAGCAGCAAGGAAAAAGGTGAAAACGGTTCTCTTGATGAAGAGGTTGAAGAAGATTGTGAGCCAGTGACAAGACCTCAGAGTGGTAAACTTACTGATTGGGAAGCTAGAAGATATGGCTCAATGGCTGCAAGACTTCTGCACGATATCAAAATTACTTAGATTATAGGTTTATATTTAATGTATCTTGTGCTGTCGTGTTGCTTGCGTTGTTGGGTTTCAAATACTATTCTAGTTTCTTGCTTTAATGTTCATTATTAAGATATCAAGACATAATGCTTGTTAGAAACACAATGGCTTTCCTTCAATTTTTTTTTGGAGTGCCATTCTCTGAAAAGAATCTTTGATGTATAAATCTTGTTTTATATATAAGGCGATCACTATAATCTTGATGGTTTCCTTGCAAACATCTCAAAGGAGATGTAGATTAAAGTTTGAAAAACCAAAGTGACGAATTCATAATAGAAGTAATTCTTTAATTAATTTTATGGTCATCAAAATAATGTCTCTAGAATATTTCCACGCAATGGAAATATACAAAAAAAACACCATATGGCAGCAATTTGAGAATGGTTGGATTCAATATACACGCACAAAAAGAAAAGGTTAAGACACAAGCCAATTAGAAAGGAGAAAAAAATGAAGATGGTAGTACATTTACATTCAATGGAAATATACAAACACTATATGGCAGAAATTTGAGAATGATTGGATTCAATATGGCCATGAAGAACTTGACCGCCGTTGATGCCTGCTTGTGAGGTTGTATTAGATAAGTTGCTCAAAATGGAAAATTCATCTATATATATACCCAAGTAGGAAATAAGTGGGTCTGCCCGGGCCTTGTCGATAACAAACCTCAAGTACTGAGATTTTACCGTCGGAAATTGCAGAAGCCTTTGATATCCAATTGTGGTGCCATTAATTACTTCATTCCACTCCCCATCTTCATTCAGGACCTCAAGATGGAACTCAATAACCCGCTGTCCCATTTGAATTGGCTCTTGAACTTGCAGAATGTTGAATGATACTATTTCTTGAAGGTTTAAGTATAGAATCCAATTAGACTGATTTACCTCAGGGGCCCAATAGGACTGAATACCTTCTTTGACGACATTGTAGGGGTTGAACCAAGAATGGCTACTACCTCCTCGCGTACAGCTTGCGTTGATAAGGGCATTTATGGCCAGATTATGTGAGAATATTGACCTCCGGAGCTCACTGAATTCTTGAAGCACTTGGATATCTTCTGCTGATATGAGACCTGAAGAGTTTGGGGGTACATTCAGTAACAAGAGACAATTTCTGCCAGCTGATTTGTAGTATAGGTCAAGAAGAGTCCTTGCAGATTTTGGAAGTTCCGACAAATGCCAAAACCAACCAGGCCTGATTGAGACATCACACTCAGCTGGTACCCAATCATGACCATATGGGTCTCCTCCACTTGAATATCTGTTAGATATGCCCATCATATTAACTCATAGCTCTTGGAGAAGAAAAGATGGTGCATAAAAAGATAGGTGCTGATTACAGCCTCACAGGTTCTCTCAATAGGATCTTTTAAGCATATAGAAACAGTGCAGATAAATAGATGTCTGTGTATCTGAATGCACGCATACGTATACATACATACATATATCTCCAACTACTAGAGAAACACAGAAAAGCTAAAGGAAGTTAGAAGAGTGAACTCACTGGTAATCAGTGTCGCCGATCTTTGCATCACTCCGATTGAAAAGAGACCAACAAGTAGACCCGGCAACACCAGCTTCATCCCCAACCCACCTGGTGTCAGGACCAGCATCGGAAAAAATGACAGCCCCTGGCTGGAGTTGATGAATGAGACTAAACCAAGAATCAAAAAAATATTCCATGTCTTTCTCCCCCTTCCCCTTTGCACCATCCAACCACACCTCCTTGATCTCTCCATACCTGTTTATAATTAAAAAAACCACCACAAGTCATTGAACATCTATCCAAGAAATTCATCAAAAATCAAAGAAGCAAAAGTTCAAACAAATTCTCCAATCAGCCAACTTGAAGCAACACAGATGAATTAAAACATAAACCTTGATAATCCGTTAAAACAAACATCACAAATATTGTGACAAAATACATATCAACTCAATTCAAGAGAGCACATAAAAGACTGAATTGTACAGAACATGAAATGCTAAAACAAAACCATCAAGCAGAGGTCTAGGAATTTAATTTACATAATTGCATAGAACACTTTGAAATCCATAACATCGATTCCAAAAATGCAAAACACAATTCCAGTTCCACACAATAAGAAAAGAGCTAACGTTCCTTGATAATAATAAAAAACTCAACCAAATTAACAAAATTGCAGAGAATGCAAATTGATCATACTTAAAGAAAACCGCTTAGAGAACTCATCAATAAAATCAAACAACCCCAATTCACAAAAACACTAAAACATCCAAAATTCAACAGAAGAATGTACCTTGTCAGCAATTCTGTCATTTGCCCCATGTAGAACTCGTTATACTCCAAAGTCTTCCCATAGAACGGTTCATGCCGATCCCACGGAGAAAGGTAAAGCCCCAATCCAATACCTGCGTCCCTAGCAGCCATAGCAAGCTCACCAACAACATCACCACCACCATTCCTCCAGGGGCTGGAGCTCACCGAGTAGTTGGTGTACTCAGTGGGCCACAAGCAGAACCCATCGTGGTGCTTTGCAGTGAGAATTACGCGGGAAAAGCCCGAGTCTTTGGCCACTTTGACCCACTGAGTAGCATTGAGCTTGGTGGGGTTGAAGGCTGAAGGGTCAACGTGGCCTGTGCCCCATTCTGAGTCTGTGAAGGTGTTGGGTCCAAAATGGAGAAACATGGCCATGTGCCCAAGTTGCCATTGGAGCTGGGGAGCTGAGGGGAGGGGCAGAATGGGAAGAGGAGGTGGCTTTTTGGGTAGTGAGGATGAAGAAGGAGAAGAGAGAGATAAGGGTGTGAGTGAGAGTGAGAGAAAGATGAAAAGGGTGAGTTGTGAAATTGAATTTGTGAAAATTGGTGTTTGGGTTTTTGGGTTGTGCAGGTGAGAGGTGGCCTTGTGGATGCTCTGCCTCTTCTTCTTCATGATGCTTGGGAGGCAGGCAGATATTATGCACAGTATTTGACTTCCAGTCTTAAAGAGTTGTTTTTCTTTTTCTTTTTCTTTTTCTTTTTCTATTTATATTTCTTTATTTGGATGAATTAAATAGAACTACTAGTGGGTCTTGTGGTCTGATATAGGTTGATCGCAAAGCAAAGCAAGGAGGTATGGTTGTTAACTTGTTACGTCGTTTGTTTATTTTGTAACGACATTTGATGAGGAGCATCTTCAAGGGGCTGCTGAGGTTTTTGTTGTTTGTTGGGGGGGTGTGCTCCCAGTTTACCGAAACAGCAAGCACATTCAAGGGTGAGTAGGCGGAGGAAGTAGGTAAAATTGTACTCTTAACAATTTAAAGTGGCATGTTTTCTACTCATTTGCCGAATTTAAAAAGTTATCGCTGCTGATGGAGGGGTCCAATATACTTAAAGTGTTTATGATTAAATGTCATACTTTCAAATATGCGATCATGTAACTTGCCTACTCCTTTATAAGGTCTCGTTTGTTACGGAGGATTAGACTATATCATCAAACGAGGCCCTGATATGATCAAAAACAGTAAATGAGGCCCTAGTCATTCCAAATCAACCCCACTTGAGGGCATCAATCCGGACTTTGCTTTCCAGTTTGTTCTTTTGTTTTATGTTTTTGGGTTGAATAGAAAGGCCTAAACTTTCAGGTTATATATGCTCTCGTGTGGGTTGTAGGAGGCCCAGTTTTAAATCCATCAGATTCTGAATTAGACTGTTGAGAGAGTCATGTATTTAGAAAAGGTTGAAGGATGAATTATATTACTTGCAGGTGGGCCTAAAGCAAGCATGTTTTACATAAATAAAGCAAGTCATTCAAGACTGAACAAAGATCTTGGATACTGCCATGGACATTGACCTTTCGCCGGATGGAGACAAATACCTCTGCTAAAGTGTCATTTGCCATTCTTAAACCAAAACGCATGTGTGTTTGTCACAAGGGTTTGCATAACGCTCCTTTTTAAATAGGGCCAATTTCATTTTATCCTAAAGGTTAAGAATGGACCATAAGGTTTGAATTTTTCAACATTAAGGTTTTGAAGTCGCATCACTTTCGTTAAATTAGTGACGTGACAAGTGCATTATCAATATTTTATTATAAAGAAAAATAAAAAATGAGAAAACAAACAAACCTTTATATCATTTGAACAAGTTATTTCCTCTCAATCACGATTAACAAATTTAATCTCACTCACGAGAAGTTTTTAGAAAAAAAAAATACACTGATTGAAGACATGCTATGTTTTTTTTTCCCCTTAAAATAACATGTTATTGTTGATCAAATTAATAGGGAGACTGGGAACACATGCATTATACATAATTAGAAGAAAAAAATTCAATAAATTGTGAATAATCTATAACGATAGTAGAGGATGATAAACTTATCAATCTAACGGCTACAATCCCGTTCACTTTAAGTCAAACAACTCCATAACTATATACATACCAACCTCAACCACCCAACTAAAAGGGGTATAGAAAAAAAGGTTAAACTAGTTTCAAAACTCATTAGCTCCCAAAATACATGAGAGATTGACTGATTGATTGCTTTCCTTCCTCCCAAAACTGTCCGAAAATCTCAATCAGAAGCCAACAAACCCCAAATGCTTCCCATATAATTCAACTACCAAATCCCACTACGATGGCATGTCAAAGAGCCCGAAATATAGACCACAGTGCAATGCCAGAAAATTCCAAGGGAACCCGAAACCCGAGAAGCTACAGGGACACATTTCGTGCGGTGAGCCTAAGTGCGAATCTTGAAAACGATACTTCCCGCCATGCGTATGCAATTTTTGACGTCGTCTCCCAACAAGACAGCGAGGCTATCTTTAGCGTTATCTTGGGATCCCAGTTAGGAGAGAATTGCTTTGACTTTTTTTATTATTTATATTTTATTAGAATAACATATCACATCTTGCCTTAACTGGAAAATTACCTGCTACCCATTTTGTATTGGATTTAGATATATGTCTAAATTAAGGACATGAGAATTATAGAGTTTGTAAGAAAAGAGAGTGGAAGATTTGTTATGTTTGCGTTAAGGAAAGTGATCTAGTTCTTAATATATGTATGTGTTTATCTTGCACAATTCACATACATGAGTGGCATATTTAGAGCTCTAGATATATGTTTTTCACCCATAATACATCGTTTTGAAGAACTTGGCATGCTGAAGAAAACTCACGGATATGCTGTGATACGAGTGATTTTAGCCAAATAAGGCTGGGAATAAACAGTTTGATAAGTTTTTAGTCAATTTGGTCAATTTCGTATTTTTTGCCATTTATTTTATATTTTCAGACAACATTTCGAATTTACCTCTTCCATATGTATAAAAGTTATCTTATGGCTTGGTCTAGACAGTCTTTGGATGTTGAACAAAATCAAGGAGATTTTCCTATAGTTTCTATCATCAATTTGGTATTTTGTAGGAATTAACAAGGTATAGATCCTTTTTGTTTATGGCTATTCTTACGCTTGGGAATCAAGAAGGATTAAAGGATTAAATCAAGCTAAATTAAAAATTATAAGGAACTTGGAGCTCAGATGATTAAGAACATTTATTCCCACACTCGATGTTTTGTGTTCGATGTATGTACATGTGGCAATCCCATGTCAGCAAAGCTAACTCAGCAGAATTAGTTTAGGAGACAAAAATTGTTAAGAGTAAGTTATGCTAAGTTGAGACAATTAAGCTAGTATAAAAGCTGAAATGTATTGTGCAATCATTTGACAATTCTAAAATACAAAGCTCATTTCTCTAAATGAGGGCCAGCATGTTGCATTATCAAAGGCATACTTTACAAGTTTGAAGGCGAGGATTTAGATTATTGTTCATTGGGGGAATCACGTACGTCTGCAATGACACAATATCAGACTCATTCAAGAATCTTATAATCCGTGCATGCATCGGACACCCAATGATGTTTAGATGATGCAGAAGGCAATTAATTGATTAATTATATGTGGACAATGATAAAGATTTAGATTGTTGAAACGTATTAACATATATTATCTTATCATCTAGAAGATACAAGCTTACGTTTTATAGGCCCTGCTGCCTTCAGTGTGACAACTCCTGAAGTTGTTTAATGTAATTAAGCAAAAGGATCATCAGTTGCCATGCATCCTTCTTGTGAGTACAAGTCATGGATTGAGTTTCTTTCTTTCTTTCTTTTTCTTCTTGTAAATCATACAAGTCATAGATGTATGTATATATATATATATATATATATATATATATCTCTCTCTC
>NC_024126.1:7148114-7171037 GCF_000346735.1 Prunus mume | reverse complement strand
AAAAATAAAAAATAAAAAATTATATATACACACATAAAGCTTCATTAGTTGATGAATCCTCAAATTTGAGGGACACTCGTGTAGACCCACTCCACATTGTACTTCAAATCTGAACCATCTATGTTTAGGATATTTATTCAAAGATCATTTCTACAAAAAATCAATTGAATTTGAAATTATTTGACCACTCAGTTAATAGTTGTAATGTTAGTGCTTTTAATTTATTTAATTTATTGCAAGGATGACCCATGAATAAAGACTTGAAAAATAGACGATTTGGATAGTTAAAAAATAAAAAATTCCCAGTAACCCTAAAAAGTGTCCCTCAAATAAAATTATTGGAAGAATCTCTTAATAGAAAAGGTATACGCCAAGGCTTTTAGCACTGCATCCTTGAACTTAAACCTTCAGGAGAGACACATACTTATACTATACAAATTTCAAAGGGAGTATGATCAAACCATATTTAATTAGTAATTTATATTAATTGTATAAACACACACCAAAGAGGATATATAGCACAAGATGAATTTTTTTTTTTTAAAAGTTTATTTATACTTTTTGATTTGGTACATACTAGAACGATGAAGCCATGTGCAATGAGGTATAACATTAGAGTAGGAATAAAGAATGTTGAGCACATGCCAACGAGGTTTAGCCCAATTGAAAAGGGTCTTGACTTGCAGATCAATGATCTTAAGTTTGAACCTTCACGGTACATTGGTAGTGTATGTGTGTGTGAGAAACTCTCATCCTTCATGTAATTAAAATATCGCTTGTATTCCAAAAACAAAAAATTTGTTGAACATCTCGAGATGAGAGTGACTAATTGATTCGAAGGAGAATACAATTTACCAATTAGAGTATTTTAATAAGACATTTATAATCTTTTGAATAAAAATCCAATGGTTAATACTTGTTCGATTAACCATTTAGATTTTCAACCATGATAACTAACTTAATAGAACATAACTTATAAAATTATACATGAATTCTCTACATATGTATAAGTATTCATATGGTTGCAGGAAGTCCTAAGTTCTTGTTAAATAGAAAATATGTACAAATAATTTCTGTTTTGGTTTACTTAATATTCCTTATAGTGGTGGATCCAGGATTGGAAAGCCAATTGGGCGGAACTTACATACTAAACTCAACGATACGAGTGAATTTTATTAATAATAAAAAAAGATATACCTAGTCAGGATGACGTAATAAGCCTTACCCTCTAATATATCTGTACATAAATACAAGCTTAACAACAAAAACAAAAATCACAAGTAAATGTAATAAAAAATATCACTAATTAAATCTAAAATTTTACCCTGCGAGACTTAGAAGTCTTAAATTCCTCAATTATCGATGCATTAGTGATACTATTAGCAAACTCTTTTTTAATGTGGAGGGTCATCCAATTAGCAAGAAACTCATCAGCTATAGTGCTTCGAAGATGATTCTTAATAATTCTCATATATGAAAAAGTTCGTTCCGTTGTTGCTGTAGAAACGAGAAGAGTCAACACCAACCGAATCAACCTGTTGATCCTCTACCAAACTTGTTTCCGCTAATTGTTGACATAAATGAGGAAGAGTGTTGGTTTCCTTAAAGTAAGGAAGGCGGTGTACATCATTTTGAAAATACCTCATTCTATTTCCAAATCTTTCAACTCATTTGGAAGGAAATTAGCAGGATAGAATTTCTCAGCAAGTTTACATATATGCTCAATATTGAATGACTTGAATGAATTACGAGGATCCAATGCTGAGCTAAGAATAAGAAGTTCAACTGTTTGCTCTGAAAATCTGTCATTTAACTCCCTTAACATGCAATCTATAACATCATTGAATACACCAACGCGATAATGCTCAAATGTAATAAAATCTTTTTGTTGACAAGAATGATGTGTGCCCGTCAAATAACGAGCACCCATAATAGGAACATCAATGCCATGTAGTTCACAAAATGATACCACACTACATAATAAATCATCCCAGCCATGTACCCTTATATCTTGAAGCAGTATTTTTGTGTTTTCAACAAAATTTAAAGCACTTACAATGTCTTGAGTTTTGGTATGAAATACTTGACAAAGAAAATTGGTCAATCCCATAATTTTATCCATCAAAACCAATGAAAACACAAACTCAATAGCAATATAGTTACTCTCAGCATCGCCACGAAATTGTTGATTAAGTCCATGATCACTGATTTCTTGAAGAAGTAATTTAGTCTCTTTAAATAAACACATTAAACTTGTAATAAAGGCATAATGAGAGCCCCAACGAGTGGCTCCAGCTCGGTTCAAACTACGAGCTTGATTAAGTCATCTACCTGTCTCAAGTTCTCTAGAATCCAACAACCCATTGAGTTCAACTTTTCGAATTAAGTTTAACTCACTATGGCGCTTAGCAGAAGTACTAACAAAATTCACAATGTTAGTCAACATTAAAAAAAATCTCCATAAAATTTTCACATCTTTAGCTGCACCATTTAATGCCAATTGCAAGCGATGAGCAAAGCAATGCACTATAATATGCATATGGACAATCTTGAAGAAACAATGTTTGTAAGCCATTCTATGAACCACACATATTACTAGCACCATCATACCCTTAACCACATGTTTTCCACTAGAATGGTGTTATTACCAAGCACTTTGCAAATCTCTTTTTTAAGAGTCAAGGCATTAGTGTCTACAACACTCACAATATCGAAAAAGCGCTCATGAATAAATCCATCACAATCAACAAATCTTAGAATAATGGCCATTTGTTACTTATTGGATTCATCAAGTGATTCATCAACTAGAATACAAAATTTGTTATTCCTAAGTTCCTTACAAATTGCTTCCTTACCTTGTTAGCAAAAATATGTAAGATTTGCTTTTGTATGTCATGCGCAATGTATTGAGTATTTTGAGAAGCCTTATCAACGACAACTTTCTCAACTTCTATATTCATTATTGCAAAAGACTTTATGATTTCAATGAAATTACCTCAATTAGATGGGTCAACGGATTCATCTTGGCCTCGAAAAGCCAATGCTTGATTTGCTAGATACCTAATGCCCTTTATTATGGTCGTAAGTCGCAATCGATTTTCCATCACTTGTTGCTATAATTGCTTCTCTACCACTTTTTCAATATGAAGAGATGGAGTTTTTAAGCTAATCCACTTTTGCATAGCAAAATGATGTGGTGAATTTAACTAGCCTACATGATGTTGAAATGCACATTGATTCCCACCAATTCTTTTCCATTTTTGATACCCATCAACAATAAAGGTTGGGTGTGACTAATTCATGTCAAAAATGAAACAAGGAAAACAAAATATCTTATTCTTAACAACTGAATACTCAAGCCAAGTGAATTGGCCAAACCACTTTTTATTAAATCTCGACGAAAGTCCTGCCCTTCTAAGTGGCTTGAATAATTTTCTAATTCAGGTTGACATGATCCTAAAAGAATATATGCTCTTCGCACATTATCTTGTTCATTCACCGGATATTTGCATATTAAACGACGTAATCTTGGATCACGCTCAAGATAATTGATATTAAAATCATGATAATCATCGACTCTTTGAGATTCAATTCTTTCAACTCGAGGCTTGATAATGGGAGACTTGGGAAGATTTTGCTCATCACATATTGGAATAGATAAAGAAGAGGTAGAAGGCAATGTACTAGATGATGACCCATCAGTCTTTTTCTTAAAAGAAGAGAATACAGGTTTTTGTTCCGATTGTGATCCGACATAATCAAAGATAACCTATGAATAACATGTAAAATAAAAATTTAAATCAAACATACCAATAAAAAATCAAACAAATTCTCATAATAATAGCATCTCAACAAACAACAAATCAAACATTGAAATATCTCGACAAAATTCCTAAAATCAAAGCCCTAATTAATTTCAACAAAATCACAAAATTATAATTCAATCTCTAAATAAACCCTAAAATATTGAATTTTAAATTAAAACTATAATTCGAGATATATAGAAAATGAGAGAATTAGAAAATACTTCTTGTTGTAGAAAGGAGAGGAGAAGATTTTGCCACATTGCCCACTGCCCAACCAATATAATAAGAAGATGCAGCAAATAGAGAGGGAAAAAGGATGCTGTCGGCGGGTCTATAGAATAAAAGAGAGAAGCTGGTGTGCTAAAAGAGGAAGGGACCACTTCCTCTTGGAAGTTGGATGGGCAACATGTGTATATTGGGTTAGCTTTTAAGTTTTTAAATTTGGGCTGCCCTTATAACATATATGGGTTTTTTTTTGGAAAAAAAAAAAACTTTGGATGGGCGGGCACCCACCCTGGCCTTTACACAGATCCGCCACATACGTATTTAAAACTTGATGGTTTTATCAACAATTCCTAGCTTAGTGGTAAAGGGTCTTAACTTGTAACCAGTGATCTTTGAATTCCCATGGCACTTTGACAATGTGTGTGAGAAAAAACTCCCTCCCACAATATCACTTGTATAAAATATTTATAAAAAGAAATTGACGGTTTTAATATATGTTTTAAGATGAGTCACAATAATGAGATTATTATTTTTCTTAAAATGAGGACATCCTTCATGCTACTCGTCCGAAGCCTCCACTTAGTCATGCCATCAAAATTGACTGAAATGTAGTAAACATTGTTTTACTGTGAATTATGATGGTTAAGCTAAAATTCTGAATGTCCCAATCAAAACATTTTTGGCACCTTGCATGTAGTAACATCTTTTGACGCAGGGGATTTTAACCCCCATAGCCTGCACTGCACGGTTGCACCACAAAGTTTCTTGCCTTTTTACTGTGCCATGCATGTTTTTACTGTGGAAACAATATTGATGATATCATCCATGTGAATGAAGAAGGTTCGTGAAAATGCCCCTTTGACGGTCTTTGGGTTTTATACATCTATACGTGGAAAAGGTCAGTTTAACCGTGTGGTACACAGTTTTTACTCTATTGGAGCAGATCTTGAATTGGGAACGAGGATTATTGAATGAAAAAATAAATAAAAACTGAACATTTTTTTACCTATACTAAGAATAAGAAGAAAGCAGTCAGACACAAGGCCATTTCACAGGGGGAAGTGCTCTCTTGTTTAGGGCACAAGCCCAAGTGCTTGTAAATGAGATATTAAGTCTACACTAGAAAAACATATATTATCACTCATACCTACGTATAATTTGTCTGAACGACATGCTTGTCATATTGTGCAATGTACCACCTCTTTAATATATGGAATCCACCAATATAATGATTCTCTCTCACTGCTATCGAAAATGTGGTACACAATATGGTCTATAAATGTGGCATCTGTAACATTTCCCTTTTGAATAATATGTTTGTACTTCAAGCAATCAAGTTATGATCACGAGTAAATTGTTTAATAGTACATTTATTTTCCATCATGAAAGAAGTTCCAAATTTGAATGTCCTCTTCCTTAGAAATAAATAACTTGTGGCCCTAGCAGATATGTAGAGAGTGGACATGAATCCTGTAGCTAGCAGCATTGATTTCATGGCCTGCAAAATCATTTAGATATATAGGGCCCCTCCAAGTGCTCCTAAATATATAGGCCTCTATTTCCTATTGGTTACTCAGAAGCCTAAATAGTGAATTTAAATTTACCAAAAGTATGTGATGTCTCCCAGTGAGGAAATGCTATGATGTACCTCAACCATCTCTGAAGATATTGTTTGCCTATTTTAACAAGTTGTGACAATAGCTTATGATGCATCATCATCCAGGAAGTGTGGCATCGATTAGTCTACGGTCCCAGTAGCACCTGATCAGATGAATTTAAGGGCAAAGAATCTGATTGATGGGTCCAAACTACATGATCACTCTCATCACTCACTCACTCTGTGCATCTCATGGACGGTCAGGATTACTGTGTGATGATTATTGATTAGGATACAATTAATAATGATGTGATCTGGCCATTAACCAATGAACTAATTCAATAAGAATTGCCAAAAACATTAAAGAGGCATAGATGTGTGTGTGGAGAGTGATATTAAGGGTGGCAATTTCCGACTCAATGAATGGTTCCAAATCATGAAGGGAGAAGCTAAAGGTGCATTAAGTTAGGACAAACATATCATCTCTGTTTGTTTTTGTTTTTGTTTTTTTGGTCCGAAGTTATGAGATAGATATGGGCGATGATGCATCTTATCCTCTCTTACCTAGTCACTTCAAAAAATTTATAGCAATATAATTAAGCTACTCCATATAGATGTATCTCATAATTCTGTATTGATCATGATTTTTTTTAATAAATATTGGTGAATATTTTTTATTGAAAAATTTGACTAGTTAATGCAAAGAGAAATATCTTTAAATTTTTTAGGATAAATGGCACGTAATGAGTTAGAATTAGAATAAATTTAGAGAGTTCAAACCCCTTCATGTTACGATAACCAGAGATAGAAAATTGGAAAAACATCCCTTATTGTTTTTCAAATACTAAAAAGGGCTTGTTCATCATGCCTTTTGGAAAAGATAATAATATTGAAAAGATAATAATATAAATATATATATATTTTTTGATCAATTTTCAAGTTCAAACCAAGTTATATTTATGTAGCTATTACTTGGGGAGGGGCTCTGGCCATCACTTCAATTGCCTCCTGTTTTGTATCTACTCACTAGCAAAAAGACTTTGGATGCTTTTAAGAGAGAAGAGACGTATGAGTGAGGTTAATGATGAAATAGGGATGCCAACCTATATGAGATAGAAAGTTAGAAAGTTCGATTTTTTTCTAAGCAGCTAGCTAATTGACATTTATAGGAGTTAGAAAGACTGATGATTGAACGTTGTCTCTCATTTTGACTAAAAATCATCACTCAATAATAAAATAATTTTTTTTTCTAGTGTACTGTCCAAACCCTCAACACCATTATTAAGGCATAAGCACCTCCCCAACCAAAGTCCATTTTAAAAGGTGAGGCCTTTGGTTCCTCAAAAGAGCTTTAGGGATATCCAAGAGATAAAAAGCTAGACGTCTCTCTCTGTGTGTTTGAGTGAGAGAGAGAGAGAGATATGGGTAGGGCTCCTTGGTGTGACAAGGCAAATGTGAAGAAGGGGCCATGGTCACCAGAAGAAGACTCAAAGCTGAAGGAGTACATAGAGAAGCAAGGGACTGGTGGGAATTGGATTGCTCTCCCACAGAAAGCTGGTAAGGTTACTTAATTCAAGCTCAAAATTATCTAATAATGGAAACATGTGTTTCCATTTCTCTCTCTCTCTCTCTCTCTCTCTCTCTCTCTCTCTCTCTCTCTCTCTCTCTCTCCTCTTTATATGTATCTGCTTGTTTGTTTATGTTTGGGTTGATTTGAGTGTGGATCAGGTCTGAAGAGATGTGGGAAAAGCTGCAGATTGAGGTGGCTTAACTACCTGAGGCCAAACATCAAACATGGAGAATTCTCTGATGAGGAAGACGGAATAATATGCAGCCTCTTTGCTAGCATTGGAAGCAGGTACTACTCTATCTCTATGCAATTATATTTCCTTTTCTTCTTTATTACCTAATTTCCATAGGTATAATAGAGTCTACCTCTTTTTCCTTATTTATCATCTCCTATCATGAAAATTGCTGATGAAATCTATCCAAAAATGAGTAACAAAGAACAGAAAAGAGGAAAGAGAAAAGACAATCATGAACTCATGTTTTTTTGTTTTCCTTATTTTATGTTGTGAAAAAAAAAACCTTCATTTATCAAGAATCTGCTATATTTGGATAATTTCCCTGCATGCATGCCAAGTTTTGGATCTAACATCCACACCCACTTACAGCTGTTAAGGGAAAGCCAGAACAGGTTTCTGCTTCTTCTGGAACTTAATCATAATTTATGTGTAATTAACAATTAATTATATGCAGGTGGTCAATTATAGCTGCTCAGCTGCCAGGCAGGACTGACAATGATATCAAGAACTATTGGAACACCAAGCTCAAGAAGAAGCTCATGGGGATGCATATGGCTCCTCCATCTCATCATCATCACCATCATCAGAGAAATTCATTAAAACCTCCCCCATTTCCGTCTTCCTCTCATCACAATTATCAAAACCAACCACTAATCCCATCTCAACCTCTCTCATCACTGTTCAAAGACCTTAGCAGTACTTATAATAGATCTTTCTCATCAGGCTTTGAAATTCCACATCTTTCCATGACATCTAATAATTTTTCAAACTCTACCACCAACTCCTCTCTTTTCCCAACCCAAGAGTGCCTGGTGGGTTCCATGCAGTATAATAATTACCCTGTGAAGAAAAATAGTAATCAAAATAACCTCCTCATGTTTGGAAGTGAAGGAAGTTGCAGCACTTCATCTGATGGGAGCTGTAATCAGATCAGCTATGACAGAGAGAGCAACATCAAACAAGAAGAAATGGTTTTCCAGAGTTTTGATCAAGATCAGAATAATCAGCGGTTCATGATGCTCAACTATGGTAATAACAATAGTGGTTGTAGTACTGGATCAGCAGGTCATGATCATCACCATGTGATCAACCAATGGTGTGAGAGGCCAGATGGGTTTGATCATCTTGGAGCAGAAAACACATTAGGGTACTGTGATCTTGAAGATGTTAAACAGTTGATTAGTGGTGGGAATAATCTTAATATTAGTGTTAATGGGTCTAAGTCTAACAGCCTCTTTTCCAATGTTGATGAAAACAAGACAGAAGAGAAGGTCATGTATTTCTACTGAGAACTGAAATGCTAGTAATTGAGTACTGACTGACTGCTGTTAAGTAAAATGATCAGAAAGATTTGATGGGGTATGGGGTGGTAGGGGAGATTCAGAAAGAAAAAAAAAAGAAAAAAAAAGAAAAGAAAGAAAGATTGACTCAGTTTCTTTCCTAGGGGTCTGGTCTATATGTGTTCTGAACTTTGAAAAAGTACTACTTCTGATGATATCTGAAATGAAACATTTCTTTTTTTGACAGTACATGGTAAAAGCCTCTTTTAATTTTGTGCATTTCTTTTTGGGAGGTGATTGATGATGATGATGATGATGGTGGTGGTGATGATGTTATGTTGTTGTTGTACGGTCCTTCACTTGCAACTTCATTTCTGAAAGTTTATTTTTTATTTTTTAAGTGTAATGAAAACTAGAGGGAACTTGTTCTCATCAAGATAAGAACAAGAATCTTTATGTAAAAATAAACCAAGCATGCAACGTTTGCTTTGTTAATATTTTAATAGTTTCCATTTTTATAATTGGTTAGCGGTACCCTAAAGCCAATAGGTCTAGTACGCCTACTTTAAATGACAAAACTACCCTACTTGCCACTAGTTTTTCACATGCTTACCATCCTTGAAACTACTAGTCAAATCATTCGTCTTCGAAAGTCAAGATGACCCACTTTACTCTATTGAGTAACATTTTGCGTCGCACTTACCCTCTTTAGTCTTTCATCAAGTCGACATTGGATACTTGTTCTTGACGTGGCCTCTAATTTTATGCCATGTAGGAGTGGTTTACCAAAGTTTTTAAGAGATTCGACAGTGGGAGAAAATTAAGTCGCCAAACATCGGTCAAGATGAGTTATATACTATAGGTTCGAGAGCGTAATGTGAGATTCAAATGCAATAAGGGGTAATTTTGGTATTTGGAGTATGTGCATTACTGTTGCTTGGTAGTAAGGTTAATCAGTCGGAATCTTTTATATATAAATGAAGCAGGTCAGACTCAAGATGGGAACTTGCTTACCAGAAAATGAAAGACAAAAACATAATGCTGGAAATTTTGGAGTCTTGCAAAGGCTTCAACTTTAAAATATAGGTTTTCATTTTTAATACATGATCTCAGTACACTCTCGATACACGACAGGTCTCATATTAAATTTAGCAAGATAGTTAGAAACCCAAAGGCCATGGAAGTATTTATTTATAAAAATTATTATGTGTTGATCAGTGCACAACCGATTGTCTGTATACAAAACGTTGAAAAGAAAAATGCAAATTTAATTAAATCGGTGAGGCGGGCAATGGCATGCCATGATGATAACAAGGGGGGTGCCTGCAGGAACAGTATAATTATTTGATTAGACTACTCATTTGGGGAGGCAATATTTGTTCATGAGGTTCATTGAAATAAAATTGTTTTTTTTCCTTTCTTTCCATTGAAATAATTAAATAATTAAATCTTTAATCCTCAAATCTTACGCTAAATTCGAAAATAATCAATCACGTTATTTTTCTTTTAGAAATTCATATTATTATTATTATTTTATATATAAGTGATATTGAGAGAGGTGAAAATTGAACTTAGGACTTCTGTTGCATAAGTCGTAAATGTTTTAAACCTATTTAAGCTACAAATCTCTTGCATTATTGTTAATTCTCTTTCATAATCCATATTATGCTTATGTTCAAGGGCAACACATTTCAAGGACGTCCACACTTCCATCAACTCACTACAGACCATATAAGTTGAGGTTAATTTCTTGTAAGAGAATGGAATTGAAATTAGAGGTGACAAATCATGTTGATGAGTCGCATTTGAATTATGTCGTCAAACTGGACGCGAATATGCATATGAATATGATATGAATCTACGAGCAAGTATGCATTTATGGCATGTTTATCCAACGGTAGCAAACAAAACATAAGCAAGTCACCTTTACTCAGCCAATGTAATGAAGTAGTTGCCTTGATAATGTGACACCACCAATAGTGAATTCAAACCCCTTAACCCTTAGAAACATCCGTTAGAAACATCATACGTTATAAAGAGTGTCTGACTCAAACAATTAAAAATATTTATCTCTACATTCGAAATTCTGTATCCAAAATGCAGAAACTCACGGTTGAAAATCAAAATATTTTTTATGATAATGAAAATTGTAGTGATTGTATGGTGGAGAAACAAAATCGTAGCCAGCAACACAGTTATGTAGACAATGTATTTTATTGAAGTGACAGGGAATCCCTATCGGGAAGCAGTCCAAAGCACCTCCAAAATTACATGATATGCTGCACAATATCTCTGTCAGTGCATATGCCCAGATTTTTATTAGAGTGGGGGCAGTTGACGTGTGGCCAATTTGTCTCTGCATCCTTGAAATTTTGTTTCATTTTAATTATATATTCAACCATTTTGTCAATTTTTTTTTCCAGTAAAATATTAACAATCCAACAAAATCTCACCACTTAGAAACTACATTATTTGGAAATCTGCAACTACTTCAGTTTTAAATTAAATAATTGTGGTTCAATTTGCTAGTTACAGTGTGTTTGTATGAGAAAATTTAAAAATACAAAGGATTTCATAAATGACGGAAATTAATGTTTTTGAATTTGTAAAGTTCCTTTTTTGGGTGATGGATTTAAAACACGGAATTTAACTTTTATTTGTAAAGTTATCTTTTTAAAAACTCTCAATCTCTTTTGAAATTTTAGAAATAATGACTTTTATATAAAATTTAAAGTTGAAATTTATGATTTCCAAATTCCATATTTTATTCCAACAGAATTTCTAAGTTTTTATATTTTTTATATTATCAAAACACGGGAATTGTTTCATGTCAATTTAGAAATTCTGATTTATGTCAAAATCCTAAGTTTATTTCCCCATCCAAACACATCGTTAGGGTGTTTTTTATAATTTTTTTAAATAATAATTTTCCAACTTGATTTTATTTTAAAAATAATGAGGGAAAAGGTTTTCTAGGAATGTCTTTTCTAGTGAAGTGTAAAGGTCAAAAGGTGTGGAACCTACTGACAGTCTGACATCCAAATATTTTAAGTTCAAACTTTTTTTTAAAAAAATTAAAAAACTTGTGTTTAATTATTTAGAGGATGATCTGTTGTCAACAAACTGAGGTTTTAACAGATAGGGCTTTGAAGTTTGTACACAATAGGTTGCAGCAAGTATAATATAATTAGAAAGAGCCCAACACAATACAGATATTTTCTTGTTATTTATAATGTAATTGTCCAATGGGTGGAATTTGCTTGACCATTGTCCGTGACCTTGTTGATTTTAGGTGGTCTTCGACTTTAGGTATTTGTGTCACATTTTTCCAAAGAAGCTGTAAAAGTTGATCTTTGAGTACAAACATACCTACTCTAAGGATAAACCCTTAAATATCATCATAGCCGTTGGGATAAAGATTAATTCATACTTATTCGAAAACAATTTGCTTTTATCACAAAGGATAAACCCTTAAATATCATCATAACAGTTGTGCCCCAACAGACTTTTCAGCTCAATTAATACTGTGTTTATTACTTTAGCATTGTTAATGTAAGTTTCTCTGAAAACAGGTGAAGAAAGTCTGTATTTGTTATCCGAAGGGGGGAAAAAGAGAGCATGTTTTTAGCATTTTCAATGCAGGTTTTGTTCTTCTAAAATAAAATAAATGGTTACAAGAGCCACGATCAACTTGTTAATTCTGAAGAGAGAGAAATAAGTTGCAACTTTGGTAACTGAGTTTGACAAGTCTATTAGAGAGAACTTTGCTTTTGAAACTCACCTATTTTAACATTCCAAAACTATTGAAGAGATTGTTAGAGATGCTTTTATCACTTTCATCCTATTGTTTCTATATAACATATCCGTCTGTTTTTACTTGTTTTGCATCAAGCAAATCCAATATATTTACTATGTAAGAAAACGGTACCTTGACTTTTGATAGAGTTGCAATGATTCAGGGCACCGAGAGCGCTTCATGAAGTTTTCCTTTAATGTCACATTTAGTGTTTTGGATTGAATTGGATAACTTGCTAAAGTTCAACAATTGTAGGATAATTTCCTTCTTGAAAGTGAAGGAACTAGGGTATATAATTCACATTTCCAACCGGCAGTACGATAATTTCCTTCTTGAAAGTAATTTGATTTTTTTTTTAAAAATTATATCCGCAATGCCTTTCTATATATAACATTTTAGAAATACACAAACAAAGATATTTCACAATAAACTACCTCAAAATCAAGAGTGACAACTGAGTCGTTTGGGGATCAGCCTCTGATCATTCGGGACCATTGTTTATACAATATCCGCAATCCCTCTCTACTTGAATGCTTCACTTTTCGTTGAGATAAAAATCAGAAACCTAAACACTTCACTTTATATAGAAAAAAATAGCCTGCCCAACCATCACCCGTTTCTGTCACACTTCACTTCACTTTATGTTTTAAAACTTAATATATGTCCTTTTCTACGGCTTCTGGGAAGATAATTGGTCATCAAATAAAATAAGAAAATAATAACATGGGCAAAAAGAGTACAAGTTATAACATGGACGAAAAGAGTACAAGTTAAGTAGCTCAATTGATTTCTAACCAAAAAAAAAAAAGTAGTTCAATTGGTTAAAAACATTTATCTTTGTACTCGATGTACTAAAACATATAGTGGAGCTTTTGTCCATTATGATTATGGTTCCATAAGCTATTTGGCTAGTGGCACAACCAAACTTGCAATTCCCACTGTCTACTACTATATGGCTAATTTCTTTGTTGCATTGCATACCAGCGAATTCTCATAAAATTAAAATAAAGGCCCAATACAGCGTGTGCCCCTACGGTGGCTGCATCTAAATAACTACTGGGTCACTTTTCAACTAAAGCTACTGAAATTCCAACTGCTAGTTTCACCAAAAGCAAGCAATTTTATAATTACTGGGAAATGTTATTATGATGAGAGTACATTTCATTTATACTGCGAGTTCATTCCCTATGTTTAGTTAGAATTTGTACCCATAAAAACAAATGTATCGGTCAAAAAATTACATATTTGATTGCTTTAGTAATGATTAGTATGGATGGCTTTGGAGATCCAAGACTTGCAAAAATGAGAAAGTTTGAACACCACATTGTGATCAGAAAGACCAATTTTGTACTTACAGACAGAAGTAACTCGTACTAAGTACCAACTTACAGAATACAAAACTACACGAACACACACCAGAGGCAAGTGAAAAATAAAATACGTAAGAAAATCGCCAAACAGGTCCATTTACGAGACTCGTATCTGAACCATGGACAAATAGGAAAACCAGAAATGATGTCCGACTGTAAGTTGTCACCATGGTTCACCTGCACGATATCTAATCCATTCAAATTCTGATTACAACTACGGAAGTCTATAACCTTCAGCATCAATACAAGAAATGCAAGGGGCTAATACGAATGAAAAAAGACCAAAATCAGAATAAACAAAAAGCAGCACCAAGAGAGTAGTTACAAATGTAACTGATTGATGACTGGAAAACACAAGGTAGAGCAACTAATTAATAACTGATTAAGCTTGCGATACACATCATGTGGAAGGCAATCAAACCAAGTGTTAGATAACAGTATTGTCACAATCAATTGACAACAAGCATAAGAAAACTGAGAACTAACCTGAAGAAAGGGTGCCATGACCTCACGAAGCACCACCTGTAATGCTTCCTATCGTTTTAAGGTCAAAGATTTCAACCCAATAACCATCAGGATCCTTAATGAATGCTATCCCTTTCATCTTTCCTGCAATCAACATCACAAAATTAAGGAACCGAGAATCGGTAAATACTGAAACCAAACTAAAACTAACTTTTCACAATTATTTATTCTTTAAATAAAAGGAGGTAAAATTGCGAATTAGAGGAAAACGAACTCCCACAGTGAGAATAAAAAATACTGGTCTTGGTCATCCATGATCCTCCCCAAGAAATAAAACACACATGAATTTGCTCATTCCTTATCTTCACCACAGTTTGGGAGAGCAAGATTGAACTAAAAGATAATGCTGGTGCATAATGAGCACAACTAAATATACACATACATGTATACAACCATAGTGTTCCATATGAGCATATATAAGCACACACCTAAAGAAACACATACATGCATACAACCAAAGTGTTCCATATGAGCATATATGAGCACACGCCTAAATATACACATACAAGCATAAAACCATATTGTTTACTAGTGTCCATGGAAACCTCAACAACAGCAAAAATCCAGCTTATTCTTTGGAAGCCAGAACAGAGAGCGAAAGATTATAATTATAGAGACCAAGGTGCTGTTACTAAGCTTGCTAAATGGGCACAAGGAGCTGGAATAAAAATCCATCAAACTACAAAAACCAAGAACAAGGCTATCAATTGCGCATGACAGTGACTTCAGTATCAGGAAAAAATATTAATTTGTTGAAGGATGTTTTTGCAATGTCCTAGTTGGCATTAGAGACAGAGAATAATGTCAAAAACAGTTCAAAATGTCAATCATCAATAGTAATTTTTCACAATCTGAGTATAGGCCATCAGACCACATTCACACACCAGCAGACCTCATTAACTGCTTAGATATCCCGATTGGACAGGGTACTTTTGGTTAACTAATGAAGATAGCATATTGTTTAAAAGTAATGGCGCTGCTAATTCAGGGAAATTCACTGTCTATTGTTTAATTGAAACCATCTTCCATCACTTATAAATAGCCTATTTATACAACAGCATCAATCCTACAGACTGATATTGAGATTTATCACTCTACTTATACAAAAACGAATCAAATATGTCCCAATCAATCCCCATTATATATGCCAACGTTCAATGACGAGACATCTCGTAAATCACAATAGGTTCAACAATATGGATGTTCTTACCGTCATCTGGCTTTTTCACAAACTCCACCCCGAGACGTTCAAATCTCTCACATGCCTTGTAAGTATCATCAACTGTGACACCAATGTGTCCTGAGTAACAAAATTAGAGGTTAGGGGAATCGCTAGGTATAAACTAAGACATGTACATGCTTAATCGTTACAGATGCATTAGCCATCAAGCAAAGCTACAGGGACATTGACATTTGCAGAAACACATGATTTTTTTTAAGTATTTAAATCATTTCCACCCCCCCCCCCCCAATGCACATGAATACCAT
Source organism: Prunus mume (assembly GCF_000346735.1). The sequence goes on along the minus strand of NC_024126.1, from coordinate 7,155,145 downwards.
CCCGTACGATTTGCATTGGTTGGTTATGCTGTCTTGTTACTTTAAAATGGTATTGAAAGTACAGATTCCTGTAAGTGAATCAACCATACCTAAAAGTTCGGTCAGTTAAGGAGTGGAAGCCCCCATATCTTTTGTATAATAATATCATAGAAATCTTTTACCTAAATAGGCTATAGTGTACCAACACTATACGTATAATGATACACACTAAATGCAATACAATGAATACACTCTTCCATAAAATTTTGTTTATGCTTGAAAGAAATGTAGCCTTTTTTTTCTTATCGAAGTAAGCATTTGGAGTGTTTCAAAATTTATCGTTCAGGACAAGTCAAAACAAATTATTCAATCAAAGTCAATCAATAATACTGACTTTCTTGGAACCATCCATACTTGCCACATAAGAAGACAAGACATCATATGTGGCATTTGGCATCAAATGGTCTAGTAAATCAAACTCTTAAGTAAAGGAAGAAACAAATGCATCAAAAAACGCCGTATGTTTTGACATATTCATAGGACAACTTACATACCAAAGCCTCGAGGTTCCGAATTCCCATTGTGATATCCTTTGAATTCTGGATCACTTTCAGTACCCCAATTACTGTAAAAGGTAAGCGATTGTCAGATATCACATTGGACAGAACATGTACCAAAAAAAGAAAAAGAGAAGAGCATGTAGGTGAATTAAAAGAAACTCACTGTGTTAACTCAATTGTAGCCTTCTGGCCAAAGGTCCAAACTGTTCTATCAGCCGGGTTAGTTGGAGCTGATGTAGGATCCTATTCAGTAAAAGATAAATAGAAATAAATGTCTCTGTTAACAGGGAAATTTTTAGAAACATAATCCCAACCATGACTGTAAAATCAAACAATGAACTTGGTAAAAATTTTGTTATTGTAGAAAGGATATTACGAATTTTACCTCATAGCCCAAAAAGTACAAACTAAACTTCATTTCTGGAAAGTCCAGCCTCTTAAGCAGCCTGAAAAAATAGAAGAAATCACCATCAACTTCACTCAAACAGTCATTTTTGGACAAGATCTCTACTCACAGAATCTCTTAGCCATTGTAAAGTGCATGCATGCATGTGCACATGCACACTAATATGCAAAACAATCTAACTGCATGCTATATTTACTGCAGAAGCATATATCTCATGATAACACAAGACAATCCAACTGAATCATAAATTGATCCAAAATTTGACTTAGTATGCATGCATAGTCCTAATATTGTGTGCCAATAAATTCAAAGAGACCGTGCCACAAGTCAACATCAAGAGTTACATGGTAATCTTTTAAAACATTAATGAAAGATGTTATAAGGCAAAACAGGCATGAAAAACATGTATGGTGTTACAGAGACTCAAAGGTACACACACTTCTTGGCCAAAATTGAAATAAGAACTAACACCCTAAATGTCAAGTGAGGCATCTACAAGACTATTATATGCTCAAACAGATTTACAAATTACTTCTACGCTCATATAGGACCCCCTTCGTTGTACAGGGATCGTTTAGCACCTATGTGCTCCGAGCTGGTCATAAAATTGTATAACTTAAGAAAAGCACAATCTACTGACTCGTTAAAGTCCATCACTTAAAAAATATAACAAACACAAAACACGTGACTATTTTCTTCTGCCATTGGTAATTGAGCCTATGAACATCCGACATATTACTAACCATAAGTCTACTGGTAAATCCCAAGAAAGCACGTAGGGATTTAACATGCCCACCTGTTCTTCCTTTTATCCATTTTTTCCGAAGTTCTAGTAATAAAAGAGAAAGCCAATGCACCCAAACTATAAACCACCAGATATTAATCAATGTCGCACTCATACAAAAAATGCAAAATCTTAATGAACCAAAACCTTCGACTTTTTGAGGAAAGAAAAACTTGCTCGATTTAAATAAAGGAAATGTTCATATCAATTAATACAAAGCGAGCACCTATACTATTTTCCACCCAAACACCACACGAAAGTATAACAACAAAGAAAATTAGAGAAGAATTTTCGAAACCCATTAAAAGAAACTTACGACATGCCCAACACACGTGAATAAAAGTCAAGACTGGCTTTAGGGTCCTTAATCCGAAACATCTGCAACCAAATTACAGAAAGAAATTATCGCTAAAGTAAAATCAAAATGCAGAGCAAATGTCATAGCAGAAAATAAAATATATATTTGTCACAAAGGTGAATGCTTACAGTTTGTTGCATGAAGTAACTCTTAGTGGCTTCATCTGGGGTGGCGTGGAGGCCCGGATTGTTGGCGAGTGATTCTTTCGGCTCGGAAGCCATTGAAAACAAGCGGAGCCGGTATTTCGGAGCCTGTAAGAGACATACAAGTAAGTATAAGATCAAATGAGAAATTTGGGAGATTATCGAAGAGAAAAATCGCGAAGGTTATATAGTGTATGGTTGAATTGGACCTTTGGTTTAGTGAGAACAAATGGGGTTGTGTGTGGAAACGACGGAGAGAGTTTTAGAGAGAATCGGATTAGGGAAAAGCGAAATAGGGCGGTTGTGATTGAAGCAGAATAAGCCATGGAGGTTTTCTGTGAGGGAGAGAGAGAGTATTTACCTTGTGGGAGAAATGAAAGCAGAGGAGGGCAGGTGCCGTCTGTTTGCCTTCTGATTTGGAGGTTTTCTTCTACACTCCGTGCGGCTATACTACGGTTCTTTACGAAAAAAAACAAGGGAGTTTCACTAAAACACCCAAAATGGGGGTTGAAATTATAAAAAAACCCAAGCACTATTTAAACATATAAACACACTCAAAACCCATCATTACACACACTCAAAACTCATTTATAAACACACCCAAAAAGTTGACTTTGGGGTTGATTTTGGGTGTGTTTCTATGTTTAAATAGTGCTTGGGTTTTTTTATAAATACATGTCTAGGATTGGGTTTATTTATAAATTTGTAAAAAAACAAAAGGGTCTAGCCGCGCGGCTATAGTTTTTAAATAGAAAAAAATTAGTATAGCCGAGCGGCTCTATTGTCCGAAAGCGATAATTCCTTTCTCTAATTAGTATAGCAGATGTTGCGATAATTTCTTTCTGTAATTTGGCTATGTTGTCCTTAAAAAATTAGTATAGCCGAGTGGCTATATTTTCATCTGCAACCAAACTAGGCGGGCCCTTTTTTTAAAAATCGTATAGCCACTCGGCTATACTCTTATTTATAAAAATAGTATAGCTGCGCGGCTTTACGGGGATTTTTTTTAAATAAATAGTATAGCCGCGCGGCTATACTATTAATGTTTTATCGATAATAGTAGTTTAGAGTATTATCCATTACTATTAGGCCATTACCCAAGTATCTATGGTCCCATTTTGATTTTTTACTTTTCCAGAGTTATCACCCGTATAAGGAATTTAGTTTTATGACTATATTTGGCTTGTGATCAATGACTAGAGATAGCCTAAAGCCATCTCCAACCATGGGCTATATCTCAAATATAATCAAAAAGTAATGCAAAACTCATCTTCAGCCATGGGCTGAACAAAATTTTGGCCAAATTTGGATGGCCGCATTTGGCCCTTTAGCCCTCCAACCGGGCCACATGTAGCCCAGCTTTGGCATAGACCAAATTTTTATGTGGACCCCATGCATGTGCTTTTAAATGTTTTCAATTCATGTTGTTCAAGAAAAAAAAAGTATAAAAAAGTATTGGTATGAACGTTGCAGATCAGACCATTGAAAACCAATCCTTTTTTTTTAATAATTTTTTTAATGTGGTCACCTTTTTAAATGTCAATTCATGTAATTAAGAAAAAAATTATAAAAAAATTTTTGGTCATGACGTTGGAGGTCAGACCATTGAAATCCATCCTTTTTTTAATTTTAATTTTTATAATTTACATGTGGTCACCTTTTTAAATGTTTTCAAGTGTTGTTTTAAAAAAAATTATAATTAAATTAAACAATATATAGTTACAGAATGTATGAGTATTGTATCATAGTTTTTCTCAAAATAATAAAATATAAAGGACCCTAAAATATAGTCCTGTATGGCTGGAGATGGAAAAATTTAGTCATGCACTATTATTAAAAAAATTAACATTTTGGAGGGCTAAATTTTTAGCCCTGGACTACATTTAGCCCTATGACTGAAGATGGCCTAACAAGTTATGAATTGTCACTTTTTAATTTTAATAACATATTTATGATCCGAATTTGATAATTTGTTTTGTTTCTAGGCTTTTCCTTGCTGATTTTTTTTTTTGGTAGTAGGACTATAAGTAGCTTAGATATTTTTTCATTCATTGAACAGTGAAAGAGATGTTATGGGAAGGAGACGCATATTTTTTTTTTTTGGGGCTAACTACATAAAAACTACCAAATTATTTTGCACTTTTTTTCGTGCCGTAGTAGTTAACGTTTATTTTATTTTATTTTTTCACAACAAGGAGGTTAGTGATAATTTTAAAAAATTTATTTTTTATTTTTAAACTGAATTTTAAATTTTAAATTATATATATATATATATACAGTCCCCTTTTATTGAGGAATACCCTTTAGGACCATCTATTTTTTAGGTTTTCATTCATAGATCATCCTTACAAAAAATTAGACAAATCGGAAACTGTTTCGACATCCAATTGTGTCCTACAAAATCAATGAACACGGTGCTTCAAGAAAGTATTAAAATTTCAATAACTCAATTGAATGGTCAAATGATATCGAATTCAAGTGATTTTTTGTAGAGATGATCTTTGAATGAGTATCTACAAAATAGACAGTTTTGATTAGTGAAATACAATCCGGAGTGGGCCCTACAAGTGGTGCCCCTCAAATAAGCTCTCAATGGAAGCTCTCTGGCACCTTAGTAATGTGTCTTCTAACTAAGGAAAAAATTGAATCGCCAATTAGGTCTAGCCTTGTGGAAAATGGTCTTGATTTGCAGACTAGTAGTTTCAAGATTCGAACCTTCATGACACCTTAGTAGTGTGTGTGAGACCCCCATCCCCTTATAGTTTAGATTATCGCTTGTGTTAAAAAAAAAAAAGTGATCCTGCATATGACACGTCGTTACTTTAGAGTCCTAATGATAGTACCATATTGTTACAAATTTGAAAACTACGTGTATAAGTGTTCAAATTAAAAATATGTATACTACAAACGGGGATAGTCCAATAAAAAAGAGCCTTGAATTGTAGATCAAAGGTCTCAAGTTCGAACCCCCATGGCACATTGGTAATATGTGTGAGAAATCATTTCTCCCTGTAATTTAGACTATCGCTTATACTAGTGAAGAAGTCAGAGTATTTAACTAACCCTTCAAAGTTATACCAAGTATCTATGTGTGTATGTGAACCCCCTCCCCCTTCCTAACTTCGACAAAAAAAAAAAATATTTTTTTCGAGGGAAGTTTACAAGAACCTTCTCCACAAAGGGAGCACACGAAATTCAAACTTTCTTCATTGGCAGACGTTGATGTTTACCAAGAAAGACGTTGACTTTTGGTGCTCCATTCCATTAATTTAAGTGTTAGTTTTATCGTCAATCATACTATTGTCCTGTTTTCATACCTTAACCTTCCCATCAATTAGTCGAAAAAAAGGGGAAACAGTACCTCATCATGTCTGAGAAAGAAGAAAAACAAAAATTCTTGATCATGCATGACGTGCAAAACCAATTGTCGTTGTTTAGCCAAAAAGACTGAGTATCTGCAGAAATCTTAGCCGTTTAATCATATCAAAGACTGAGTCTTTAACTCGACACACATGCGCCATTTCCTCTTTTGTCTTGTTACCAAGTATCCATTTCCATTAGGTTTCTTTCCAAGTTTCAATCCTTTTGTTTATCCAACCGAAGGAAACGATATTCACTCACCAATTAGGTAACAATCATTCACAGTTCCATAATTTCGACCATTTTCCTCATCAGACTCATCACCAAAATCTATACACTTTGATTTGTGTGCTCTGCTGCACCACAAAATCTCTGCTATCAATAATAAGAATAAGAGCCTCCCATCATCTTTAACTAAATCCACTATAAAAATCCTCATCCAAAACTGATATACCCACACACCCAATTGCCCATTTGAATTTCTCTTGCATAGTTTTCAATGGAGAAATCTGGGTATGGCCGTGATGGTATTTTCAGGTCTCTTAGGCCACCTCTGGTCTTACCCAGAGACCCAAACCTCTCCATGGTCTCTTTCCTCTTCAGAAACTCCTCTTCTTACTCAAACAAACCTGCCCTCATTGATGCCGAGTCTTCTGAAACCTTGTCCTTCTCTCAGTTCAAGTCCTTGGTCATCAAGGTCTCCCATGGCTTACTCCATTTGGGTATTAAGAAAAACGATGTTGTTCTCATTTTTGCTCCGAATTCAATCCAATTCCCCATTTGTTTCCTTGGTATTACTGCAAGTGGTGCCATTGCAACCACTTCCAATCCTCTTTACACTGTCTCAGAGTTGTCCAAGCAAGTGAAAGATTCAAATCCCAAGCTTGTCATAACTGTTCCTGAATTGTTTGAAAAGGTGAAGGATTTCAATCTCCCAGCAGTGATTTTGGGGTCACAGGGTGCTTCCCACATTGTATCCAGGTCAAAGATTCTAACTTTCCATGATTTGGTTGAGTCAGCTGGGTCTGCCTCAGATTTCCCATTGGCCAATATTAAGCAGACCGACACAGCTGCGCTTTTGTACTCTTCTGGTACAACAGGCATGAGCAAAGGGGTAGTTTTGACACATAAGAATTTCATTGCCTCATCTCTTATGTGCACAATGGAACAAGAAATGACTGGAGAAATGCACCATGTGTTTCTTTGTGTTTTGCCAATGTTTCATGTGTTTGGGTTGGCAATTATCACATATTCACAGCTGCAAAAGGGCAACGCTGTTGTGTCCATGTCTAGATTTGATCTTCAGAAGATCTTGATGGCTGTTGAGAAGTATAAGGTGACCCATTTGTGGGTTGTGCCTCCTATTGTACTTGCCCTGGCAAAGAACAGTGCGGTTAAGAAGTTTAACCTTTCTTCATTGAGGCATATTGGTTCAGGGGCA
>NC_024126.1:7136098-7148103 GCF_000346735.1 Prunus mume | reverse complement strand
GCTCAGGTACTTAATCATGCTGGTTCCAATTTTATAACTGTGCACAGTTGGAATGTTTCAGATTTATAATTATTTTTGTAGTGTTTGTCTCTGGAATGTGATTGACCCAAATGGATTTAGACTACAGTTTTATTAATCTTTCCAACCTGTGTGAAAGATTGAGAAAATTTAAGTCTTGAACAGAACATTTGAATTTGGCACAAAGTTAAACATAAGTGACAGAGTTTGGCAACTTATGCCACAATTAAATTGATGTGAACTGTGATAATTGAGTGGTGGTAGTGGTTTTGGCATTTCACTGCCTTCCTCATCAATTAGTCGTTGGTAGTATAAAACTTCTATTAGAGCATATTGATTGTTAGTGCATATGGTGTAATTGGCAATTTCCTACCGCAAACCTTTGTAACCGTAATTTCAACTTTGTCACTGATTTAGAAGTTTCCTTGTTTCTCAGGGCTATGGTATGACAGAAACCTGTGGAATCGCTTCAGTGGAGAATACGCTAGTAGGGCCTCGGCATACTGGTTCAACTGGCATGCTTGTTTCAGGAGTTGAATGTCAGATAGTCAGTGTAGACACCCTGAAGCCTCAGCCTCCTAATAAGTTGGGAGAGATATGGGTTAGGGGGCCTAATATGATGAGTGGTAAGTGTTTTTTTCATTTTCATGTATTTAACAATCATGATGGTCCTGCAAATTCAATTGCCAGAAGAATTTTTATGAGAGGCTAACTCATATTCGAAATGGTAACAACTCAACAAAACTTGAGGTACCTAGATCCTTAATGGGAAATTCTGCAATAGAAAATTGGTCAAAATTTTTATAGCTTCCAATCAGGATTTGATGACAAGTCTAAGAATTTGAACTTTTAAGTGTCAAAGAAAACCTTTTACCCTTGGTACAGGTGTGATTAACCGTCGATGCGCAGTAGAAAACTCAAATAGGTCAGTTTAGGTGATTCTATCAAATCTGATTCCAGATATTGGCCATGGAGGTAGTCTGTCAAACTAAAAACTTGTTAAAGTAGCCTCATAGTTCTCATTATTTATATAAGATGCAGAGCTCTTCTACTGTTGCTTTCTCCATCTCAAGGAGGGCATTGCATTTTCCATATACTAGCGGCTTAAATGAGCATTGGAGACTCTTCTCCACATGGATCTTGCTCTCGTCCCTCAAAATACTTGGATGTGGAGCGTTTCTAAAGTGAAAATTTAAGTTGGGTCTGCCGGATGTAACTAAACACTATGCCATTACAACAATAACAGAAGCAGGGATTGAGAGCATTGTTTGGGCAGTCACCTCAAGATACATCGATATATGCATATGATGCAAAGTTCTAACTGAGGAACTATTTTTACAAAACTCATTTCAGGGTATTTCAACAACCCACAGGCCACCAACGAGACAATAGATAGAAATGGTTGGGTACATACGGGAGATCTTGGATACTTTGATGAAGATGGACAACTTTATGTAGTCGATCGAATCAAAGAGCTCATTAAGTATAAAGGCTTTCAGGTAATTTCTCTTGGTAAAGTTTGAATAATTAATGCTCAAAATTTCAACTGGTATTCTTGGTTCTTATGTTCACTATAACCAAAATTTCGGCGACAAAAAAAGAAGCTGTTTTGTCCTTTTGGAAAGATACATCAATGTATCTATATAATAGCAATATCTCCTGTCATTTGGTTAATCTTCATAATTTGAAATAAGGCAATTTATCAGGCCAGAAATTAGAATAACTCTTCTCATGTTTGTTTTTATTAGTACACGTCCTATACATAAAAGAAACACACTTGCATTTTAGTGTTGGCTGATTACTTTTTAGATAGAGCAGATTTCAGCATGCCTATACCTGGCCCTGATATCCGTAGGTCCAGAAGATATATGCAGGTTTTTCACTTAATATTTCCTGACTTTGTTTATACGCTTATACTTATTTCTGTTATATTTATTAGGAAAGAAACCTAATTTTGAGTGTCAAACAAATATTCTAGCTATTTCTATTGCATAATAAACATTGATCCCATGCTTATGTGCCTTCAAATTTTGCTTGTCACTGCAACTAGAATATTTGGTCAATATGATGGATGTTAATGTTGTCAGATTTAGATTAACAATTACTTATTATCTTTCTGGTTGTTGTTGGAATGCTTATGTATGCTCCATACTTCCACTATTCTATTGAATCATGTTTTGTTTGCTTTGTTTCTCCTTTGCTAGGTGGCACCAGCAGAACTTGAAGGGCTGCTAGTTTCTCACCCTGAAATATTAGATGCTGTTGTCATTCCGTAAGTTTGACACAAACAGAATTTGCACTGATGATGGCCTCATCTTAAGATTTAACTAAATGATCGGATTATTTCCATCCTACAGGTTTCCTGATGCCGAAGCTGGTGAGGTTCCGGTTGCATATTGTGTACGCACTCCAAACAGCTCACTGACTGAAGAAGATGTCAAGACTTTTATAGCTAATCAAGTAAGTAGAGAATTTACAAGGAAGGATTATTATCAGGGACCTGAACTGATTTCCTTGATGCAAAAATTGCTCTTGTTTTTGCACTCACAATTCGTTTCGTGACAGGTTGCACCTTTCAAAAGACTACGAAGAGTAACATTCATAAACAGTGTCCCCAAGTCAGCATCAGGAAAAATCCTAAGAAGAGAGCTCATTGATAAAGTACGGTCCAAGATATGAGATTGATGGGTCCTCATTCTAATGTTTGCTTTGGTAAGGCAGACTAGCCAGCAGGGAACACAGCATGTTCCTTGCACACGCTTTAAAGTTGCAGGTATCTTAAGGTATTCAGTTTGGTTGCCATTCTTTTTCTGGAAGAAGGGCAGGATGTAGCTCGAAATACAAATAATGTAGGATTCTGTTCAACATCTGAGCAATAAGTCTTTGCATTAAAATTATAAGAGCATTTTCATTATGTTCAAATAGCAACTCTCAATTTACATAAAACAATAGATAGCAATAAGTCTTTGGGTGGTTTCTTATAGCAATGTCTTTATGTATTGTTGAATTCTTTATTGCTCAAACCGGCCAAAGCCAATCCGAGCAGTTTGACTAAATGTGTAATCTTGGATTGAATTTAATCAAACTGCAATTATTTCGTCTCTATTCGCTTTGGCCTATTATATTTTACACTAGACATTTTCTTATTGGTTTTAACCATTGCTATTACGTTTCATTTAACAAAATGGTATCAACCACGTGATCCAAAAAACTAATCCATAAACCATTCGAATTTGATATCAACATTTCAGTGGTAAGCAATATTTCAATTATTGTTCAATTTACAGTATGATTTTCCCTTCGATATATGCAAGATAATATAAAATATAAAAAACGCAATACGGCAAATGATCCAATAATGTAGTGCTTTGGAGCAATTGCTCCTTCAGAAAAGGTCCTAAATTTGAGTCGTAGCATATATGTAATGTGTGTGAGTATAGTATGTTATCACCCCTCTAAATAGGAAAGGTCTTCATAAAAAAAATAAAATAAAAATCAACCAGATAATACCAAAAATATACCCATAAAACTATTGCAAAGGACCCACTAATATAGTGGTTTGGAGCAATTGCTCCCTCATGCAAGGTCTTGGGTTTGAGTCCTAGCATCCATATAGTGTATGTGTGAATTTAATAATATTATCACTCCACTCAATAGGAAAGACATAATAATTTTTTTCAAGTATTGTTCAATTTAAGGTAGAATGTTCTCTTTAACATGTATAAGATAATATAAAATATCAACTTAATTGCTCATAAAAGGGAAATGAACGAACCAAACTAGTCACTAAAGGGATTAGTTTGGTTTGATTATGCTACTAGTTTGACGTTTAAATTAGATTTGACAAATGAGTCGTGTTTTGTTGGCCCGACTCATTTAAATTTGTGCTACTAAGTTATTTAGGCCAGCCGATTTAATTGGGTCGTACCGTGCTAGCCCATTTATCAAACCCATTGATCCCATCCCGACCCAAAGCCCAAGTCCACATTAAACTGGAGCGTGCTTGTGCCGTGTTTGGGGCATTTAACTTGAATTTCTTTTTTGTGAGTAATCAATGAGTAATATTACAAGTAAAATTTGGCCAAAACATACAATTCCCAAAAACTCCCAAAATTCTTATATAAGGAACAGTCCCAAAAAAGAAGATATATATATATATATATATATATAGAGAGAGAGAGAGACTATGCGGACATCCGTACGTTATTATCGTGTGGATGCCATGTATTTTGTATTACTCCTCATTGCTTTCCTTCATGTTTACAATAGAATCCGCACGATAATAACTTGTGGACATCCAAATAAGAGAATAATTTATATATAGAAATTCTCCTAAGGGGACATCTATAAGTTATTATTGCCTAGATGCCATGCATTTTGTACTACTCATCCTTGCTTTCCTCCCTGTCTACAATAGCATCCACACGATAATAACATGCTGACATCCGAATAAGATCAACTAGAGCAACAACTAAACAACAATAATTATGCAAGGATGGTACATTGGCGGAGCCAGAATTTCATATTAGAGGGGGCCCTTCACAAAATTTTAAAAAATAATTATAGGGTTCTTGTGTTATTCAATGGCTCAAGCTCTTATCGGTTAATTAGTTAATACTACATTAACTACTTGTTTTGGCCCTCTTCATACTATCATTTCATATTGATTAGTAATATATTCATTCATCACAATCATATAATTGTTTTGAATTTCAAATTTAAAAATGATAGAAGTTTAATCTCATCATCTACACTATTCAGACTCGTAAGAAATATAAAAAAATGTTCATAAATCCCAAAGTTAAACAAAAGAGGAAGATAAAGATTTTTTAAACATTACGAAGAAAACACAAGCTACAAGAGAAAGAAACCAAAGCAAAAGCATAAAAGCCAACAAGAACTAAAAGCTATTGGGGGGAATTAGATCAACCAGAGAAACAAATGACCCAAAACACCCAATTCGTGTATGCATATATATATATATACATACATATATATCTGGTCCTTTGTTAAGAAAGGGCATGGGACCACCCTGGTCCTTAGGTGGCTCTGCCATTATATTGGTGGGGTATAGCTCAGTTGGATGAGCTCTTTCATCTCCATCAATGTGGGCAAAAACCCCAAAGAAAAATTGTAGAATGATACAGTATCACCATGTCAACTTGTGATACTCTCATTCATAATTTGCCACATGTCTAAGTTTTTACAAGCTGAATTTTACCCTTATTTTTATCTTTAAAATTTGAAAACTTGAAAGGAAAAAAAAAAACAAAAACAAAAACCAAGCAATCACTTTCCTGAACGACAACTCAACACCCTAACTGCCTGCCATGGAAATCTATAAGAAGATTTTAGACTTTTTGACCTTTGAATATGTTCTTGGCCTTGCAAGGCCATAAAGGGTTCAACATATCCCTTAAAACCATAAATCCACCTCCTCCCAGATCCTCAATATATTTCGTTTAGATTGAGAGAGAGGCCTAGGTGTAATTATAAGGTTTGCTAGATTCTCAAGCATCCTTTTCATGTTTAAGGTTGTATTGAGAAATTGAGGTGAATAAATATGAAATATGGGAATAAACAAAGATGAGCGACATCCACAACATGCAATGAGGGTGAAGGGCATTCTTTGCGAGGAAGCTTGTTAACTAGGGCTGCTCATTTTTCCTTTATTTATTTATTTATAATAGTTCTTTTATTTTTTTAAATGTAAAAATAGATTTTTAAATCCAGTGATATAAAAAGTTTTTTTTAATTTTTTTATAATAATATAACACGTGACAAATTTTAGATGAAAGTATCACGAGGTGATGTGGTGATACCTATATTAATTCTTGATAAACGTGCACTAGTATTAAGCTCTTGCTGTAAAAACAACCATGCAAATAATTTAACTTTTGGAAGTAATTTTAATTTCTAGATTTTATTCAAATATGATTCTATTGCAATTGTGTTGCCAATTTAACGGTAAAAATTCTAATGAGAGAAGAATGCTGATACCATACAATTCTATAATTTCTTCATAAGAAAGAGAAATATATTCATTAATGATAAACGTGCCCTAAGTATTGAGCTCTTGCAGTAAAAACAACATGCAAATAATTTAACTTTTGGAAGTAGTTTTAATTTCTAGATTTTACTCAAATATGATTCTATTGCAATTATGTTGCCAATTTAACGGTAAAAATTCTAATGAGAGAAGAACCCATATAAAACAATCATAAGTATCATGTAACGGTAAAAAACAGAAAATCCCAATTAAAAACTCCAAAATTTAATATGAGTACCATCTCCCACAATCCATCGAATCTTCTTTAAAAGAATTTCTCATACACTTAAAAATACCTTAGCTATGTTTTTGAGTTAAAAATTTCAACCTAACTTAGCTAAACAGTTTTATTAAAATGTTCCAAATTCCAAAATCCCAAACCACCAAACTTTTTACCTGTAATCAAGCTATAAGTGGATGATTACATAATCCCCAAAAGAATTTACGTGCCACAATATCGATTTCTTTACTTGTTTTCGTGCCAAGTTGTTACACAAGTTTATCTCTTCACTTGTCATATATGTATTCTCTTCTCTTCACTTGTCATCAATTGGTCAAAGAAGTTGGTCACTTTAAGTTCGTACCCAAGTTTGCACCGTAAAGGGAGTGGTTAGAACATTGCCTAGTTTTAGTGATTGGATTTCAATAAAAACTCACCAAATGCCTCATCTAACCACATTATGATGTTGCCCCAGTTTTGGACTCGATCCAAAATCAATTGGTCAATCAAGTTGGACACTTTAAGTTCGTACCGTAAAGGGAGTGGTTGGAACATTGCATAGTTTTATTAATTGGATTTCAATAAAAACTCACCAAATGACTCCTCCCATCATATTATGATGTTGCCCATGTTTTGGGCTCAATCTGAAATCAATTGGTCAAAAAAGTTGGTCACTTTAAGTCTGTGCCCAAGTTCGTATGGTAAAGAGAGTACTGGAAGATTGCATAGTTTTATTAATTGAATTTTACTAAATACTCACCTAAAGACTCCTCCCACCATATTATGATATGGTCTAAGTTTTAGGCTCGATCCGAAATCAATTGATCAATGAAGTTGGACACTTTAAATTCGTACCATAGAAGGAGTGGAACGAACTTAAAGTACCACTCCCTCTACTTAATTAGTTGAGAAGAGAAATCCTTGATCAATTGGTCATCTACTTCATTTTGCATGGAACTCGTTCTCAAATATGAGGGCATGTCGACCACGATCTCATTTTACCACTATCAACTACCCAGGTGGGGTGACGGTGGGTGGATAGTCGCTGATTAGGGTTGCCTAGCCAGTTTTTTATTTATTTTTTAAATAATCAAAATGAAGAAGAAATGCTTCGTTGCCTTCGGAGTAGTGGGCTAGTGGAAAGTCGGAGTGTCATTAGTAAAGTTTAACCTTGGTGTTTATAGTTGTTTTTAGAAACTCAACCCAATAGTAGGGACGTTGAAAGTGACATTCTTATGAGTTGCAAACCCACAAGATTTAAAGAACTTTTTCAAAAAAATTTCAAACCCACAAGATTTTAAGAACTTTTTGAAAAATTTCTTCCAAATGACATATTTTGATCATTGGCAAGTGCTCGACCCCAATTCGTAACTATCCATTCACCGTCACACCATACGGGGCGAGAGTGGGTGAATGGTGTGCTTCCCGAGGTTGACATAGACAATCTTTTGCATGTGAAGAAATGTCTATGCCAATCCCGAGACGCACACCATTCACCCACCGTGTGGGTGACGATGGGTTGGCTTCATATGAACTTTAGCTTGGGGTTGTCCTCGGTTATGCTTTTATGTTGGGAGTACGACACATGATTTCTACTAACTACTCGAGGAAATATAAAATTACAACCCTTTTTTGGATTTTTGGTTCGGGTAGGAATTAATTTGAAACGGAAATAACCCCTTGTGGGCGGAGGGAGGGTGCGTAGTGTAAGCCCTAAACACAATGGGCGTATCTTAACACAATGCATGTATGTGTCTATTTCTTTAAACTCAGTTGGCCTTCGTAACAACAACAATACACATAGTTGTAGTTTTCTTTTTCATGCGTGGGTGCGTTTGTGTTGTGGGTTTGTTTTTATGTTTTGGGTGGTGAGATTTTAGCTATTGAGCCTCGAACAGATCATCAATTCAACACCAATGCCATTGTCCATTTTCCAAATCGAACAAGAGCCTTTTCTCTTCGAATACCTCCAAATCCCTCCCTCCCTCCACACAACAAACACACTCTCCCATACTGATATATGGCAATTAAAGCAATTAACTATTTATAGAATCAAAGTACTTCTTGAATGTGTGATGTGGTTATAGTGAATTAAGGAAATTAACTACTTCTTGAATTCTTTAGATGATTCTTATTATGTGCTAACAATTAATTGTAATTTTTTGTTTTTTTTTTGTCTTCTGTTTCTTTTCCATGCAGATATGCAAGACGCAGACATACCAAATTGTATATCTACTGATGTTAGAGATGTTGCCTGCGCCCATATTCAAGCTTTTAAAGTTCCTTAAGCTAATGGAAGATACTGTTTAGTTGGACATGTTACACCCGTTTTGGAGGCTTTGAAGATTTTACAACTTCATCCCATTTTTTGCCTACCTGAAAGTAAGTTATGCTTGCAAAATGCCACAATTTAGGGATATTGTCATTCATCAAGTTTTTACTTGTCCCACATCGCTCCATTAATGCTCGTTTGGTGGCTCTGAATGGACAAGACCGGGAGTAAATCCAGTCCCTTCTCATACAACCCAGGAGATGACTTGTTGCTTGTCCAATTCAACAAGTGCAGTCCGGAGAACCAAGAGAATCACTTAATTGAGAGATGATTATTTGTTAGGATACTACGTCCTTGCTTTTTGTACACACCGCCTATCGCTTCCACCAATTGAATGGTCCGGTGAAGTGTTCGGATCACAGTGACATGGGTGGTTCGCTGCCCGCGACGTTGCGAGAAGTCCACTGAACCTTATCATTTAGAGGAAGGAGAAGTCGTAACAAGGTTTTCATAGGCAAACCTGTAGAAAGATTATTGTCGAAACCTGCTTAACAGAACGACCCGAGAACTAGTTTCAAAGAGGGGGATGAGTGGTCTTGCAAATCGTTGTCCTTTTATCCCAAGAGCGTTGTGTTCGCTCAACCGACCCTTTCGTGGTGTACAATGTACAAACAAACACATGTGCGAATTGCGCCAAGGAACTTGAATATGAGAGAGCGCGTCCCTGTTGTCTCAAAAACAGAGCATGGGGGGCGTTGTCATCTTCAATTATGTGAGAATGACTCTCGACAACGGATATCTCGTCTCTCGCATCGATGAATCACGTAGCGAAATGTGATACCTGGTCTGAATTGCAGAATCCCGTGAACCTTATTAAAACATTCTAACTCAATTATATACTTGTTCAGTTCCTTGCTAAGTATATCAAATTAGTATATCAAAGGTCTACTTTCCGCATATGAGAAATAAATCTGCAAGGAACAACACAAAGAAGAGACTAACCCCTGTTCACCAGTTTAATGTTTGCTCATGTGATGGAAGAGTAAAGTTTTTCATTGCCTTGAAAACTATTGACTGGTCAACAAGTCAACTTTCTTTAGTGTGCGAGCGTGCCACTGCTAGTAATAACAATTCTAGCAGACTTCTTAAAATAGATAACTTGCGTACCAAGTTACTGATTTATAAACAAGCAAATGTGAATTTGGGTGAGGAATATCTCCCAAGTAAGTTTTTTTCCTGCCTCAGACTGGTGAGGACTTCACAATTTATCTCAGTACAAAATTGGTGGTTCTGGCCAGAATAATTGATAATAAAGTACACTGTTTCAGACATAACTTCCTTTTACAAAACTAGAAAGAAAAAAAATTCAATTCTAGAAAGACAAAATTCCATTTCTGCCTGGATAGAAGTCTCTGATCCGGGCTGGACTAGGTATGTCTGTGCTAGACTGAACTGTCAACAACTTCAACTGCTAAGCTTCAGCTGTAAATCAATACCAAAGTTTGAGTTTGACAGAGTTTTAATCTATTTCAAGCCCTGGAAGGCTTTTTGAAAGGGCAGATCTGCAACTTCTTTGATCTGAACGGGGCAGAAGTGGCTGGACTTGAGGATTACTGAGCCGAAACTGCACTATGGTACCTATTCTATTTGGTCAGGGCTCTCCATAAATTTGTTGAGGTTTTCATATTTGTGAAAACTCAAACTCTGCTTGTTTTGACTTTTGCTGAACCAAATTTGTAACGAGAGGAATCTCGTTTTGAATGACTTATTTTCTAAGTTTGAACTTGGAAGTTCTGATTTATAGCTGGCTTCTTCTGTGGCTTGAATGAGCTTTTGGTTGCTTCAGTCTGTTTGAGGGTTCTCAAGGATCAAGTGATCATTTTGAGTTTTTGTCTTGGGTTGATTTTTTGGTTGTTTGATTGATTGTCTGTTCTGTTCATCCTCTCCTATATTTATAAGAAATGCTTTGGAGTGGGGCTTCTTTCTTTTGATAATGGGCGGCAAAATTCTCAAAAGATTTTTCATTTTTAAATGCAAAGAAAAATGGGGTTTTATCAGTTCTGGCAGATAAGCCCTCAATGGTCAGTTCTTAAGACAATCACTTCCCTGTTTTTTGAAAGAGAACCTAACCCTTCTTTAATTTCAATTGCCCCTTATGAGAGCTCAGACTGTGATGGTTAGTTTGATTTTTTCAGTTTGAACAACTCCCTGTTTCCTGCTTCCTTTTTAGAAAACACAATCTGCGTATCCCCTAAAAGATGGTGCCCTCTTTGGAGTAGAAGCAATATCTCTGAATATATAAAAAGGATTTGATCTTCTGGTGACAGAGATTCAAAGATGTCCCTTTTTTTTTTTTGCCTGCCTTTGTCAACTCCTTATCAACCCAGTTGAAATTGTTGACTTTCCTTTTTCTTGACTTTCCTTTGCAAGCCTCTTTTTCTCCAAATCCATTCATGACTTCAGCCCCTACTTGTTCACTTTTGTATGTTTAAAATACAATTAGAAAGGAAATTAGGTAGAGAATCCCAACTTTGGACATCAGTAAGCATGACAACATGTAATAGAATAGTCAAGTACTCATAGAAACAAATAACTTAAGAAGTAATGATCATTTTGATTAAATTTTTCTACCATCAAAAACAAAACAAAAACCATAAAATACACGAAACAAGAGAAACAAAGGTCCAAGTGTGAATAATAAATCAATAAGGTATTTTTTTTCATGAAAAATTTGGTTTTTTTTTTTTTTTTTTTTTGGTGGTAAGTTTTGGCACACTGGAAAATATGAATTCCCGCATTATGAAAATTGTGAAATGACGTCTATTTAAGTGGAAATTAAACTCGGGAATTTGATGCCTCAATTTCCATGATTTTTTCCGCGCGTCATTTAATAAATTCCGCGCTTAAGTTGCCAAACATGGGAATTTGTCAATTTCTCCTATTAAATTCCCAACTTTTAGCTAAATTTCGAGTTATTTTCCCTCATCCAAACGGAGGGTAAAAGAATTTCTCATACACTTAAAATACCTTGACCCACCAATTATCTTTTTGATTTAAAATTTTCAACCTAACTTAGCTAAAACAGCTTTATTAAAATGTTCCAAATCCCAAAAATCCGGAACCACCAAACTTTTTACCCGTATAATCAAAGCTATAAGGAGATGATTTACATAATCCCCAAAAGAATTTGCGTGCCACAATATCGATTTCTTTACTTGCTTTGGTGCCAAGTTGTTGCACAAGTTTACCTCTTCACTTGTCGTGTATTCTCTTCCCTCCTTGGTGTCTGTCTACCGCTTGAAACCCTGAGAATCTCACAAATCATATATCATTATTGAAAGGATTAGAAAAAAGCATGTTCCTTTATACCATATTAACACCAAACATATGGATTTGCCTTACAAACTCGTAACAGGAAAGAGAGAAATCGACAATAATCTCCATCT
>NC_024126.1:7118980-7136088 GCF_000346735.1 Prunus mume | reverse complement strand
CTCTCTCTCTCTCTCTCTCTCTCTCTCTCTCTCTCTTTCTCAAGAATCTGTCAATATTTAGTCTCTAACTCAGATCTTGAGAACTACCTTATATTCAGTCTACTGGAACCCTAATCTTCTCAAACCAGTTCCTCAGTTAACTTTGGAAACTGGCCTCAATCAATTCTCTCCCACAAATACAATGGTTTTTATTTTTGTCCTCACAAGATTAAAGACATGTATCATGTATATATATTCCTTCCAAAATTGTTAGAAGAGAAGACCAATCATGTTGATCCAACAGAAAACACACATCACTGTCAACGAATACATGAATGAGAGATAATTTATTATGAACCACAGACAAATTAAATTACATGATGTATATCTAATCTACGCTTTCTGTAAATATATATACATCATTTCACTGTCCAAAGTATAATATTTTTGATACTCCATGTCTTGCTTTCCTTGTCCTCGTTTCCCTTGCATGGCTCTACAAACCCTAACCTTAATTAATTTCCTTAGTTTTCTTCTAATTAAGAAAAATATACAAGCATATATGCAGGAATTTCACTCCACTGGAACATCAGTTCTATCGTCAACATCACCCATATTCTCCTTCAATATTGAAAATCATCATCATCATGCATACTTTCAAGGACACACAAACACACACACACACACACACACACACATATATATATATATATGCGGTTGTGCTGATAGTCTTGCTCCCATTATTCACTCTCTTTGTGCACTCCATCCAAATTGACCTTTATGGATGACTGATTTAAAAGAAATGATTTAACTTTGGACAAAAAGGCGAAAACAGTTATTAAAAAAAAAAAAAAAAAAACTACAAAAACACTACACAGAAATTTGCAATGGATTTGAAACAATTACAAACAAAATATTTGAAGTGGATTCAAAATAACCATATGCAATTGATTATTTGAAATTCCTGTGTTTACAATACATATAAAAAGCACACGAACCATAAAGCTTCACAGTTCTGATTATAAAACCAAAAAAACAAAAAGAAGAAGAAGAAGCCAAAGATCTTCACAACTAGTAAAATCTGGTGCTCATTACAACTCAAACATTTATTTCTTCACTTCTTAATTTCATGTTCTGTGATTCTTTAACAGTCTTATTGATTCACTGTTCCCTTTCTTTCATATGCTTGATATTCAAACTCCAAGAAATGAATTGGTGTTGATAACATGTCAGTAAATTAAGACTACTCTTTATCCAGATCTGTTGTCCTGATATTATTTCAAGCACGCGATCATAGATAGAAGGCTTAGCAAACTTAAAGGTTTCCTGCTGCTACAAAATTAGCTCATGCAATAATGAACTAGATGATCAAAATTATGGCCACATGATCCTGATATATATACACTCATATATTAAACATCCATATATTTGGGGAACTTTGGAACAGCTAGCTATAGGATATATAATTGTCTAATATTTGACCGACCTCTACATATATCTATAGCAGATCTCCAGATTAGGCTACAAAAATCTTTGTGCATCTACTGTGCATATCCATACTAATCTGAGAGGGAGATAAGAGAGTTTGTTACCTTAAAAGCCCCGAAATTGTTGCCTTATGAGTAGGTAGGCCTCTTTTATGTGCATTCTTCGGTTAATAATTCAAAAGGTTCTGGACAATCAAAACCCTTTTGGATCTAACAGAAATTGGCAATATATCATAGAGAATTAAAGTATACACGCGCGCGCATACACACGCACATATATATAGTCATAATCTAATCATATATATGTAATCAAGACAAAGTGGATTCGTATGTTGAATATTGAACCAAGATGGCATTCACCTGCATTGGCACCTGCACCTCTTGCCTGTTCCTTCTCTTCCTTTCTACCTTCCATACAAAAGTTTCCATTTTCTTAATTCTCTTTCCTTTTTTCTTGCCTTAGCCATGCTTTGAAGCTTTGAAGCTCTGCTGTTTAAAATTTTGAGGAGATGAAGGAAGAAACAAGTGCAGGTGCAAATGCAGATAAAAGCAACATATTGGCATCTTTGCTAGTTCTGCTCCCATTTTCAAAGTTTCAAAGGCTGCAGTTTATTTTCTCTCTTGGTATAATAAAACTTCCCCAAGTGCTATGAGGATTTATAAGCAGATATTGGTTGATATTTCTGGAGAGAGAACGTGCGCGTGCGTCCGAATTTTTTTTCACTTATCAAATCTGATTAATTATTAAAGCAGAAATCGACACATCGGATTACTTTTCTTCAATTCAGCTGGTGATAATTGATAAAATAAAAGGATTGCATTATTCTGACTTGATACATCACTAGTATGTGTTTATTTATTATTTATTATATATATATATATTTAAATACAAGCGATAGTCTAAATTACAAAGAGATGGGAATTTCTTACACACACTACCAAAATACTATAAAGATTCGACTCGATTAGACCCTATTGGCTTCTTTCATGGATTTTAAGTGTTAGCGTACACACATTTTATCTAGATAAAATGATGCGCTATGTTATAAAATTATAGATCTGTACACACGTTAATAAAAATCTGCGTGAATTGATGGTTGAAATTGACTTGCAAAACATATCAAAGCGTCCTGAGAAGGAATATACCCGTATATGGCAAAGAATGCGTAGTTTGTATTGTTGTAAATGAAACGTGTGCCTAACACATGGACCTCATAAAATAGAAAGTTCTTTTTTCTTTTTAATTTTCTAATAATACAAAAAAAAAAAGGTATTGAAATTCGTAACTACGTGGTTGAAAGATATATCAAATTCGAACATACTGAATGAAAGAAAAAAAAAAAAAGGTGTGAAAATGTTACAAAAGCATCGAGGGATGGGGATAGATAAGAACATTTTTCTTTTTAATTTTCTAATAATACAAAAAAAAAAAGGTATTGAAATTCGTAACTACGTGGTTGAAAGATATATCAAATTCGAACATACTGAATGAAAGAAAAAAAAAAAAAGGTGTGAAAATGTTACAAAAGCATCGAGGGATGGTGATAGATAAGAACATAAAGGCAACCATTTTTATGTGGTATGATGAACGGATAAGGATTTGACGAGCTCCATTATTATGGTATCATCCAAAAAACAGAGAGAGACATGTAACAGTATCCTCCTATTATGACTATATCTGCCCTAGTACTAAATGGCGCCAATCAGTCAGGGCCACGTGATGCAAAGCCCCTAAGCACGTGGGATTTGATGTCTCAAGTAATCAGAGGCTGCCACGTGTCGTACTGTACTGGAAAAACCCCTGGACATGAACAGGTGGACTGGATAGTCGCGTGGGCTCTTCCTCTTTTTGCCTGGGCAAGGAGGTGGGGATGGGGGCAGGTTCCATGTTGGATTTAAAGACGAGGAGAGGATGCTTTCTTTTATTTATCACGGGGTGGACTAAAAGAAGCTTTTGCTGCCTGGCTGGCCATGCTATGTGGACCCAAACTCACTTCCTCGTGGTTTTTGCAATCACAGAGAGAGAGAGAGAATCTGTTGAGCATCATCATCGTGGACGTCTTCGGACCACAACGCCCCACAAACTGATTTCTTCTAGCTCATCAAATGAAATAAGCATACAATTCGAATTTGGGCTTGTGCAGTAAACTCTGACAAATGTAATATTGGGCTTGCATTTATGGGCTTGAGTCTAACCTTACTCGACCCAAATAAACATAATTCGACTAACTTGAGGGGATGGCATAAATCCTCTTCGGATCCCCAGTCTTAACAGGGGTTGATTTCGAAGCAAAACGGGGATCGGATACGGGGATTCCCGAAGTATAAAAATCCCTGTCAAGTATGGGTAAGGGATGATATTGACATCTCCGTCTCCAAACTCGGCCCGATAATTATATATTTATTTTCAAATTAATAAATATATAATATAATACCCTTGTGTTATAGTGAAATAATTATTATATTTAATACTTCATTCCAGGTAAATAAAGAAGACCAGTATTTTGGTTCATACATCTTCCGTGAATGCATCTTGGAATCAATATTGTAAGTTTTTGTGAAATTAATTTAAATAGATCTTAACTATTTCTTGTCCTCCAAAGTCCTAACGCTGTTCTTCAATTTCTAATTTAACTACCCCAAAAATTGTCTTCATCACTAACAATAAATTTCATGATATTCAGAACTATATTTATGTGCAATAGATCATATGATACTGTGATTGGATCTAGTTTGCAGTTTGTTCTATACATGTATATTATCAATTCTTATCTCATTAACATATTATGGACATAGGTTTGCACCCTCTTCTAGAAGTGTAAGTAAGCTTCATGGATGATTGTCTTGGAAACATAAAGATCATTTTAAAAATTGTTTACATCATAATCAATCGAGTATATTCAGTCTCAAAACGACTAGCACCAAGGTAGACATGCCTTCTTCCCTGCCAAAGGAAGACACTCTTCCAAGGTGTCAGACACCTGCCGAAGCTCCCGACTATCGAAGGGCCTAATTGCCAAACCTAATCTCTAAGACACGTGTCACCACCACAGCGACTTGCACAAAGTCCCACGTCGAAACTTTGTGCAAACCTCCCACTTTCACTTCCCTATAAATATGGAACAGTACTCAAGTAAAAGGGAGAACTTATCTATTACTTTTACTGTTACTTTGCCAATTTTATCACTCTTAGCTGACTTAAGCATCAGAGAGTCTTCGGCCGGCACCATACCGGTGTCCAAAGCTTAACGATTGCTTTTCCTACTTTGTCTTCTACAGGCTCTTCCTTTACTGAAGGTCCTCACCTTCTCCACTGCTGAAGACAAACCCATTTTCTTTAAGTTGACCTCCCAAAAAGAGCATCAACAGTTTGGCGCCGTCTGTGAGAATCGACTACTGAATCCTATCTTTCTCTACCAACCCAGCTGGCTCCTTCTCCTATCAGGCCCTGTCGCCTCTTCTACACTCCACACTATGCTATGTCGACCGAGGATAGCTACGATACTTAGCACCATACCCTCTGCAGGGGTACCTCCCGAAGGAAACCTTCAACATATGCCAATCTCTAGGCAGAGGTAGAGCTCCTCTGCACCAGCGTCGCCAAGATGTCCGATAAATACGAACATCTCCATACCAAAAATGTCGAGCTGAAGCATGACTACCGTACACTGAAGCGTAACTGGGAGATGACTCAGGCCCAGGGCTCCCAACGTGGCTTCACCCAGAATGCTGAGCATACCCAGCCAAACCAGCCGGTGCACTCCCGCCATAGTGCCCCAGTCAAGTCAAGGCTCAACAAGGGTAAATGCTCTCTCCATCCAGAGACGACCAAGTCGCGTCTCCTTCACATCTCCCCGCCAAACAACCGGCCCTATGAACCATGAAGTTCTATAAAGATTGCAGAAGCTGTCTCTTGGACCATCAGCAAGACCATATTCCTATCCCCGTTAATCTCCAAGATCTAAGGGTGACACACCTAGGCCCCCCACCGAAGCCTACCCACCTACCCGCTGGAGAAGGCACAAGGGACTCGGACGATTGGGAAAATTATCATTCAGAAGATTGGAAAAATTATCACACCGAGGCATTAGAAGATTGGGAACCTTACTCAACCTTACCAATCCACACCCTAAGCCTTCAGAACCCGAGACCCTCTCTCATGCTGACCCAGCAATGAGGCTTCTCTTCAAGAAAGTTATGCGTCTGGAGAGTGAGCAGCACTACAGCCACCAGCCCCTCTGGGCAAAGCCACGACCTGGGCCCTTTACCGAACGTATCCTCAATTACCACCAGGAGAAAGACATTAATCCACTCCGTATCGCCTTCTACACTGGCGCGGAGGATCCTCTCACCCATATCCACTCCTTCCAGTCTGCCCTCGAATGCCAGGGCTTTAGTGACGAAGGCATGTGCCTCATCTTCCCTTCCACCCTCAGCGCCACGGCATTGAATTGGTTCTACAGGCTGAACCCCTGCACCATCAACACATTTGACAGTCTGAAGCAGACCTTCCTGGACCATTTCAAGATCCAGACTGATCGCTTGGACTCCGCAGACGACTTGTACATGTTCGGCAGGGCGAGGATGAACCCCTTAGGGAGTATGCAGCCCGCTTCAGCCACGAATACTCTCGTTGCCCAGAGACAGACGATCACGCTGCCTTCGTTGCTTTCAAGAGTGGCCTCCGCTAGTCCAACTTCCGGTACCTGGTCTACAGCAACCCTTGGAACACATATGCTGAGCTAATTCACGCCAATGCTGAGTACTTCAATTCCAAGCGTGGCTCAGCCACCTCTGCATGTAGTACCTTTGGTGATCCTCCACCTGCTTCAGTACCCACCCCAGCCCCACCTCAACATTCAGCCCAGACACCAAGTACCCATTGTGCCTAGCACCCAAGAGGAAAGATAGCTACCAGCCTACCTTCAGTTGTCATAAGCGGGCAGACATAACAACCACCACCAGCCCAACGAAAGCAACCCTCCCAAGACAAGTGATTGTGCCCTACTCCCCTTCACACCCAAGCCTAGGTTTGAGGTCTTCACTACCCTGAACACTACCTATGAGAATGTCTTAGTGCACGAGACACCTATAATACCTAAGCCTCCCCCCAGGAGACCGACCAACAACATATGCCAAACACAGGTGTCTTCTGCCATTTTCATCAATACAGTGACCATGATACCGAATCTTGTGTTGCCTTGCGTAACATCATTGAAGGACTTATTCGTGAAGGGAAGCTGGATAATTATGTACACAACCTCCCACCCCCACCTAACCCTCACCAAAGGCAGATCAACATGATCTCTACCATCAGTGGTGGTCCTACCATGGCTGGAACCTCCAACAACTCCATCAAACATTATGTCCGCTCCACCTATGCGCACCAGGTCTTCAGCAATGAGCAGGGATGCCTGCCGAAGACACAAAAATCAGGCTGAGCTCCCTATCACCTTCTGTGAGAAGGAAGAACATGGTGTCATTCTCCCACATGACGACCCACACATTATCAACGTAGACATGGATTTGGGCTAGGATGAGGGATAGACCCCGACTAGTACAGGGACAGGGATTCCCCGAAACCGCTTAAACAGGGTGGGGTTGGGGGGACGGGGTCGGCAGTGGCGGAACTATGAATTTTTCAACGGGTGGGTTAGCTAAACATTTTTAGCTTAAAATCTAATGATTTTTATTTAAACTTATGGTTTCTACAATTTTTCTATAAATAGACCGTTTACATTAAATCATACAAACAAAAAAATAAATACATTTAACATAAGACAAATGCATATTAAATGCAACCAAAAAATACATATTGTCAAGGTGTGCCTATTCAAGTTGTGTCATGTCGCTTATTGAGAGAATACAACCGTCAAAAGATAGCAGTGAATTAAATAGACTTGAGAAAAATAATATTTTCTTAATGTGTTGTAGTTTATGGTGGTCTATATAGTTTTTTTTTCTTCAAAATCCTTTCCTTAAACAACCATCAGACTTTATATTTCCTTAATGTTTTGTAGTTGCTAGTTTGCCATATATATATATATGTATGTTTTTTCTTCAAAAATCAACCTAGGTTACAACCCACCATAGCCTTGTGGGTGGTTCCGCCAGTGGGGGCCGGGGATGGGAAGCGGGGACAGGGATGGTATTGCCATACCTGGCCCATTGCCATACCTATACTTGAGCTCAACTGGAACGAATTTAATTTTAACCCTGGATAAAATTATTTAGACTTCAAATTAGGGTTTGGCAACCCAACCGGACCATATCAATTGGTTGGTACTGGCCACCAAATTGACATCGTTTGTGTGCCTTTTCGGAAGAATGACATTTAGAAATCAATTCGGTTTCGCCGATTTCATAGAGAAACAGCAACGAAACAGGGGGAAGATGAAAAAAGTGATAGAGAGAGTGAGAGAGAAGATATGGCTAGTGGGTGGGACAGTGACAAAGAATAATAGGTACATTATTTATGTAGGTAGAGTAAAATGATTGCAACTTCTAAAATAATCAACACCGCCACTCTTACATTAGTGTGGACTCCACCACTTCTAAAATAATATTCAGAAAAATAGACGTTATTAGGGTTTTAGATTTCAAAGAAAAAGCTAGCCCACTCCACATACATTAAAAGTGGATGTTGGCATTCGAATTCGAACCATGTAAAAATTATACAAATCCATTTTCCAAGAAAGCAGTTTCTTAAAACCTTAACAACACTCATAATTATCAAAATTTGCCATTAGAGCGTTAGTCGAATCCACTTCATTCCAACTATTCCTAATGAGAAAGAGAAAAAAAAAAAAAAAAACCATCGCAACCTTATAAGAAGACAGAGACCCTGTATGACATGACAGCATTTTCCACTGATCTTCCATTTTCAACAACTCAGCTACAAGAAAAGGAACCAAACCAACCAAAACGCACAGCACAATGGCCTGGGTGCGGAGTCAATCCATCCATCTCACTTTTTTTTTTTTTTTTTCCTCTGTGTACATTTGTGTGCAAGTGCCTAATGGCTTTCATGTTTTAATGCAGATTTGGAACAAAGGAGCTGGGGATGAGAAGAAAGAGGTGCTACCCACCATATCGTTGTCTCTGCTACCCAGATTGAAAAAATTAAGCAAGATTTTGGAGGTTCCTTATTCTCTCACAAACATAATCATATTTTACCTTTCCTTCAGCTTATAAGAGTGGTGATTTCCCTACTCCAATTTTATCCACTTACACTGATGGGGATTGGGATCAAGACACAGGTCACCAACCACATACACGAGCACCGAAATCTAGGGCTAGTGCAAATTCATATATATTGTAACAAATCCATGCCACAAATAAACTATTTCATTAATCATCAATATTCAATTCCCCTACAACTATTACATTAGCCTTATTTATAGGCTTTACAAGACTTGGACACCAAGGCTACTTGGTCCAAAAGCAAACTAATTAATTATAAAATCACACATAAATAATAAAAGATATCCTAAAACTACCTAAATAAGAAAATAAGAATATATCATGGAATAACTAATTAAATGGTAAATACCTATCTTGATCCACCCCTATGCTTCTGCATCAGACTCCCCTGGTTGGAAAGAATTCGTCATCGAATTCAAGCCTTTGATTGAGGAAAATCCGAGTAGAATCTTCATTTGCTTCATATTAATTCTAGATCTTTTAGCATCCAATTGAAACCTTCCTTTTCAAATAAAAAGATATTTGGAATATTTCGTTATTCTTGGCATCTTCTTACTCCTTCTAACAATGCAAATGTTTCTCTCTAGAATCTTCAACCGATTGACAAAATCAACCAGATTTTTGACAACCTTCCAAGTGAAAATATTAATGCCCATAAAATCAATAATATCTTCAAAAGTTTTCTCAATTCTCATCTCTTCACTGTCCTGATCAACAAATTGCTTATCAAAATTGCTTTGAACACTCAAACAATTTTTATTGCAATTTTCACAGTTGCAAGGATCAAATATTGGAGGTAAATCTAAATTTAATACCTTTGATGAAGAAAAAGATGCATCAAAATTACCAAATCCATTTATACCTTCAAAGACACAATGAGAATAACCGTGCTCCTCTTCACTTGACTCACACAACGAAGCGCAATAATGAAAAAGGTTATCCCCCTCGTACTCCCCGTCGAGACTCCCACGGCTTAGAGTGTCGATGCGAGCTACTCGATTCAGATAAGGGTTCACACATATCCCCGTCAGAACTCTTAACCTATCTGGGTTCGAGCTTTGATGCGAGCAACGCGTTCCGTAAGTTGCCGTAGCATCCTCCTAATTTCCTCCATGTCGTTGTAGTTGTCAACACAACCCTTCATCCAAAAACCTCCTCGATAAAGCAGATCTTGAGCCATAGGTCTGATACCAATTGATGGGGATCGGGATCAGGACACAGGTCACCAACCACATACATGAGCACCGAAATCTAGGGCTAGTGCAAACTCACGTATATCGTAGCAAATTCATGCCACAAATAAACTATTTCATTAATCATCAGCATCAACTTTCCTACAACTATTACATTAGCCTTATTTATAGGCTTTACAAGACTTGGGCACCAAGGCTACTTGGTCCAAAAGTAAATTAGTTAATTATAAAATTACACATAAATAATAAAAGATATCCTAAAACTATCTAAATAAGAAAATAACAATATATCATGGAATAACTAATTAAATGGTAAATACCTATCTTGATCCACTCCTATGCTCCTGCATCATACACTCCATTTTATAACTAAAAAAAGGAGTGTAAGGCCCCGTTTGGGATTGCTTTTTTTTTTTTTTCACCAAAAACCTGTTTAACTTTAAAGTTAAACAGTTTAAGGTGTTTGGTAAAAATAAAATATCATGCTTATTTTAAAGCAATGGTCTTTTGACAACAGCTTTTAAAAGCAATCTCGGAGTTGCTTTTTAAAGCTGCTTTTAATTGAAGCAGCGCGCTCCCTTTAATGAAATTTTCGCAATTCCACAAATACCCTTATTAGGTTAGAAATCTATCCTACATATTTCTCTCAAATCTGCAGACACCAAAGTTTATCTTCACGTAGCCTCCCAAGTTTCTTCACGTACCCTCCCAAGTTTCTTCACGTACCCTCTCAAGTTTGGAGACAACCATTCGCTCAATCTCTCTCAATCTCTTTGACAAGGTTAGATTCTTCAATCTCTCAAACTTTTTATATACATGCTGCTCTTGTTTTTTTTGTTTTTTTTTTGTTTTTCCTACTGGTTGTCCATGGTTTCTACTGGTTTTATATACGTTCAAATTTTTTCTACTGGTTGTCCATGGTTTCTTTAAGCATAAAGGTGTCCATGCCAAGAAGTTACAAAGGAGAAATACACATTCATGTTACAAGCCTCGAATGGGGCCAAATAAATTTGTATTTGCTTCCATCTTAGTATCTTATCCTCTGTATAAATTCTAGTTCAACAGAACTTCAGCTATTATTGAGCTTATATGTACCCCTCAAATCATTGAGCATTGAAAAAAAGAACCGTCCTAAACTTATTACCGGAACCTTGGCGCTTTTCATGTATCTAGAGCTCTGTTATGTCAATGTCACCTACGATTTTAGGGTCTTTTTGAATATCTCCACAAGCTAAGAGCCAAAACTGTGAGAGCAATGCCAGTCAAAATCTGTTACAACCAGCAAAACTAATTTGTTAGACAGTTTCTTTATTTCCATTTATTTAAGCCTAGTTTCAATGTTTTTTTATTGCTTTCAAACCTTATTAGGACAAAGGATTTGTCAAAAAAAATATTTATTACTTATTCAATATGAAGGATGGTGTATGAACCTACTACCGTGGTGATCTCTTTATCTTTGTTGGAATTTATTCATTACACAATTATCTTTGTTGGAATTATTCAATTTGAATTTGTCTTTTCTTTAAGCAAAGATTAATATAATTTTTAGGGGGAAAAGTATAAAAGCACTTTACAGTTTTATTTTTTTATCAAAAGGATTAGTAAAAAGCACTTTCAGCATCATGTCTATTTTAGTCATTATAAATAGTTACAGCACTTTTACGGTAAAATTTACCAAACGCTCTGACACTGCTTTTCATACTCACAGCACTTTTAAAATTACAGTTTACCAAACGTTTAACTGCTTTACTTTACAGCTGATTTTTTTTAAAGTACAGCAGAAGCCGCTTTTTTTTTAAAGCGGCCGCAATCTCAAACTAGGTGGATAAAATTTGAGTGGGAAAATCATTACCCGCTTATAATTGTTTGAAACTTAAGACATCACTTTGTTGGGGCCCACCTCGAGATGTGGTCCAATAATTTAGAGAGAGTGTACGGTTATTATTTGTAATTGATAGAAAGCATTACCACCACACTAATTGTCGTTAAATGATTAAGTGATGTTTGAGATTGTTTCGGTAGGAGCTCGCAATACTTTCTAAACAACTAAAAGAGAGTTTCTCATAATGTTTAATAGAAGAACTTAAAACTATTTTTGGCAAACAAAAGCGCTTTATGCTCTATAGGAAGTACTAAAAATTTTGAGGTTCATCAAATAGAAAGTGCTTTTAGACAAAATGCTTATGAGCATAAGAAACGTTTTTAGAAAATATACTTATGACCAAAAGTGCTTCTTACATAAACTATCTCAAACATACCCTTAATTCATTTAACGAAATCAATATAGTGGTAATGCCCCCAATATCTTCATTTGTAGAATTTTCTGTCTCTACAAAAACATTAGATCACCTCAAGGTGAGCTCCACTAATGCGATTCCTAATATGAAGGCGTTGAAAACAGTGGCACCTTGTCAAAGTGCCCATGGGTCAACCGCATGAAGAAGTTGATGCCCATAAAACAGCCTGAAAAAGAGGCAGGGGTTAATGGTAACAACAACAACAACAGCATAGCAAATCAGATTCAGATGAAAGCTAGTAATGTGGTGCAAAATGTTCGACAAAGATTCTTTCCTCTAAAACCTTGGCATGAACTCCTGAAAGCTCATCCACAACGTAAATAAATTTATGATTGCATTTTTTGATCAATTTAATTTATGTGTCTTGTATTGCATTTTTACGGTTTTATTTATTTATTTACAGGGACATATGATGGGAAAAAAGAGGAGCTTCCATGGCACACATTGGATGGACAAGGTAATGGGAAGAGTAATGGAGGAAAATAAAAGATGGTTTGCGGTCGTCACACGAAAATAAAACAAATTAAGAAGGAGAAATGTAATTTAAATGTTTTTCATTTGATGTTGGGGTTCTATGTCATTATATGTAATCTGTGAATTTTGTGACAAATCCTAAATTTGTCTCTATGGAAGGAAAAAAATACTTAATCTTCGTACCAATGCATCATGCTGAAAGTGTTTTTTTTTTTTTTTGGGTGACCAATCACAAATAAAGGACACATAATTCATAAAACACCATTTTAGAATTAGAATGCCAATTTTCTCTTTTAGTCCATCTAATTTGCTTACATTGTTTACTCTAGTCCATGTACATACAAATATGAAGATTTTGACTTCAATTTAATTCCAACGGAATGGTCACTAATCTAGTTAAGTGGGCAGCTATGTTACACAAGTACTTTACTAAGTTGAAATATCAAAGTGTCGAACACTTTTTTTTTTTTTTTGGGTAACTGAATAATTTCATTAGGCACCCGCCAGAAAAAAAGGAACCAAAACAGACAGAGCAGCAAAAAGGAAAACAGAGAGGGAGCCTGCATACAGGCTCCAGCAAAAACCAACTAAAAAGGTGCTAGCTAAAAAGCTCAAGACAGAGCCATAGAAACAAAGATTAGATCATAGCTATAGCAAGAAAGAATACAAGAATTCTTCAAACGCATCGCAGAGGCAACAAGCGTCATCATGGTAAGGATCTAAAAACCAGATGAAACAAGATTACGGAGGGCAGGGAAGACCATCCCGGGAAAGAACATGAACAAGAGAGGATGGGGGTCGATCGACCCAAACTTCCATACCCATCCCCCGAATTGCAATCCCTGCTGCTGCATCAGCCACAGCGTTGGCTTCTCTTGGGATCCAGTTCCAGCGAAAACTCGTAAACTTCGACTTCAGCTCCTGTATACGTCCCAATGAAGGATAGAGTTCCCAGGCCCCCTTGGAAATTTTCCCCAAACAGCAATTGATGAGGGGTTTAGAGTCAGATTCAACCCAAATGTGAGAATAGCCTTAGTCAGCTGCAAAGGAAAGGCCCTCAATAATAGCCCGAGCTTCGGCATCCATAGCAGACATAGACGTCGTCTTGCACACTTTACCACTTTTGAACTCCCCATGGTGATTCCTAATAATTATTCCAATGCCAGTGTGCCCAGAGTTACTGAACCAAGCAGCATCAACATTTAGTTTCAAATAAGGGGCGAGAGGGGCCTGCCATAATGTGCTCCTCACCACCTCAGATTCCTTATCCGCATTTCTGTTGATGACCCCAAAGTTGGAGCAGACACCCTGGATCACCAAGCCAGGATTTGGAAGCTGTTGCTCCAAAATGGCTTTTCAGCGAGCCTTCCATATACTCCACATCAAGGACATTATAGTAACAACACGATTAACCTCATCCTTTGATGAGCCAGCGAGTGATGTCAGAGATAACATCCAGCAATCAAGGCTTGTCACATGTTGCCTATCCTCTATAAATCCCAACGGGCTCCCGAACCAGACCCCCATCACCCATGGGCACGTAAGAAGGGCATGCTCAATCGTTTCAGGATTCTCCTCACAGATCGGACATATGGAGGAGCAAGGAATGCGACTGCTAGCTAAGTTGGCCTTTGTTGCCAGACAATTTCTCACGGCTTGCCACATAAAATGCCTAATCTTTGGTAGAGTTTTAGCATTCCAAATCAGTTTTCATATCTTCTTGTCCACTACTCGGGAACCAGATGGCCTACTAACACTCCTCCTGTTTTCCAGGTTACGTAAGAAGTGATAGCCGGATTTGGCAGAATACTGCCCGTGTCTATTTAGAGGCCAGATAACTCGGTCCAACCCAGCACTGTTGCCAATCGGGTATAACAAATTGATACTTCAATTGTTGGTGAAATTAGGTGCCTGATCGAATCTAGATTCCAAGACCTTGTATCAAGATCAATAATGGTAGCAACCCGTACCTCTTTACACATTTCGTGATTTAGAGGGCACAGAGGTCGAGAACCCAAGGTAGGGTGAAGCTAGCGGTCATGCCACAAGCTAATATTATGACCATTTACCACTTACCACAGAGCACCCTTGCTTATAACCTTAATCCCTTCCAGAATGCTTGACCAGCCCCATGAGGCCTTGTCACCTTTTTTTTGCATTGAGCACACTTTAGACACAACCAAGACACTTACCAACAGAGTTCAACCTATGGTCAAGAAACAATATGGACTATTTTGAAACTTTTAATTAAAACTAGGACCAAAACATAATTATTGAAAATCTTTTAGACAACATGACCAATTTGAAAAAAAAAAAAACTGGGGTTAAGATTATAATTTCGAAACTCTTTTATACATATAACTATTAGGTTCGGGGGAGTAGAAATCAAGATAGAGGGGAAGAGAGAGAGAGTTTAATTTAAATTTTTTATTCATATTTTAATCAATTATGATACAAAAATACCATTTTGTCCCTGCATTTAACAGAAAATTTAACAAAATTAACGGCATGACCATTTGTCCCAACGAAACTGAAGTTGAAGGACCACGGGAACCATTTTGGAAATTGAGGTACTCAAATGCAAATCGGGTCTAAATTCAAGGACTAATAAAATGATTAACCCACATTACCTTATCATCCGCTCTTTTCTCTCCCAACTTCCTTCACCTCTTTTCGTCTCTGTTTACGTGAACAAATTGAAGTGGATGCAACCAAATAATGTCGACTGTTAAAATTGGGCATTCTGGAAAATAATTACAGATTATTTATAACTTTGAAAAAACAAAAAATCATGCACAAATTTTAGAATAAACAATGACTCTTATCAGCAAAGAACCCACTAGTGTTGTGGTTTGGAACAATTACTCCCCCAGGCAAGGTCTGTTGTAAGAAAATGCTCCAAGACCTTGTCATTGATGGACTATGTGACGACACACACAACCCATTTGAGAATAAAACACACGCACACCGAAAAGAGAAAGCAAACACACAAGAACACAAAGATTTATAGAGATTTAGCCTCGTGCCCACGTCCTCTTGGTGATCCACCCAAGAAATTCACTAGTTGTTTCTTCAGACCATAAGGCCCCACATACTAATTTCATCTAGCTCATCAAATGAAATGATCATACAATAATTCAAATTTGGGCTTGTATTTATATGTTTGGGTCTAACTTGACTCGACCCAAATAAACATGATTCAACTAACTTGAACTCAATCGGAACGAATTTAATTCTAACCCTAGATAAAGCAAACACATAAGAACACAAAGATTTATAGAGGTTCGACCTCGTGCCCACGTGCTCTTGGTGATCCACCCGAGAAATTCATTAGTATGTAAGAACAACTTTGATGCTTGCACCAATACTCTCCACTCCCTTCCTCCTAGTATTTGCAATGAGAGAGAGAGAGAGAGAGAGAGAGAGAGAGAGAGAGAGAGAGAGAGAGAGAGAGAGAGAGAGAGATGAGTTGCTTGAGCATCACCAGTAGATGTCTTTGGACCATAAGGCCCCACACACTGATTTCTTCTAGCTCATCAAATGAAATGATCATACAATAATTCGAATTTGGGCTTGTGCAATAAACTCTAATAAATGTAAGATTGGGCTTGCATTTATAGGCTTGGGTCTAACCTGACTCGACCCAAATAAACATGATTCGACTAACTTGAACTCAATCGGAACAAATTTAATTCTAACCCTGAATAAAATTATTTAGACTTCAAATTAGGGTTGGGCAACACAACCGGACTATATTAATTGGTTGGCAACGGCCACCAAATTCACATAATTTGTGTGCCTTTTCCAATGACTGACATAGAGAAATCAGTTCGGTTTCGTTGATTTCACAGAGAAACCGCAACGAATAGAGAGAGAGAGAGGGGGAGAGAGAGAGAGAGAGAGAGAGAGAGAGAGAGAGAGAGAGGATATGGTTGGTGATAATATCTACATCATTAATATACATATAGTAAAATTATAGATAAATAATGGGCATTGTTACTTCCTAGCACTCCAATATAGTCATCACACTCCTTACTCTTTATTTTTCATTAGGAAGAAATGACAATGGTAACTTCTAAAATAATAAACACCACCGCTCTTAGGCTAGTGTGGTCTAGCACAATGCAATATTCAGAAAAATAGAATTTATGAGGGTTTTAGATTTCAAAGAATAAGCCGAACCCGACTCACATGGCTCACACACACATCACACGTATGTGAAAATGCCTAAACCACCATACATGATATATAGGGATATCAACATGTAACACCCCGACCCCAAATTTATCCCATGTGTAATTAATTTAAGTGGAATTGAGAAATTACCCGTGGGATAAGGGTATTTTGGTCATTTTCTTACCCGGAAGGAATTTGGGAATTCCGGTTGTACCGTTGCGTAGAGCACGGTGAGATGAGTTCGTAGACACGTAGTGGGCTCGAATCGGAGTTGTAACGAGAGAGATATGGTCAAAAGA
>NC_024126.1:7082496-7115766 GCF_000346735.1 Prunus mume | reverse complement strand
AAATTTTGGGGAAATGTTCAATTTACAGGGGAGACTCTGCCGAAATTTCGGCAGGAAGTCTCGTGCCCCTAATCCTCTCTGGTAAACGAGGACTTAGATTTAAGGAGTGAACCCGGCATGGGGGTGATGCCGGGGTCTCCGCAGGGTTCGTCTCGGGTTCTGGGAAATTCGGGACGGGTCCTGTCAAACATCATACACAACCGCCATCGCCATCATAAACCGCTTGAGGAACTTGACAACTGCCCCAGAAACTCACTCACCCTCTCTCTGCCTTTGAATACCACCCACTGGCCTCACCACATTTCCTACTCTCTCCACTCACAATTTACACAAGAACAAACAAAGAAAAAACCAACCAAGGTGAGAGCCAATTCCTCCACCTCTACTTTTCTATCTTTTAGTTTAGCCTTATGCTTCTCTCTATTCTTGCGTTTGCTTAATGGGTTTTGTATGTGGTTTATGGGTTTTTTGTTTGCTTTTGGATTTAGTGCAGAAAAAGAACAACAACAATGACAACAAGAATTTGACGGAGTTGAACAATGCTAAATCTTTCCCCAAGCCAAACTCCAAATCACCTCTCTTTTCTAGGCCCATTTACTTCCATTTTCATGGAATTGAGCCATTTGTGAATTTTAAGCCCAAAAAATTGAAATTTTAGTTGGATTTTGTAATTTTAAAAAATTATGTCCAAAATCGGAAAAATTGAAAACCAAACCAATTTATAGGCAAACTAAACTAGATAATTTTTTCGTCAAAACTAAACTAGATAAATAGTATCAATTTTGATTTGAGATAAGAACTGGACCGAACCAAACCATACCCATCCCTAAACTTTTGAGTGTGAAAGAGTCTTTAGTTGAATTGATATGCATCATGAATATTTTAGAAATTTTTGTGGGGATGAAGAGAGTATTATTTTTCTTTGAACTTTTCATGAACTTTTTCCTCCTATGCATATGGGAAGAAAACACAGCAATAATAAACTCCAAGTCCATGAAATACCACGTCATACACTTGTATTATAGCAAGTAAAGGTTGAGAAACTGGAATTAACTTAAACGTAAAAGGATTCTTTGTACAAACGTATTTTGCAGTACAAGGATACTGCGGTTTTCCTCTTATATATATATATATATATATATATATTTGAAAAAAAAACCTTACAAAATAACAATCTCCACAGTAACCACTAATGCAACTGTTTGGAGGTGGTGAAAATTCACCCAACCCGAGCACCTTTCAGAAACACGAGCGGCCGGGCTATAGTTTATTGTGGCCGAAATGGCTCAATATTTGGAGAATAGGCGGCCGGGTATTGAATTGCTAATATGCGGTCGGGCTACGTGGCTAGGAGAATGGGCAAGGCTGCATGGCTGAAAGAATGGGCAGGGCTGCATTCGAGCTTGGCTGGAGAGTGCGACCTGATCACGCAACTGGAAGAAGTGGCCGGGTTTTGGTAGAGTCGCGACCGGGCTCTC
Source organism: Prunus mume (assembly GCF_000346735.1). The sequence continues at coordinate 7,114,288 of NC_024126.1, read as the reverse complement.
AATCACAGAGCTGGGCAAAGAAATGCGGCTAGGCACGACTGGAGGAGCTGGGGCCGGATCAAGTTGGGCAACTTCCAAAAATGGAAGCGATCGAATTTAATGTGCAGAATTCCTAGCGGCTGAAGAATTCCTAGGTGACTGAGAATTCTAGGCGGCAGACAATTCCTAGCGACCGAAGAATTCCTAGCGGCAAGATTCTTAGCGGCTGAAGAATTCCTAGGCGGCCGACAATGCATTCTCACAAAGGCGGCCGAGGTGTTTTCTTCAAAAGTCATGGTGCCTTCTCAAAAATATGGTCGGGCGTATCCTTGCAAAAGTAGCCGAGCGTATCCTTGCAAAAGTGGCCGAATGCTTCATTCTCAAAAAGTTGGGCTGGGCACTCCTTAAATACCTTGGTCGGCCACTTTTCTTACAAAAAGCTGGGCCGGGGTGAATTTTCTCCTTGCACACCTTGGCGCCCTCCTCTCAACACTTGGGTAAGGAAAGTCGGGGCCAAGTAAGTTAAAGTTCGACAGGAGGTATGTCCGCCGAGTTCCCAATATTCAAATATTTGAGAACTCAACTATAGCCCAATGTAGGGCCAAGCTCAATATCCAAATATTTGGAGTTCCCATACCACCCACCTTGGTAGATGGTTAGTGAACTTTAGAATTGTAAAAACTCAAGGGGCATGAGGTTCCACCAGATGTCAAGACGAAATCTCGGAGGTCCAAGCCAAGCCACATATTCATGCCTAAGATTTTCGGAGGTTAGTTTGCACGTGACGGAGGCCTCAAAAGGTAAGAAATCAAGGAGGTGGATGACGATTCAGAATTTTCCAAAATGAGAGAAAATCAAGTGACCATAGTATCTCCGCCAACATGATCCACGGATTCATGGGGCTTCAAAAGGAAAGAATTTTGAAAGAGTGGACATTTGGCCATTCAATGGCCAGCCCATGGGCTGACAAATGCCCTATATAAACCTCACCAAATGAAGACAAAACACACAACATGAGACAGACAAATCTATTTTTCGTCTCGCACTTTTCTTTTCCTAGACTTAGGATTTTACTTTTCATGCACCTAGTGTAGTGAGTTCTTCCTTTTCTTAGTGTAAGCTTAAATTCTCATTCAATTTATAGTTTCTTGTAATTTAAATTCAAGTTTATTTCAATTGCTTTAGTTTTCATTGTTAACGCATTTCAGTTAAGTTTAATTTCAAGTTCATTTTACTTTATTGTTCTTATCGCTTTCATTTCGTTCTTACTTTATTTATTGCTTTGATTCATTTTATCGCACTTTAATTCTCGTTTTTACATTATTTATCTTTCGCACTTTACTTTACACATTTGTCTTTAAATTATATTTAAGTTTAAGCACCTTTATTTTACGCACTTATTCTTCGTTTCATTATGTTTCACCTTCAATCTTCATCTCCACCCACTCCACATCATTTGGTCGCTCACATAAAGCCTTGACCCAGAGGTAGTGAAAGAACCTAGGCCGTGAGGAGGTTCCTTGCTCGGCCGAACAATCGTTTGATTAAAGTAAGATTTCGGACGCAACACATCCATCTACTCACATTCCATTTAAGCCCAAATTCGAAGCTTGTTGGTGGCACGCCCCGCATCCAAAAGAAAAATAACCAAAAGTTCCTTCCGTTGGCCGCCTGGGCCGAAAAGTGGGAAACATAATTTGGCACGCCCAGTGGGACACACTCTATGAGCGACCAAAAGGAATGGCAACATTCCTATCAGCCGATGAACAACAACGGCTATGATTCTTATGGCTCGAATAGCCAATCCATCGACCAATACTATGGTCAATATAATTTTACCCATAAAGGTGGGCCTAACAACCAATATGGCTCAAATAGTCAATTTAGTGGCCAATATGGTGGGCAAAATTATATTGGCGGATATGATCCTATGAACTAATCCACATAGTGTCTTCATCAAATATCACATCCCTGCTTACCACTATCTTCTTTGTAACTGGAGTGTACAGTTTGTATGGTTTTGAGACTTCACTTTCACCAAGAAAAATACTTTTTTCACTTTTGTCATCCAACTTCTTTCTTTTCTCATCAGGGAAGTGTGCATATGCTATGCACCCAAACACCCTAAAGTGATCAACCGCAGGCTTCAATCCACTCCAAGCTTCTTGAGGAGTCATATTCTTAACAGAAAATGTGGGACTTCTGTTTAAGATATGAACTAACTGACCATAGCACAGCTTCAGGCCAAAACTTCTTGGGAATTATTCCTTTGACTAGCAGACTTTGAACCATGTTGAGAATGGTGCGATTTTTCCTCTCACTTACACCATTTTGTTGTGGTGTATAGGCAGTGGTAAGCTATCTCTTGATGCCTTACTCTTTGCAAAATGCGTCAAACTCCTTTGAACAGTACTCTCCCTCACAGTCAATTCTTAGTGTTTTAATCCTCTTTTCTGATTCATTTTCAACTAGAGCTTTGAAGCTTTTGAATGCTTCAAATGCTTCTGATTTTTCCTGCAAGAAATATACCCATGTCTTTCTACTAAAATCATCAGTAAAGGAGATGAAATATTTCTTGTTACCATTTGAGATGGGATTTATGGTCCACATAGATCAGAGTGAACCATCTCCAAGATTGATTGAGCCCTTGTTGCCTTGCCACTTGGAAAAGAGTCTCTTTTGTGGTTCCTAGTGATGCATTCTTCACACACCTTTGATGGAGGAGTTATCTCAGATAAGCAAGTGGCCATCCCTTTCTGGTGAAGTGTTCTTAAGCCATTAAAATTCAAATGGCCATATCTGTAGTGCCATCTCCACGGGTCATCTTCTTTGGCAAACAAGCAAGCCTGCACAGTCTTGAATTTCAAAGGAAACAATCTGTTGGAAGACATTTTTACAACAGCAATGGAGCCTCTTTTTGGATCTAAACTTCACACTCTCCTTCATAGATTGTAATCTTGTAGCCTTTATCTTGTAATTGACCAGCACTCAGCAAATTTGTCTTCAAATCAGAAATATAAAAAACACATTTGAGATAGTTTCAATAAAGTCATTTTTAGTTTTGATTTGAATATCTCCCTTACCCATCACTTTCAGTGTTGATTTGTCACCAAAACTTACTACCGTGTGAAAGCTGATAAGTCCATAAATTTACATATTTATGTACTATTTATACTTAGTTTTTATAGGAGAATTTGATTTAAAAAGGACTTATTACTTTATTTTCTCAATTTTCAGCTTTCCAAAGCAAGTAATTTGTTTTCAACGGAAATACGACTTTTTGGTGGAGTTTTAGTACAAGGCCAATTGGAGATAAAAGCTTAGACCTTGAAGATGATTGTGGAATTTTTCTAGAATTTTTGGAGTAGCCAATGAGAGCAGTCTTTGAAGTTAAATCAGCATAAGGTGCAATCCCGTCAAAACTATGCTACTGTAGAAGAATGACTATATGAAGACTTTTCTGATTTTTCCTCAAGGCGTGGGATATATGGCTGGAAAGATAAGACAAAACTATACAATATATATATTTTTTCTGAATTTTCTTGGAGGAGGAATAAACCCAAACGTGCCTGCAAAGTAACTGACTTGTTATCCCACTTCAAGTAGGAAGATGAGTCAATTACTTACCCATTTTGAATTTATGTTTTAATTAGGTTTTTCTTTATTTTTGGGCTGCTGTAAAAGCCCAGCTAGGGTAGGAATAGACGTGGGGTGTTTTATTTCAGCATGAGAAACAACTCCCTTGGAGGGGAGAAAAGACAAGGAGAAATTGTTGATGCTGGAAAAGTACCGCAATTGGCTAAGTTTGATTGTTTTTCCTTATGTTTTTGTTTATGTCGAATTCTATGATTATGTGTAACTAATTTTCTCTTGATAGGGCATGATGCAGCCCTAGTATGATAATCTAGTTTTCTTATTTTACTTATCTATTGATTGCCGTTTGATGTTGGATTCTTAATCACTGTGCTTAATAACTTGGTTGATTATCTTGATGTTTGATCACCATCTAGACTTTTAATTGAGTTAATCGGATGCAAATTAGAGTAAATACCATACTTAATTTGAGGCTTGCTTCTTGTGATTAGGATTTGTAATTTGTCTAGGGTAAATACCATACCCCTAGGGTTTACATGCTTATTCGAGGTTTTCACTGATCTTAATGAGTTTCTATGTGTTGATATTTGACCTAAATACCATAGGCGAATTGCATGTAGGAATATACGAGTTAGTCTAAATACCATAGGTAATTCATGAAAAAGGAAAACTAAGCGGCGACATCAAATGGTTAGTAAATAGGTAGGTGAATAAGTGGCTAGATCGGATTACTAATGGTGAATTCATTATACTAGTGCTTTTATCAATTTGAATTTCTCATCTTGTATTTCGTGACTTTCTACTTATTTTGTCTTTTAATTTCGTTATTAATTAAATCATTCTTTCAAAAACCCCTTTTGTGTTTACGTGAGTATGCTACATGTTTAATTTCTTGTTCATATAATTAGAGTAGTAAAAGTATTTTGTGAAGTGAATTAGGTTAGACTAATTGGAAGTTGAACTCAATCCTTGTGGGAATGACGTTGTATTTTGGATTCAGAGTGAAAAAACCAAGAACGCGCGCAGGCGAAAATACAAAAACCGCAGCGGATAAGAACAGAATTTGAAACAAAGACAGAGGACAATGCGTAGAATATGTATGGATGAGCAAAGCGTAGAATATGTCGAAGTGAGAGAGAATAGACAATGTGACGAACTTAAACACCCACAACTTGCTTCTTGGAATGTCAACAGACCCGTAATAGCTCCTAAAACTCTTGGAATGCGATGAAATTGGAACGAAATTGAGCTGGATATGTAATCATAAAAATCTGGAAATCCGACTTTTAGCGACGAAAAATTTGATAGACAACGCTGCTAAAACTTCTATGGTGACGAAAAATCATATGAACAACGTCGCTAAAACCTCTTTGGTGATGAAAAAGCTTCAAATTCTGGGCAAACAGCAACTGCCTTTTTTGTGTTTTAGGTCCTATTTTTGACCTTCAAATTGTTGTAAAACATAATGTAGGCCACCGGAGACCCCCAAACCTGGTCCAAAACATCATAATAACCATTCTAAACACATTGGTCACTTCAGATTGCCCTGAAAAACAACAAAAAAGACATTAGGCAAAAATTTTGATTTTGACCAAAATAAGAACCTACTAAGCTATGCTGCTATTTTCTGGCATTTAACTCCAACAAATGACCAAAAAAACTATTGTAACACATCTGAAACGTGTTGCAAACATCCTAGGGCTAGAAAAATGCGATTTTTTTTTTTTTGGAACACAAAATCCTGTGTTTGATGATGCAAAACTTAACAAAAATAACAATAACAAAAATGTGACAAATGCAAGAGAAATCACACCGAAACTAAAGATAAAGAAACAAAAACAAACGAAAACAAAGGTGAGAATGCTTGGGTTGCTTCCCAAGAAGCGCTTAGGTTAAGGTCGTGAGCTAGACTTTGATGCACGGAGACTAGATAGAATCTGCTGGTTCACTCAAAGGGAGTGAGGTCTTCTATATGTCAAAGGGTGACTCGAGGTAAGGCTTCAAGCGATGACCATTCACTTTGAAGGTCGACACATCTTTAATATTCTGAATTTCAACGGCACCATGTGGAAAGACTTGCAATATAAGGAAGGGTCCATACCATCGTGACTTAAGCTTGCCAGGGAAGAGTTTTAGCCTTGAGTTAAAGAGTAAAACCTTCTGACCAGGATGAAACTCTTTACATAGTATGGACTAATCATAAAACAACTTTGGCTTCTCCTTGTAAATTTTGGAGTTTTCATATGCATTATTCCTTATTTCTTCTAATTCATTGAGCTGTAACTTCCTCTTTTCTCTAGTAGCTTGATAATCATAACTAAGTTTCTTGATTGCCCAAAAGGCCTTGTGTTCTAGTTCCACCGGAATATGACAAGCCTTGCCATAGACCAAATGAAAAGGAGACATGCCAATTGGGGTCTTGAAAGCTGTCCGATATGCCCACAATGCGGCATTCAACTTGAGGGACCAATCCTTTCTAAAAGCATTCACCGTCTTCTCTAGGATGCGTTTGATTTCACGGTTAGACCCCTCCACTTGCCCCGCTTATTTGTGGGTGATAAGGAGTGGCCACCTTATGTGTGATGTTGTATTTAGCTAAGAGCGCCTTCAAAGGCTTGTTGATGAAGTGAGGGCCCTCATCTCTAATCAAAGCTCCAGGCGTGCCAAACCTTGGGAAGATAGTGCCTTGGAGAAACCATAGGACAACCTTGTGATCATTTGTTGGAGATGCCACTGCCTCCACCCAATTAGAAACATACTCTACAACTACAAGAATATATTGATTACTATAAGAGGATGGAACTGGTCCCATAAAATCGATGCCTCATATATCGAACAATTCTACCACGAGGATGCTTTGCAAGGGCATCTCATTATGTTTGGAAAGATTACAAACACTTTGGCATTTGTCACACATATCACACCAATCATGGGCATCTCGAAACAATGTAGGCCAGTTGAAACCATTTTGCAAAACCTTAGTTGCAGTCCTATTCACACCAAAGTGACCTTCACATGCATAGTGATGACAAAATCGTAGAACACTCTCCTTTTCAGTGGCTGGAACACATCGTCTTATGATCTGATCAGGACAATACTTTTAGAGATAAGGCTCACCCCAGAAATAGAATTTGATGTCATAGAGTAATTTCTTCTTTTGTTGGTTACTCAAATTAGTTGGGACAACGCCTCCTACGAGATAATTTGCAATGTCTGCGTACCATGGCAACTCATGACGAATGGTAAAGAGCTGCTCATCGGGAAAGCTCTCATTTAGGGGAAGCATGTCTTTCTTATCTTCACTAACTTGGGTGAGGCGTGGTCAGCTACAATATTCTCTGCACCTTTTTTGTCTCTTATTTCCAAGTTGAACTCTTGGAGCAACAAAACCCAACGAATTAACCTTGGCTAGCTTCTTTCTTTGACAAGAGATACTTGAAGGCAGCATGATCAATGTACACAACAACCTTCGAGCCGATGAGGTAAGACCTAAACTTCTCCAATGCAAAGATCACAGCTAAGAGATCCTTCTCCGTTGTCGAGTAATTGAGCTGGGCATCGTTCAAAGTACGGCTGCCATAATAAATTACATGAGGTAAATTGTCCTTCCTTTGCCCTAGAACAGCACCAACTACATAATCACTAGCATCACATATTAGTTCAAAAGGTAAACTCCAATCCGGAGCAATGATAATAGGTGTAGTGGTTAGAAGCTATTTTAAAGTGTTAAAAGCAAGCAAACAATTATCATCAAACTCAAACGAGGCATCCTTAGCATGGAGGTTGCATAGGGGTTGGCTATCTTGGAGAAATCCTTGATGAAGTGCTGATAAAAACCAGCGTGTCCTAGGAAAGATCAGATTCCCTTCACTGAAGTTGGTGGTGGCAACTTAGCAATCAAATCAATCTTCGCTTTGTCCACTTCTATGCCCTTGTTGGAAATCAAATGACCTAGCACAATTCCATGGTTAACAATAGAATGAAATTTTTCCCAATTCAAAATAAGATTAGTTGCCCTGCATCATTCCAAAACCAAGGTTAGATTAGATAAACAATTATCAAAAGAAGAACCGAATAAGGAAAAATCATCTATAAAAACCTCTATAATTCGCTCTACCATATCAGAAAAGATACTTAGCATACATCGCTAGAAAGTGGCTGAAGCGTTACACAATCCAAATGGCATTCTCCTTTACGCAAACGTTCCAAATGAGCAAGTAAATGTAGTCTTCTCTTGATCTTCCGGTGCAATGGGGATTTGATTGTAACCTGAATAACCATCCAAAAAATAGTAATATGAGTGACCAGCTAACCTTTCTAACATTTGATAGATAAATGGAAGGGGAAAATGATCTTTGCGAGTAGAAAAGTTCAACTTCTTGTAATCAATACAAACTCTCCACCCAGTTGTCATGCCAGTTGGAACTAGTTCATTATTCTCATTTTGTACAACTGTAATTCCAGATATTTTTGGGACGACATGCACTGGACTAACCCACGCACTATCCAACATGGGATAGATAACGTCAGCATCTATTAGCTTTAAAACTTCAGTTCGTACAACGTCCTTCATATTGGGGTTTAATCGCCTTTGCGCCTCAACGATCGGCTTCGAGTTCTCCTTCAAAAGTATTTTGTGCATACAAATCGATGGGCTTATGCCTTTGATATCAACGATGGTCCATCCAAGCACTGATTTAAACTCTCTTAATACACGCAGCAGCTTCTCCTCTTCAATGGAAGTGAGAGTGGTGGCAATGATGACTGGTAATGTATCATTCTCTCCTAAATATGCATACTTGAGATGTTCAGGCAATAGTTTTAGTTCAAGCTTAGGCGTCTTCTCAATAGATGGTACAATTCGAGCTATTAGAGAGCCAAGGCTTTCCACCTCATGCCTCTACCTTTGAGGGTAAGTTGGAGCATAATTTAGTGCCGCCACTATGTCCAATGCTTCCTCTTCCGCTGCTGGTTGTAACTCAGGATTTGCTAAGCAAATTTGTAACAAACCATCGGTGGAATTTGCTAGGAAGTTTGCATGTGCAAGGGTCTCGACAATGTCAATGCGGCTACACTCTTCCAAGTCCCCCGATTTTTTAATAGCTTCAAACACCTTAAACTCAACGGATTCTCCTTAAACTCTCAAAGTTAAAGTTCCTTGTTGCACATCAATCAATGTACCAGTTGTAGCAAGAAAGGGATGGCCTACCAAAAGTGGGATGTCGCGATCTTCCTCCATGTCAAAAACTAGGAAATCAGCCGGCAACACAAATTGCTTCACTTTGATCAACATGTCTTCAGTGATTCCTTTAGAATATGTGACTGATCTGTCCGCAAGTTGAAGAGAAACAGAAGTACTATTGAGCTCTCCAATACCTAATCTCGGAAAAATAGGCAAAGGCATAAGGTTAATGCTTGAGCCTAAATCTAAAAATGCTTTATCAAATTGAACATCACTAATAATGCAAGGAATTATAAAACTCCCTGGGTCCTTCAGTTTTGGAGGTAATTTCTTGAGCAACACCGCACTACACTCTTCAGTTAATAACACTTTTTCATGCGGTGAGAATCTTCTCTTATTTGTACATGCATCCTTCAATAATTTTGCATAAGAAGGAAGTTGTTGAATTGCTTAAAGCAAGAGAATGTTGATATGCACTTTCTTAAAAATCACCAGAATATCAAACATGTGTTGGTCCTTCTTTTGCTTGTGAACACGATGTAGGAATGGCAAAGATGGCGTGTAACTCTCTTCCTTTGGCTTGTTAGCTGCAGCTGTAATAGATGACATAGGTGGGACTATTTTTGGCTTGTTAGAAGTAATATCCACATCTTCACCGCTTTTCTTGACATAATCTTTAGCGTGGCCAGCATTTGGTGCACCATTCTCTTGTGGACCATAAGATTTTCCACTCCGCAGCGTTCTAATAGCCTTGGCATGCTCATAATTTTGGGGATTAATTTCAGGTTGGCTTGGGAATGTGCCTTGCACTCTATCATGCATAATAGTTGCAAGTTGGCCTCCTTGAGTTTCTAATTTATTGATGGACACTTGCATAGTATTTTGATTTTGTTGAGAAGTCTGTACAAACTGAGCAATTAAGTCTTCAAACGCTGGTTTCTTAGGTTCACTTGAAGGTTGCCCTTGGTGATGAATTGGACGAGTAGAGTTAGCTTGTTGTTGTTGGTTGCTCCATGAAAATTTGGGTGGTTACACCACCCCGAATTATAGGTTTTCGAATATGGATCATTCCGAGGTTGCTGAAACAAATTAACTTGAAGAACTTGCTCAGAACCTTGCATAGTAGATGACATCAAAAACTTGTTGTGATTTTAGACAACCTGAAAAATGGAGATTATAAAGATTAGTCTAAACACAAATTATACTCGTGAGTGCACAAGGTCAAATGTAATATAGTATGGCAACCATATAAAGAACGTGAAGTTTGGCCAAGTATTTTGTGAGATAAATGTAATTCTTTGCGCCCGGGTTAGAACTACAGTTTTGTTTATTGATTTTCGATTCTTTTCAACTTTTGGTTTTTATTTAATCAGTTTTTATTTATTTATTTTATTTATTTATATTTATTTTCTTTTTTTTTCTTTTAAAAAATAATAAATAAGTAAAAAAAAATCTGAAAAATGTCATAAAACCCAAAAATATTTTCCTTTACTTAGGGTCTTGTTTTTATTTGTTTGTGGTAGTCACTTCCCAATTCTATGATGAGATTGAATTTTATTTGCAATTAACTTTCAAGAAGTTTTGAGCGTGACACTAAGTCTTTACATTATCTTTGTGTTAACCCTATTTTTGTGATTAGACTTGGGAAATCCTTATGCACATAGCCATATTAATATGAGTTTCGATTGGGGATTTCACATTATTTAAATGGCTAAATAAGAGCTAGTGTAACTTATATAACCCTCATTATGTGAATTTTTGAGCCTATGCCTTCATTTCTTGAGTGTTATATGATATTCAATAATATTTTTTTTGTCTACGTCATTGTGATCTCATTATTCTTTGTTTTGGTCAAATACTTGAAGATGTTTAAACTGTTTGCTAGAACTACTTTCATTATCTATTTTAGGCATATTTCAAGAACCACATGGATTCTAGGAAGTGATATAGGGCTTGTTTCTTTCGTTTGAGCTCTTCAAGACAACCCATATCACTTTTATCCCTAGTTAACCCCCTTGTGCTTTTTATGTAAGCCTTTTTCATTCTTTACCCAATTCTCCTCACCTTAATCTATCATATGTTTATCATATACCTTTCTAAGGAGTTTTGTAGAGTATTTTCGTTTTTAAGGGAGATTTGCACAAATTGTTCAATCATGTGGAAAGTAAGGGATACTATTTCAACAAAACAAAAAAAACTAATTTCGAAGCCTTTTCAACTCGAGTTATTAAGCACTAGGAGTGTTTTACATTTAATGCCCTAAAGCTATCTAGCCTGGAAGTCACTGGCCTAACACTCGCTACATGGGTTGATTAGAAAGCTAATGGAGTTAGGGAAAAAACAAAGTGAAACAAAAAAAAAAAAAAAAAAAATTCAAGACAGTATTAGTATGAAGTTTCGTGCTCAAATTGCAAGATGTCATAATTCTCATGGAAAGCTCAATGAATTCCTTAGAATTTGTTCATCCATATCTTTTACTTGCTTCACCCATCACCCTAAGCCCCATTACAACCTTAGTGAAAGTCCTACTTGATCCAAGGAGAAGTGTGGTTTCTCATGTGGAGAATAGGTGTGGAAGGACTATGGTCGAATAGTTTAAATGTTTTCAAGTATGCGGTATCTTTCCATGAGATCTTTTATCTATGTCATGTGCCTTTATTTCAATTATGTGAGTACATCCTATTGCTTTGATTCCTCTCACATATTTATGAGTGACAATAACTAGTCAAATTTCGAGTGCTTTTATTGGAGTGAATATCCTTGATGAGATTTGAAGTTGAAGTTTGTTCTTATTTGGTTATTTAACTTGTGTAAAGCTTAAGTCGTGGGTTGTTGGCTATTTCACATACTACATCCAAGTTGTTCAATTAAAGTTTGGTTAACCCCTTAATAATGTTTTGAGTTATTGTTGCATATTTCTTGGAAGTTAGTTAACAGTTGCTGATTATCTCTGAGATCAATATTGGGAAGTTAGTCGATCGCTTGCGTGCATTGAGTCTTTGTTCTTTTTTTTTTACTTTTCGTTTTGTTTTGCTCGAGAACTAGCAAAATCTAAGTTGTTTGTATTTGATAAGTCCATAAATTTACACATTTATGTACTCTTTATACTTAATTTTTGTAAGAGAATTTGATTTAAAAAGGACTTATTAGGCCATCTCCAGCCATAGGGCTAAATGTAGTCCAGGGCTAAAAATTTAGCCCCCCAAAATATTAATTTTTTAAAGAATAGTGCATGGCTAAATTTGTCCATCTCCAACCATGTAGGGCTAAATTTTTAAAAAATAGACGTGGGGCGTTTATTTAAGCATGAGAAACAACTCCCTTGAGGGGACGAAAAGACGAGGAGAAATTGTTGACACTAGAAGAGTACCGCAATTGGCTAAGTTTGATTATTTCTTCCTTATTTTTTTGTTTATATCGAATTTTATGATTATGTGTAACTAATTTTCTCTTGATAGGGCATGATGTAGCCCTAGTATGATAATCTAGTTTTCTTATTTTACCTATCTATTGATTGTTATTTGATGTTGGATTCTTAATCACTGTGCTTAATAACTTGGTTGATTATCTTGATGCTTGATCACCATCTAGACTTTTAATTGAGTTAATCGAATGCAAATTAGAGTAAATACCATACTTAATTTGAGGCTTGCTTCTTGTGATTATGATTTGTAATTCGTCTAGGGTAAATACCATACTCCTAGGGTTTGCATGCTTATTCGAGGTTTTCACTGATCTTAATGAGTTTCTATGTGTTGATATTTGACCTAAATACCATAGGCGAATTGCAAGTGGGAATATACGAGTTAGCCTAAATACCATAGGTAATTCATGAAAAATGCGACATCAAATGGTTAGTAAATAGGTAGGTGAATAAGAGGCTAGATCGGATTACTAGTGGTGAATTCATTGTCCTAGTGCTTTTATCAATTTGAATTTCTCATCTTGTGTTTCGTGACTTTCTACTATTTTGTCTTTTAATTTCGTTGTTAATTAAATCATTCTTTCAAAAACTCCTTTTGTGTTTATGTGAGTATGCTACGTGTTTAATTTCTTGTTTATATAATTAGAGTAGTTAAAGTATTTTGTAAAGTAAATTAGGTTAGACTAATTGGAAGTTGAACTCAATCCTCGTGGGAATGACCTCGTATTTGCCATAGTATATTACGATTGACCTTGTGCACTTGCGAGTATAATTTGTGTTTAGACTAATCTTTATAATCTCCATTTTTCAAGTTGTCTAAAATCACAACAAAAGCTTTCATCCAAATTAATAAAGGAAGACTTACATCCACTCGTGTGATTGCTACAACCTGTGTCCACATACCATCTCTCCTGATCAGTCTCTGTCAATGCTTGAAAGCCCATCAAAAGTGTCACTTCCTCCTTCTTTTTCTCCATGACTTTTCTCCTTTTTCTTTTGGTAACTTTGTGTAGCACTCATTCTTGTAGTGCCCAAAATTTCCAAATCTATAGCACTCCACTTTTGACTTGTCAAAGTGGTATGCTCCTTTTTCTTCAGAGTCATCATCTCTTTTGAAAACATGAGATGACTTGTTGTCGAGGATTATCGGCTGCGCAGATAATATCAGGCCTCCAATTTACAGATATTTCGAGGGATATATCGTTATCGTTTTAGGTATTCGGAAAAATCAACAAAAAGAACAGATATAGGCATTGAAACACATAATTTTGGTGTAAAACTTTCATGGATGTTATGTACATTATCAATGAATGTATTGAACAAATAAAACTCAAAATTTACTAATAATAAGATATACATTGATGAAATATAAGTGGTATGTAATGCGCATTAATGAAAATTTTGAAAATAAAATTTTGATTAGAATGAATAAACCATGCATAAATCCATAGTTTGTTTAAACATTGGATTACAATTTAGATAAGTGTCCACCTACCTAAATGAAGAGCTTCTATGAGGTTCAAATAACGAGGAACAACCATCCAAATTCATACAATAATCATACCAAGTCATGTAACCCGAGCAGTTTGTAAGCCATGTTAGAACATGGTGCACATAAGTCTCTCTCGAGCTCCCTACTATCCTTTCATATATAGGATAGTTAGGATTAACCCAATTAGTAGGTCCATAATCTGTTTCATAATCTTGAGCTCCATAACTAGTTCCATTATAATCAGACATGACATAACCATAGCCATAATAAGATTCATTTGAGTTAATAGTAGGTCTAGTTCCTATGCTCATAGATCCAAAATTGATCGCCATGTCCTCTTCAGATGGATTGGAGTTATGTGGGCAGTTGACTGTGCATAGATTCTTCATATTAATAAATTATAGTATTCTGGGCAAGGATTAGCAATTTTTGGGTTTCAATTTGCTTCAATTGCCTTCAAAACTTCTGAATTTTTTTTGGGTTCTATTACAGGTATTGGAAAATATCGGGGATATAGACAAAATATCGAGAATATCGCACTTATCGGAGGATATATCGTCAATACAGGGGAAGATATGGCCTTACCCCCCAGTATCAGTGTTGATAGTTGAAAATACCGATATATCGGTAGATATATCGGTGTATCGGCTGATATTTCAATCCTTGCTTGCTGTCATCTCTATGTCTAGACCGTCCCCCACCTCGATGACCTCAACCACCTCTTCCTCTACCACGTCCACCTCTTCCTCCTCCAGAACTTGAGGGCTCAGAAAATGTGGAAGCTTTCAGAGCTGTTTGTTCTTCACTAGCAATGGTGTGATTAAGTCTTTGTTCATGCACTAACAAAGAGCTTTGTAGTTTATCAACTCGTAACTCAGCAACATTCTTTGCCTCTTCAATTGAACAGACAATGTAATCAAATTTTAGAGTCAATGATCTCATAATTTTCTCCACAACTTTGAGTTCTTCCCTGGTGCCACCATTGGATCTCATCTTGCTTGCTATTCCCAGAGTTCTAGCAAAGAAATCAGTGATGGACTCTCCTGATTTCATTTGCAGAGTTTCAAAGTCTCTTGTTAGACTTTGAAGCACTGCACGCTTCACCCTCTCTGACCCTTCATCTTTCTTCTTCAAAGAATCCCATATTTGTTTGGAGGTCTCCTTCTCGAGTATAGTCTCCAAGATAGATCGATCAAGTGCCTGAAAGAGGTAGTTTTTCACCTTCAAGTCCTTAAGCTTCTATTCAGCAACCCTCTTTTGTTGTTGTTTAGTCAACACAACTCCCTATGTTGGGGCGTCAATTCCTAATTCCACAAGATTCCAATATTCCTTTGATCTGAGAAAGTTTTCCATCAGCATGCTCAATGGTCGTATTGACCATCAAATCTTGGAATCGCTGGTTGAACAAAACTCTCAGTGGCTTTGTCAGTTGCCATTGTTTCTTGCTGTTGCAAGACACAATCTCTCACCTTTTTCAAGTTTGTTCAAGCCCTGAAGGGGCTCTGATACCGAATATTGAGAAACTGGAATTAACTTAAACGTAAAAGGATTCTTTGAACAAAGGTATTTCACAGTACAAGGATACTGCAGTTTTCCTCTCTTATATATATCTGAAAAACAAAGCTTACAAAATAACAATCTCCACAATAACCACTAACACAACAAGTGCAGATTTTGTGGAGTTCAACTACCTTAAGCAACGGAAGCAAATTTGAACATGGTGAACAGACTAAACCACAACTTCTACATTCTAGGACTCCAGCTTGACTTGGTCTCTACATGGCTATGTCAGCATTATTTAATTAAAAACTAATTAAACCTAACTAAATAACTTATAACAGTAAATTTATAACACTACCTGACATGCCATGTGACGACAATCTTAAAAATTTCTCATCAAGTTTGTTCAAATGTGGACGTATTAAGTGGACTTCAAAATTGGCCCCCCTGGCAATTTGTCATTATTTTCAGAAATGCTTTTTATCACAAATGGTCTCTGACATTTGCAAAATTATCATCTTTCGTCCTTAACATTTTTTTGTGACACTAATGGTTCTTAAGGTTATCATTTACACATCAAAATAGTCCATGCCGTTAGCTTCCGTCAAATTTTCTGTTAAATTGCTGACATGGCACGTGTGTGCCACACATCCAATAGTATAAAGCCACGTGGCTTTAAATAAAATAAAAATATATTTTAAAACTTAAATCCATAAAAACAAAAACAAAAATACCTGCACCTTCTGCATTCTCACTCTACCAGCGCCCTTCCCCCCCCCCCCCCCTTGGAAAAATGCATCTCTTTGTATACAGAATGCTACCAACAGAAATAATCCGATTCCATGGAAAGTCACCAAACAAGAAAGGAAAGATATATATCAAATGCATCCTAAACGGAGCCTTAATAGCCAAAACCACAATGAACCAACTTCACAAAACTCCAAGCACAAATCAAAGAATCAAGGCCAACAAACAGAAACGCACAAAAAATCATAAAAATGGTGAATTTGAAAGAGAACGAGGAATTACCTTAGAGTAAGGCACGATGTGATCATAATCATGACAGAGGCAACCTGGGCAACCGACGAGCTTCCGGAACATGGTGTTTCAAAGAGCGTCCTGACGCCACCGGTCTGGGTCTCGACCTCTGATCTTCCCGGCCTTTTCCCAGCATTGCTGCTTCACATTGTACGGAAAGATTCGTGGGTTGGTGTTAGAAGAAGTCGAGAGCTCTTTAAGCTCTTCCAAGTCCCGATTGAGAACAGAGGAAGAGGAGGGAGAGAGAGACAAAAGGTGGGTCTGCAAGGGGGAAGAGCGCTGGCAGAGTGAGAATGCAGAGGGTGCAGGTATTTTTGTTTTTGTTTTTATGGATTTACGTTTTAAAATATTTAAAATATATTTTTATTTTATTTAAAGCCACGTGGCTTTATACCATTGGATGTGTAGGCTCCACACACGTGCCATATCAGCAATTTAACAGAAAATTTGACGGAAGCTAATGGCATGGACCATTTTGATGTGTAAATGATAACCTTAAGGACTATTAGTGTTACAAAAAAAACGTTAGGAACAAGAGGTGATAATTTTGCAAACGTCATGGACCATTTGCGATAAAAAGCCTTGCAGAAAACCAAAAGGTACATATGCGCCGTTTAGCATAAACAATGACCCTAATTACATACCTAAAACTCAAGTTCATGACAAAAAAAAAAGAAAAAAAAAAGGGAGATTAGTTATTATACCCAATATAAGGGCCTAAGTTATAAAAATATTCTATATGAAATGGAGAACCGGTCTTTGTTTCTTTAACATGGCCACCATATCTCTCCTGATCTTGCACCCATCTCACATTTCGACTCTGTTGTTGACAAGAAAGAAAGAAAAAAAAAAAGCAACCAAAACTACTCAGGATGGCAAACGTTCGTCGGCAAACTTGATCCGGCTTAAAATCTCAGTTTTCTCTTTGTGTATGCACGCACTTGTGTTGTGTGTGATTAATGGGTTTTCTGCAATTTTTTTAATGCAGAACAAACGCGCTGAGGCTGGCGACAGAAGCAAACGTATTCCAGTGGAATCTTCTGCAGAACGTAAGGCCGCAAGAAAAGGCAGTCGGAAAGCAGCTCCGCGAAGTTAGTCAGCTCTTTTCTTCACTTAGTTGACTTTTCTTTTTTGGGTCGAATTCGAATGCTTGGCTTTCTTCTATATGCTGCGTAGCTTAATTAAAGGTGCACAATAGTGTATGTTTTTTCTATAAACAATTTTTTAGGCGGAGAGATGATTTCATCTCAAAATAATTTCGGGTTTAGTTTTTCTTGAATGCAGCTAAGAACGTTCTCAAAGAACCTTAGTATGCCCTGATTCTGGGATGGGTAGCCGTCCTTCTCTCTAAATTTTTTGTCATAAAATAAAAAAATAAAAAAATTAGTACTCTGAATTTCGGTGGTTAAGCACCTTTGTTATTTAATTACTGATGAGTGGGCAAACTTTGTTATTTAATTTCGGTGGTTAAGCATCTTTGTTATTTAATTATTGAATTTAGGTGGCGTCGGCAAACTTCTTGCCGCTGGTCTTAAGTTGCTGAAGGGTGCTGCTATCGTGGCAAAAGTTGGAGTGGATATCGCAAACAAAATAGGTAGTTCGTAAAACCTGTTTTGTGAAAATTGCTTTAATTAAAATACAAATTTATAAATAAACCCAATCATAGACATGTATTTATAAAAAAACTCAAGTACTATTTAAACATAGAAACACACCCAAAATCAACCCCAAAGTCAACTTTTTGGGTGTGTTTATAAATGGGTTTTGAGTGTGTGTAATGATGGGTTTTGGGTGTGTTTATAAAGTGTTTTGGGTGTTGGGTTTTTTTATAATTTCAACCTCCATTTTGGGTGTTTTAGTGAAACTCCCTTTAATAGAGGGTATATCTCTTGGGTGTGAGTGTGATATTCACAGGTTTGAGAGAGGGTGTATGATGTTGGATACGGGCTCGGGTTGGGTTATAGGACTCTTGAACGGTTTCTGTATCATTACTCATAGACTTGTTATTTTCAATACGGTCAATTGACCGTATTGAAAATAAACTGATATGACGATATGATACAGAAACCGTTCAAGAGTCCTATAACCCAACCCGAGCCCGTATCCAACATCATACACCCTCTCTCAAACCTGTGAATATCACACTCACACCCAAGAGATATACCCTCTATTAAATTCTCCCTCGACCAACTCCCTTTTGTTTTCTGACCTAGAAAACCCTTTTAAGTTTTTTCTTGAGGATGACATAAACGTACAAGGTTGGTGCCTTTTATAAGCATCATCGCATGCCCTGCATTAAGCAGAAAAACTATGCTTTTTCTTTCATCCATTTTCTCACTCTCCCGTACACCATTTTTCTTTTTCCTTTATTTTTATTATTTTCTATTTCTTACAAAGTTCTCTCGTTATTTTTCTCTCATCCACCAAAGGAGGGATAGCCATCGTTCGTTTCAACTTCAATTTCAATTTTCAACAGAGGAGAAGTTCGACCCAAAAAAAAAAAAGAACTGAGGAGAAGGAGAAGGCAAAGAAAGGAGAACGAGAAGGCAAAGGCGGACAAAGACAAGGCAAAGAGAAAGGAGAACGAGAAGGCAAAGAGAAAGGCCGACAAAGACAAGGCAAAGAGAAAACCCGACAAAGACAAGGCAAAGAGAAAGTAAAGGCATAGGGCATAAAAATGGGATCGATCTTAAATATCATAAGAAAGGGTGGCAGAACAAATGAACATGAGGATGGCAATTCATACGTTGCAGGAGTGAGGCTTCTTTTGTTTATATTTTTACGTGCGTTTTGAGTTGTATAAGGTTCACAGTCTATATTTCTCACTACTGCAATTTGGGGTTTGCCCCTTTCTTGTTTCAGATATAATGTTTTACTAATAAGGATGTGATAAATGAAGTATTTTTTGTTTTGCGTTTGATTGGGTTTTATGTTTTGCTTTAGAAAAAGCTCAATCAAGAGGCCCAAATTCAGTTTGCTCATCTTCTCTGTTTTGCATTTCACGCTTTGAGCACTGTTCTTATCTTATCCATTTCGTATGTCGATTTCACACAGCTCGCACAAACATAAAGATTCAATAGCGTCCTTTCCCTTCCTTTCCTTTTGCTCGTTTCTTTTTCTCTCTCAGCTTCCTAAGTGAATACTTAACCTCTTTTCAAGTCTCTCGCTCAACACTTGTTCTGTGCTCTCTTTTCAATTCCTTTTAGTGGCGATTTCTCTTTTCAATTTTTTGTAAGAGTTGAGGTTCTTTTAGTGTGCCATCCTTTTGTTGAAGGTTTTGGAGTTTCTTGTGGTTTTTGAAGGTGGATTAGAGCTTGCATTGATGTAGAATGGGCCTACGCTACTATTACAATCGAGATGATTGTTGCTAGAAATGTTGGGGAGCAAATGTTAGAAAAGGGATTAAGGATGGTTGATCAACTCGACCGGTCATCAGTTCTTTGTTCCACGTTTGCTGCTCTCTGACGAAATCCGACCAGTCACCATGGAGTTTTTTTTACCAGTCCTGCATCATGGTAATCATATCACGAAAATAATATCGCTTAACAAGGTTGTGAATCATACTCCACTCGGCAGGATAATATGCAAAAATCTAGGAAGCAACAAGGTAAAATTCCTATCGCTTTTTGGCGTAGGATGAAGAGACTTCTTGTGAAACAATTCTTTCCTTTTGAATATGATCTATATTTGTTAAGGTTTGGTTACAAGATTGATCAATCAAAAATTATGGTGAGCCAAGATGGAGGAGAAAGTCAAATAGGAAGAAATCGTAATGGAGGCTGAATTAATTGATTTTTATTTAAACTTATGGTTTCACTACTGGAAATTCATGAAACCACGACACAAAATAAACGACAATATAGCTTAAAACCGTCGTCGTGTTTTAAAAGAAGACGGGTTTACAAAACCATCGTTATATGTCACCTTATACACCACTAAAATCAAGTTGGGTTGTCTCAATTTTCAAAACACTCTAGGCTGCTTGAGAGTGAACAAACGTCGTCTTTTAAAACACGCTGGGTTGAGTGTATATTCGTTAATGAAGTATTATAATTGGTTTTCTAGTTAAAATAGTTGTATAGAATCATAGGAAATAAAAAATTAAAATGTAATAGCTTGGGAACTTATTAGACAACAGATTTAAAGATAATAAAATGATGGTTTTTTTTGAAAAAACCGTCATTTGTACATATAATCAATGACCGTTTTGAACACAATACCATTATCTTTATATACAATCAATGACGCTTTTTAGCAAAATACCGACGTCTTTACACATAGATGATGACGGTTTTAACAAAATACTGTCGTCTTTTAAATGAAAACCGTCGTCTTTACCCATAAATAACGACAATTTTGTATAAACCGTCGTCTTTACACATAAACAACGACGGTTTTTAACAACAGACCGTCGTCTTTACATAATAACAACGACGATTTTTGGTAAAAAAAGGTCGTCTTTACAGATAGACGACGACGGTGAAAAGCCGTCGTAGTTTGATACTTCGAAAGATGGCGGTCGATTTAACGACGGTTTTCAAAGCATCACAACGACGGTGGATTACCGTCGTCTATTTCATTTTTTTTAGTAGTGTTTCTACAATTTTTCTATAAATAAAAAGTGTACATTAAATCATATAAACCAAAAATATAAATAAATTTAACATAAGACAAATGCATATTAAATGCAACCAAAAAATACATATTATCAAGGTGCAATCCCGATCTCTTGGACTACAGGGGTCCAAGAGATTTGTGGTCATTCCGTTAGATGTAAATTCAACGGTTCACTCATTCTTGCACTCTTTTTAAGAAACTTTTTTGAACTGTTAGATTAACATCCAACGGTGAGTGACCACAATCTCTTGGACTCCTGTGGTCCAAGAGATCCCTATTCAAATTGTGTCATGCGCTTATTGATAGAATATAACAGCCAAAAGATAGTAGTGAATTAAATAAACTTGAGAAAAATAATATTTTCTTAATGTGTTGTAGTTTATGGTGGTCAATATAGGTTTTTTTTTCCTTCAAAATCCTTTCCTTAAACAACCATTAGACTTCATATTTCCTTAATGTTTTGTAGTTGCTACTTTGCCATATATATAGGTTTGTTTTTACTTCAAAAATCAACCTGGGCTACAGCCCACCATAGCCTTATGGGTGATTCTGCCAGTGGGGGCCGGGGATGCGAAGTGGGGACGGTGACGGTATTGCCATACTCGGTCCATTGCTATTCCTGAGCTTGAGCTCAATTAGAACGAATTTAATTCTAACCCTAGATAAAATTAGATGTCAAATTAGGGTTTGGCAACCCAACCAAACCATATCAATTTGTTGGCACTGGCCACCGAATTGACATCGTTTGTGTGCCTTTTCAGAAGAATGACATTTAGAATTAGCTCAGTTTCGTCGATTTCATATAGAAACCACAACGAATCAGAGAGAAGACGAAAAAGGTGATAGAGAGAGAGACAGAGAAAGAGAGAGAGTGAGAGAGAAGACATGGCTAGTGGGTGGGACTGTGACAGAGAATAATAGGTACATTATTTATGTAGGTAGAGTAAAATGATAGCAACTTCTAAAATAATAAACACCGCCACTCTTAGGGGGGTGTATTCAATTGAGATTTTAACATATTGTAATTACATGATTTTAATGTAATGGATTTCAGCCAGATTTGTAATTATATGATTTTACTCATGATTTTAATAGATTGCAATTACATGATTTTACTTATTATTTTAATTCACTTAGGATTTTACTTATGATTTTGATAGATTGCAATTATATGATTTTACTTATATTTCTATACAAGCTTGAACTCTATCACTCATCATCATTCACCTATACATAACTTGAAGGAATTTGCCCAATTTTTAGGATACATATACTCAAGTTTTAGGGTTAATACAAAGATAGTGGCACAATAACCATCAAATGTTAGTCCAAGGAAAGTACACTGACATCAACAATGTAACTCCCAACATAGCCACACATGACCAAAATGAATACATTAAAGATACTGAGAGCCTAGACATAACATGCAAGAACACCACTCACATGAGCACTCAACTACAAATGCAAAACTACCATTAACTCTCACAAGCAAAATAATACAACATAAAACTGCAACTACAATGAAAAGCAAATCCACATAGCTAGCTTGTCTGCTCCAAGAACCACGAAAGTTCCAGCAAGACCACCCAAGTCGACCAAATCAATTGACTGTCCCCAAAAACATATGGATCCAGGATAGATATGAGGAACACCCAAATCTGCAAAATAAAAGAATAAAAGAATAAAATAAAAAAACCAAGTCCAAGCCAAAGTACCCACCACTTAGCTTCAGCCACAACCTCAAGACCACGGGACCAATGCCACCACTACCCAGGTAGGAGGGGAAACCAATCGAGACACACGAGCCCACCCACTGAAGAGTTTTTTGTTTTTTGTTTTATATTTATATCTTTTTGCACAGTAGAAAGCATAAAAAAATAATGGGAAAAAAAACAACTATGAGAGCATATATAAGAATCAGGCATAGGAGGGTGGGATTTCTTATGTGATTTGTTGTTTGTATTACACACTCAAAAATCTCACACAATACACAATTTAATGAAATACATTAAAATCAGTAAGTTTTTGAATACCACGGTACTTTTTCTTATCTTTTAAAAGTCCTAATTGAATACCACCGGACTTGCATTGATTATTTAAAAATCCTAATTGAATACCACAAGAATTTTATTGATTACTTAAAAATCATAATTGAATACCACTGTACTTTTAAGCTTCAAAATAATCCATTAAAATCTCAATTCAATACACGTACCTTACATTAGTGTGGACTCCACCACTTCTAAAATAATATTCAGAAAAATAGACGTTATTCGGGTTTTAGATTTCAAAGAAAAAGCTAGCCCACCCCACATACATTAAAAGTGGATGTTGGCATTCGAACCATGTAAAAATTATACAAATCCATTTTCCAAGAAAGCAGCTTCTTAAAACATTAACAACACTCGTAATTATCAAAATTTGCCATTAGAGCGTTAGTCCACTTCATTCCAACTCCTCCGAACGAGAAAGAAGAAAATAAACCCACCCCAACCTTATAAGAAAACAAAGACCCTGTATGACATGACAGCATTTAAATTTAAAATGGGAATTAATCTTGAATACAATCCTTAAATACCCGCCATATATCTCTCCTCATTTTCCACTGATCTCCCATTTTCAACAACTCAACTACAAGAAAAAGAACCAAACCAACCAAAACGCACAGCACAATGGCCTGGGTACGGAGTCAACCCATCCATCTCTCACTTTTTTTTTTTTTCTTTTTTTTTTCTCTGTGTACATTTGTGCAAGTGCCTAATGGCTTTTATGTTTTAATGCAGATTTGGAGCAAAGGAGCTGGGGATGAGAAGAAAGAGGTGCACCACCATATCGTTGTCTCTGCTACCCAGATTCTGGAGGTTCTTTATTCTCTCATAAACGTAATCATGTTTTAGCTTTCCTTCAGCTTTTAATTGTTTGAAACTTAGACATCACTTTGTTGGGGCCCGCCTCAAGATGTGGTCCAATAATTTAGAGAGAGTTTATGCTTACTATTTGTAATTGTCGTTAAATGATTAAGTGATGTTTGAGATTGTTTCCGTAGGAACTCGAAATACTTTCTAAACAATTGAAAGAGTTTCCCATAATGTTTGATAGAAGAACTTAAAACTAGTTTTGGCGAATAAAAACGCTTGATGCTCTACAGGAAGTACTAAAAATTTTGACATTCATCAAATAGAAAGTGCTTTTAGACAAAATGCTTATAAGCAGAAGAAATGTTTCTAAAAAATATACTTATGACCAAAAGTGCTTCCTACATAAACTATCCCAAACATGCCCTTAATTCATTTAACGAAATCAATTTAGTGGTAATGGCCCCCAATATCTTCATTTGTAGAATTTTCTATCTCTACAAAAACATTAGATCACATCAAGGTGAGCTCCACTAATGCGATTCCTAATATGAAGGCGTTGAAAATACTGGCACCTTGTCAAAGTGCCCATGGGTCAACCGCATGAAGAAGTTGATGCCCATAAAAGAGCCTGAAAGAGACGCAGGAACAACAACAACAACAGCGTGGCAAATCAGATTCAGATGAAAGCTAGTAATGTGGTGCAAAATGTTCGACAAAGATTCTTTCCTCTAAAACCTTGGCATGATTTCAACAGGGATCTCCTGAAAGCTCATCCACAACGCAAATAAATTTATGATTGTTTTTTTTTAATAAATTTAAATTAGGTGTCTTGTACTGTATTTTTACAATTTTATTTTTATTTTTATTTTTACAGAGACATATGATAGGAAAAAAGATGAGCTTCCATGGCACACATTGGATGGACAAGGTAATGGGAAGAATAATGGGGGAAAATAAAATATGGTTTGCCGTTGTCACACGAAAATAAAATAAATTAAGAAAGAGAAATGTAATTTAAATGTTTTTCATTTGATGTTGGGGTTTTATGTCATTATATGTAATCTGTGAATTTTGTGACAAATCCTATGGTCACGCTTTTGGACACAACCAAGACACTCACCAACAGAGTTCAACCTATGGCCAAGAAACAATATGGACTATTTTGAAACTTTCAATTAAAACTGAGTTCAAAACATAATTATTGAAACTCTTTTAGACAACAGGACCAATTTTTTTAAAAATAAATAAAAAATCTGGGGTTAAGATTGTAATTTCGAAACTCTTTTAACTATTACCTCATCATCCGCTCCTCTCTCCCAACTTCCTCCACCTCTTTTCGTCTCTTATTTTTTTTATTAGTTTTCATTATATTTGCTTGGAAGTTGGATCTAAAAGAACGTAACCAAAGAATTGGATATTAGAATTTGTGACAATTTCTTCTTCGCTTGTTTGATGATCATGATATATAGTTCATCTTCTCAACTGGTTTTTTTCATTTAGAATTTCAATTGGGGTTTTCTTAGGGAAAATGAGTAATGAGGGCTTCTCCTCTTTTCATACTCAATCCTACGAGGATAATGCTCCTCTATAGAAGTATGGTAAAAAAGTTGAATAAAATAAGACAGGAGGAAACATTAGCTTGAAGTGTCATTATTGTCAATGCAACTTTTAAAGAGTCAAACTCCAGGGTGAAGCATCACTTTTTTGAAAATTAAAGGAGGTGGTTAGAGCTTGCAACAAAGTTACACAAAATAAATTATCGGAAATGCAACGCTTGGTAGATGCGTCGAAATTAAGGGTAAAAATGTCCAAGCTATAACCATTTCTTTGCCTATATGGAATGTGTTGGGGATGGATTTGATAATATGAACATGGAAAATGCAGATGTGCTCAAAGTTGTAAACTTTTCATTTGATGAACTAGAATTAGAGACTATCGTGAAGAGTGGCTTGAAGAAGATGATTGAGACGTGATATCAATTTATGTTTTATTTTGAGTTGTATTAATTATTATGCATCATCAATGAATCATAATGAACATTATTACGGCACAAACATGATATAATATGTATCATTTTTTCCTTCTTTTTTTCTGTTTACGTGAACAAATTGATGTGGATGCGACCAAATTATGTCGACTGTTAAAATTGGCCTTCCTGGGAAATGGTTACAGATTATTTATAACTTCAAAAAAAAAAAAAAATCATGCACAATGTTTAGAATAAACAATGACTATTATCAGCAAAGGACCCACTGGTGTAGTGGTTTGGAGCAATTGCTCCCCTAGACAAAGTCTGTTGTGCGAAAACACTCCAAGATCTTGTCTTTGATGGACTATGCGACGACACACACATAAACCTCTTTGAGAATAAAACACACGCACACCGAAGAGAGAAAGCAAACACACAAGAACACAAAAATTATAGAGATTTGGCCTTGTGCCTACGTCCTCTTGGTGATCCACCCGAGAAATTCACTAGTATATAAGAACAACTTTGGTGCTTGCACCAATACTCTCCACTCCCTTCATCCTGGTCTTTGCAATGTGTGTGTGTGTGTGAGAGAGAGAGAGAGAGAGAGAGAGACAAAGAGAATATCTATTGAGCTGCTTGAGCATCATCATCCTAGATGTCTTCGGACCACAAGGCCCCCACACACTGATTTCTTCTAGCTCATCAAATGAAATGATCATGCAATAATTCGAATTTGGGCTTGTGCAATAAACTCTAACAAATGTAAGATTGGGCTTGCATTTATGGGCTTGGGTCTAACCTGACTCGACCCAAATAAACATGATTCAACTAACTTGAACTCAATTGAGGGAGCTTCTACAATGAGGAGTTAAAGTGAGGAGTTAAAGTGAGGAGACCGATCCGACCGTCAAAACATTTAAAATATTTAAGTTCCATGATTTCTTTACATTTGTTGATGGTGAGATTTGACCTCCTCAAATAACCTCCTCACTTTAAGTTCTCATTATAGCCTTTCCGCTCAATTGAAACGAATTTAATTCTAACCTTGGATAAAATTATTTAGACTTCAAATTAGGGTTGGGCAACCCAACCGTACCATATCAATTGGTTGGCATCGGCCACCAAAGTCACATCGTTGGTGTGCCTTTTCCAATGACTGACATTGAGAAATCAGCTCAGTTTCGTGGATTTCATAGAGAAACTGCAATGAGAGAGAGAGAGAGAGAGAGAGAGAGAGAGAAATAATGGGCATTGTTACTTCCTGGCACTCCAAAATATTCATTACACTCCTTACTCTTTATTTTTAGGAAGAAATGACAAATAATAAACACCACTGCTCTTAGACTAGTGTGGTCTATAGCGCAATGCAATATTCAGAAAAATAGAATTTATGAGGGTTTTAGATTTCAAAGAATAAGCCGAACCCAAATCACATGGCTCACACGCACATCACATGTATGTGAAAATGCCTAAACCACCATTGATATATATGCATATCAACATCATACACAACCGCCAATCGCCATCATAAACCGCTTGAGGAACTCAACAACAGCCCCGGAAACTCACTCACCCTCACTGTGCCTTTAAATACCACCCACTGGCCTCACCACATTTCCTACTCTCTCCACTCACAATTTACACAAGAACAAACGAAGAAAAAACCAAACAAAAAACTCACCAAGGCCAAAGTGAGCCTATTCCTCCACCTCTACTTCTCCATCTTTTAGTTTAGCCTTATGCTTTTCTCTATTCTTGGGTTTGCTAATGGGTTTTGTATGTGGTTCATGGGGTTTTTTTTGCTTTTGGGTTTAGTGCAGAAGAACAACAACAACAATGGCAACGAGAATCGGACGTAGTTGACCAATGCTAAATCTTTCCCCATAACTAATCTTTCCCCTAGCCCATAACTAATCTTTCATCAAGCTAAACTCCTAATCACCTCTCTTTTATAGGCCCAATTACCTTCCTTTTCAGGGAATAGAGCTATTTGTGCATTTTAAGCCCAAAATTTGAATTTTTAGTTGGGTTTGTAATTTAAAAAAGTTATGTTCAAAATCGGAAAAATTGAAAACTGAACCAATTTATAGGCACACTGGACCACACCGAACTGGATAATTTTTTCATCAAACTCAAAACTATACCAAATAAATAGTATCGATTTCGATTTGAGATAACAATTGGACCGAACCAAACCATACCTACCCTAGACTTTTGAGTGTGAAACGAGTGTTTAGTTGAATTGATATGCATCATGAATATTTTAGATTTTTTTGTGGGGAAGAAGAGAGTATTATTTTTCTTTGAACTTTTTCCTCCTATGCATATAGGAAGAAAAAACAGCAATCATAAACTCTAAGTCCATGAAATACCACGTCATACACTCGTATTATAACAAGCAAACTTGTAACACTACCTGCCATGTAACGATAATATTAAAAATTTATCATCAAGTTGGTTCAAATGTGGACACATTAAGTTGACTAACTTATCAAAATTGGCCCTTCTGGCAATTTATCATTATTTTCATAAAACCAAAAGGTACATACGCGCTATTTAGCATAAACAATGACCCTAATTACCGCGCCCTCATCCATAAACAATGACCGTGCTGTTTACTCTTGAGGAATTTGCAAATTTACAATA
This sequence comes from Prunus mume, assembly GCF_000346735.1. The sequence continues at coordinate 7,085,986 of NC_024126.1, read as the reverse complement.
AACAAAGACTCTCTCTCTCTCTCTCTCTCTTGTTGGAGAAAGATGGATAAGAGAGAATATGGAAGAGAGTTTTAAACAGAAATACTGAAGCTTTATTGACTTCCTAAAAAATTGATTACAACACTAGGCCATCTTATTGGCTATTTATAATAATATTCAAATCTTTTCATAACAGACATAACTCTTGGATTAGTTCCAAGAGTTGCATACACAACTCTTGACTTCTAAAGAGATACAACTCTTCTTAAACATAACTCTTCTCAAGAGATACAACTCTACTTTAATAACTGATATAAATGCATTACGTTTAACACTCCCTCTTAATGCATTTGTCCTGTGACATTTAGGTTTTCTCTGAAATAGTAGAACTTCTCTTTTGGAAGTGCTTTTGTAAAAACATCTGCAATCTGCTCATCAGTACCACAAAATTGCAATTCAATCTCTCCATCTTCAACCAATTTTCTGATAAAATGATGACGAAGTTCTATGTGCTTTGACCTGATATGAAAGACTGGGTTCTTTGTCATGGCAATTGTGGACATGTTATCACAGTACAATTTTGTTGGAGTGTTTTGCTCTTGATGAAGATCTGCTAATATTCTTCTAATCCAAACTGCTTCACATGCTGCACTTGTGGCTGAAATATATTCTGCTTCGGCTGTTGATAATGCCACTGTACTTTGCTTCTTCGATGACCATGATATAACTTTTTTTCCCAAGAAAAACACATGCCCAGATGTGCTTCTTTTATCATCAATTGCACCAGCCCAATCACTGTCTGTGAACCCAACTAAAATTTCTTTCTCTTGTGTATATTTGAGGCCATATCCTTTGGTTCCTTGCACATATCTTAGTATTCTTTTAACAGCAGCAAAATGATGATTACTTGGATCATTCATGAATCGAGATACAACACTAACTGCATGAACTATGTCTGGCCTTGTATTAGATAAATAAATAAGTGAGCCAACAATACTTCTATACATAGAAGCATCAGCTCTTGGTGCTCCATCATTACTTGAAAGCTTTAAATTAATTGCCATTGGAGTATCCATTGGCTTGCAGTTCAACATATTGAACCTTTTCAAGAGATTTTCTGCATACTTTTCTTGATACATAAAAACCCCTTTTTCCGATTGTTGGACTTGAATTCCTAGAAAATACTTCATAGAACCCAAATCAGTCATCTCATATTCTTTCATCATGTCCTTCTTGAATGCTTCTACCATCCTTGGTTTGGTACTTGTATAAATCAAGTAATCAACATAAAGACACACAATAAGAAAATCATGTGTACCTTCTTTCTTGAGATAGAGTGATGGCTCACTTGGACTTCTTACAAATCCACTTTGATGGAAATATTGATCAATTTTGCTATTCCAGGCTCTTGGAGCTTGCTTTAAGCCGTATAGTGCTTTCCGAAGTCGACAAACTTTTTCTTCATTTCCCTTTTCAATATATCCTTGCGGCTGCTCCACGTAAACTTCTTCTTCAAGTTCTCCATTCAAAAAAGCGGACTTGACATCCAATTGAAAAACTTGAGTTTTCAATTGTGCTGCCAAAGCCAACACAGTTCGTATAGTTTCCATTCGTACAACCGGGGCAAACGTTTCATTGAAATCTACTCCAGGTTGTTGAGAGTAGCCTTTGGCAACCAGCCAAGCCTTATGCTTTTGGATTGAGCCATCTTCATTGTATTTTGTCTTGTAGATCCATTTAAGTCCAATGATGTCCTACGTAGAGTTTGTCTTGATAACTCTAATTTCTTCTTCCATTGCGTCTTGCCAAATTTTTTCTTTCACTGCTTCCTCAAATTTTTGAGGATCCAAAGCACTCAAAACAAGATCACACGACTTATATATGTCTGCCAATGAACGCATTCTTGCGTTTAGTCTAGGAGTTGAATCTGGTGAACTAGGATCAGATGTTCTTGCACTTGGAATTGGACTTCTTGCCCTTGAAATTGGACTTTGGGGCAACAGTATGTCTGCCAATGAACGCATTCTTGCGTTTAGTCTAGGAGTTGAATCTGGTGAACTAGGATCAGATGTTCTTGCACTTGGAATTGGACTTCTTACCCTTGAAATTGGACTTTGGGGCAACAGAGATTCTTCTAAATTTGATGTTTCTGGTTCTAGCAAAAAACTCTGTATTTCACCTTGTCTGTTTTCCCATCTCCATACCTTGAATTCATCAAAAATAACATCTCTAGAAATTACCAACTTATTAGTTCTTGGATCAATCAATCTGTATGCCTTGGACTTGTCACTATAGCCCACAAAAATATATTTTTCACCCTTTGCATCAAACTTTTCTCTTTTTTGAGAAGGAACATGTGCATAGGCTATGCAACCAAAGATTTTAAAGAAATCAACCTTTGGCTTAAACCCATGCCATGCTTCAAAAGGAGTCATATCCTTGACAGACTTGGTAGGTGACCTGTTGAGAATAAACACTGAGGTATGAATTGCTTCAGCCCAAAACACATTTGGCAGACCTTTCGCTTTTAACATGCTTCTTGCCATTTCCACAATGGTTCGATTTCTTCGTTCCACAACACCGTTTTGTTGTGAAGTGTAGCTTGCTGTCAATTCTCTTTTTATTCCATTGCTTTTGCAAAATTCTGAAAATTCATTTGATGTGAATTCTCCACCACGATCAGTTCTCAATGTCTTGAGATTGTATCCACTTTGTTTCTCTCCATAGGCTTTAAATTGCTTGAAAAAAGAGAATGCTTCTGACTTTTGTTCTAGAAAATAAACCCACATCATCCTGCTATAGTCATCAACAAAGAGAAGAAAGTATTTCTTGCCATTAAAAGATGGTGTTCGAGTTGGCCCGTATATATCTGCATGTATCAACTCAAGAAGGGCTCTTGCTTTCCATGTTGATTGTGAAAATGGTAAGCGGTGGAATTTTCCAAAAATACAACCTTCACATATTGCTTTCTCAGACTGAATAGAAGGAAGGCCAACCACCATATCTTTCTGATGTAAGAGCTGTAGACTTCTTTGATTTAGATGTCCGTATCTCATATGCCACAATAGTGATCCTTCTACATTTTCAGCTTTCAAAACATAGTTTTCTTTTGATGTCATGATCAACGGAAAGACTTTGTTTGCCATCATTTTTATCTTAGCCACTACAATGTTATTCTTTTTATCAGAAATAACACAGTGATCATCATCAAATTTAACAGAGAAGCCTTTTTGTAGGAGTTGTCCTACACTTAATAAATTTTGTGCCAAGTTAGGAACATATAGCACATCATAGATTAGTTTTGGTGTACCTTCTCGAGTTTGAATAGATATAATACCCTTGCCTTTCACGTTGTGAAGCTTTCCATCTCCCAGCTTGACTTGTGAATTCACATTTTCTTCAAATTTGACAAAACATTGTCTGTTTCCTGTCATGTGGTTACTGCATCCGCTATCCACGTACCATATATCTTGTGGTTCTTGACGAGCGCTGAGACATGTATAAAATAGTT
>NC_024126.1:7066637-7082111 GCF_000346735.1 Prunus mume | reverse complement strand
CGTAGAGTTTTCTCTACAATTTTCTTGTCTGGAATTGTATCCCCATAACTTCTAATTTGGTTAACAATTCCAGAAACTTTTGTGAATAAAACCTGAATGGACTCATTCTCCTTCATTAATAAATTATCAAACTCTCGCCACAAGGATTGGAGTTTGATGGAGATCACTTTTTGTGAGCCTTGGAACTCAATTTTGAGTATTTCCCAAGCATTTTTTGATGTCGTAGCAGAAAGTAATCTTGGAAAGAGATTTTTGCTTATTCCCTGTTGAATTAGGAATAAAGCCTTGGCATCTCTTTTCTTATTTTCTTTAATTGCTTGATGTGATTCCAGTGTCACTTTTCCCGTCGAAGTTTTTTCCAGTTCCTCGTAACCATCTTCTACAAGATCCCAAAGATCTTGAGAGATGAACAAGGTCTTCATTTGTAGGCGCCAATATTCATAATTCTCTCCATCGAAAATAGGCATTAAATTTTGAATATTTCCAATGGTTGAGGAATTTGAACTTGATGCCATGATTAACACAGCGGAGGGATCGATTAGCTCTGATACCAAATTTGTTGGAGAAAGATGGATAAGAGAGAATATGGAAGAGAGTTTTAAACAGAAATACTGAAGCTTTATTGATTTCCTAAAAATTGGATTACAACACTAGCCATCTTATTGGCTATTTATAATAATATTCAGATCTTTTCATAACAGACATAACTTTTGGATTAGTTCCAAGAGTTGCAGACACAACTCTTGACTTCTAAAGAGATACAACTCTTCTTAAACATAACTCTTCTCAAGAGATACAACTCTACTTTAATAACTGATACAAATGCATTACGTTTAACATCTCTCTCTCTCTCTCTCTCTCTCTCTCTCTCTCTCTCTCTCTCTCTCTCCTTAACAAATTGATTGGAAATATTTAAAAAAAATTGGGCTATGGTATAATGGGTGTAATTCAATTACAACCTAATTAGTCGAGACTGATAAATCGGTCTTTGTTTTTCTTTAAAAGCCCACCATATCTCTGCTGATCTTGCACTCATCTCTCATTTCGACTCCGTAGTTGACAAGAAAGAAAAAAAAAATCAACCAAAACTACTCAGGATGGCAAACGTTCGTCAGCAAACTTGATCCGGCTTAACGTCTCAGTTTTCTCTTTGTGCATGCATGCGCTTGTGTTGTGTGTGATTTAATGGGTTTTCTGCAATTTTTGTGTTAATGCAGAACAAACGCACTGCGGCTGGCGACATAAACAAACGTATTCAAGTGGAACGGCGCAGGGGCTCGGTGGTGGAGAAAATCGAGGGCACCGCTAGCCAGATTGCCAGATACGATAACCATTTAAATGCTATTCAAGTGGAACGGCGCAGGGGTTCGGTGGTGGAGAAAATCAAGGGCACCGCTAGCCAGATTGCCAGATACGACAACCGTTTAAATGGTAATAGAGGATCTCTCAACTGAAGTTTTCTATATATACATATATATATGTGTGTGTTCTTTTTCTGTCATATACTGTCACAACAGAAACTACTTAGTTTTTTTTTTTTTTTTTTTGGGATCTTCTGCAGAACATAAGGCAGCAACAAAAGGCGCCACTAGTGGAACAAAAGGCGCCACCAGTGGAACAAAAGACACCAGTGGGGGAACAAGAACGGCTTCGAGTTTCAAAGCAGCTCCGCAAAGTTAGTCAGCTCTTTTCTTCACTTAACTTTTCTTTTTGGGTCGAATTCGAGTACTTGGCTTTCTTCCATATGCCTGCGCTGCGTCTGCGTAGCTTAATTGAAGGTGCACAATAGTGTTTTCTTTTTGGAGAGATGTTTCCATCTCAAAATAATTTCGGTTTTCGTAAAATTGCTCTATCTTTAGTTGCATCTAGTCCAAAACCATATGGAGGAGCTCCTTTGTTAGTTTTTCTTTTGTAAACTTAAAAGAAACTTTAGTGCTTTGAATTTCGGTGGTTAAGCATCTGTGTTATTTAATTACTGACGAGTTTGTTTGTGTGAATGGTCAGGAGTAGAGCATCCCCCCAAACAGGGTGAGGATGATGGCGTCGGCAAACTTCTCGCCGGTGGTCTTAATTTGCTGAAGGGGGCGGCAAAAGTTGGTGTGGATGCCGCAAACAAAATAGGTAGTTCGTCAAAAACTGTTTCCATATGGCCTTCTCCTTCGTACCAGCTACACATAACCTGAATCAAATTCTGTCGTCCAAACTCCCCCTTGATTCGTAACGGCCAATGCTTATGTGTAACTTCACCGAGTCGACAATCACTAGTCGGCTCTGAAAAAGGACCCCAATCTAACCCCTTCCTCATCATGATTTTTCTTCTCACCATCGTTTGAACCTTGGAAACATTTCACCCGAGTCTCTTCTATGCCCACAAATGACAACCGCCTCAGGTACCTATTTTCTTGTGCACGCAATTTCCAAACCACCATCGAGATCGAAGCTATAGCACTCCCTATCTGACGATATAAACCACCACATTCTTCTCCCTTTATTAGGACCATACAACCACGTGTGATGTTCATGACTCCTCAGCAAAAGTACATTTGCAGCCTTTTGAGTCTAACTGGCTCAAAGATAAATTCCTTCCCAACTTTGGGACATACGTCACCACCCAAAGTGGGTACTACTCCATCAAACATTTCGATAGTTACTATTCCTACACCCATGACGTCACACTTAGACTCATTGGGCAAGGAGAATGATTTACCTCTTCTTTCTTGGAATGTATCAAAATATTCCTTCATGGAACAAATGTGATGAGTCGAACTTGAACTAATATCCATTCACTTTGATAAGAAATGTTACCTGCGGAGATTGTGAGAACATCTTCACCAATATCCATATAATTTCGTGTTGCTATTGTAGTTGAGTTATCCTCATTAGAGCACTTCCGGCAGCCAGCCTTGATCAGGGCAGGAGGGGGCCCAAGCCCCATTTCGACGTTCCAACGGGCAGCTGGTGGGCACCACAAGCCTGGGCAGGCTCGAAGGCAAGAACAGCCTCGGTTGTTGCTTGCTGATGTCAGCAACGAAAAAAACTTTAAAAAAATTGAAAAAATACTAAAAATTTCAGAATTTTTTAAAATAAATACTTAGTCATATTCTTCACTTCCCACACCAAAACTCTATACAAAATTCCTCTCCTCACATCTCATGTGAATAGTGGTTGCCTTTGGGTTGCCATGGCAATGGGTGAAAACACCATAAGCCTTTTGAAAGGGCTGTCACTATTCACATGAATAGTAACAGCCATTGTCATTCGCCATAGCAAATGGGTGGAAGTACTCTTACTATTCTTCTTAATCCAAGTTGGATAGTCCCATTTATGTGGCCCCATTCCTTACACTTGTAGCACTGCTTGTCCTTTCTACCATCTCTGGATTTAGACCTATTGGGGCAATTAAATTCCTTGACGGTTTGTCTTCCTTTTTTATTCCGACCTTGAGCAGCAAAGACGGAACTCTGGCAATCTTCAACCTTTCTTCTCTTCTCTCATGTGACAACAGAGTTGCCTCGACCTCCTCCATTTTGAGAGTATCTTTACCATACAACATTGCAGTAACAATATGCTCATACGAATCGGGAAGTGAGGTAAGAAGTAGGAATTCCACTTGATCATGGTAATTAATTGATGGAAGTAAAAATAAACTGAGATTAATTACAATACATAAAAACAAATGAAAACACACAGGTTAATTATACGTAGTTCAACAATATGCCTACATGTCCACAGAGTGTTTTCATTTTCACTATAACAAGAGAAAAATACAAGTACAAAAATAACACCGCTCAAGAGTCCTATAACCCAACCCGAGACCGTATCCAACATCATACACCCTTTGTACACGCTCTCTCTAACCTGTGAATATCACACTCACACCCAAGAGATATACCCTCTCTTAAATTCTCCCTCGACCAACTCCCTTTTGTTTTCTGACCTTGAAAACCCTTTTAGTTTTTTCTTGAGGATGATAGAAATGTACAAGGTTGGTGCCTTTTATAAGCGTCATCGCACGCCATGCATTAAGGAGAAAAAAACTATGCTTTTTCTTTCATCCATTTTCTCTCCTAAAATTCCTATATTTGTTAAGGATAATATGCAAAAATCTATAGGAAGCAACAAGCTAAAATTCCTTTCGCTTTTTGGCGTAGGATGAAGAGACTTCTTGTGAAACAATTCTTTCCTTTTGAATATGATCTATATTTGTTAAGGTTTGGTTACAAGATTGATCAATCAAAAATTATGGTGAGCCAATATGGAGGAGGAAGTCAAATAGGAAGAAATCGTAATGGAGGCTGAATTAATTGAAGCTCCAGTAACCCGCAAGATGGAGGAAGAGATTCAAGCAAAACAAGAGATTGAGCCTATGGAAACTCCTATTGTTGTTGAAGCAGATATTCCAAAAAATGAAGAACAATAATTGGATTTATCTGAAATTCAAGGTATTGATGCATATGAATTTGGAGAGGAAAATAATTCATACAAGGAGTTTGATTCACAACTAGCATATTCTAATCTTATTTGTGGAATTAATTATATGATTATTCCATCCAAGTATGTTCAGACGCCACAAATTAAGAGCTTATCCACACATCAAGTTCTATGTCTACTCAGGTTCATTTTAAGGAGAACTCGAGGTCGAATTCTTTATAAGTGAAAGAGTTTGATGTAGGACAAAATATGGGTAAATCCTTACTAAGGAAAATAAAGAAAATTAGTTGGTTTGAAATCGCAATCAAATATCAATTATGAAGTTAAAAGACGGAAGTCTTATAGTTGGGATTTTCGAGTTGCTTGATTAAGTTTGGAGCGTAGATGATGCATGATTTATATTTAATTTTATAAGAAATAGGATATTATTTTCCCGATATGCTTTTAACTATGATTTTTATTATGTTGTTGCTAGTTGAGTTTTATGAACATTCAGGAACTTATGGTTTCCTACGGTTTTAGGCTTTCTTAGTTTTCTATTTAAGTCAAATCATGACATTGTATTTAACAATTTATTCATATTATCAATAAAATTCGGAGACTTTTCTCTATTTTCGGGTGGACTCCATATCATTAATGGATTCTGACATTGTTACTGTAGAATGACCACTTGATATCCCTTAACCCGTGCTTATGTGATACATCAAGAATTAATATTCCGTACGAGATGCCTAAGAATGAGCAACCTAGCCCGCAAGTTGATGATGACTGTTTTGAAATCTAAAGGATAGAAACTTGTTTTATGATGCATGTCAAGGATACAAATTTAATGATGAATGTTATGATTATGGATTGGAATTGTCTTTCTTTGGGCCTAATAGGGGTTATTTCAGTTATTAAATAAATAAATAAATAAACTAGTCGAATTTTGAAGCTAGCCCAAATTGAAACCAAACCAGACAAAGTCACAAATCAATGTGGTCCGTTTGAAAGTTTCTTGGTTTGGTTTTGGTTTGGAATTTCGATAAACCAAGCTAACCAGTTCTGCTTTCGGTATGACTCAAAATTGAATCAACCCCGAGCATGCCCAGCCCTAGTCACCAAAATGGATTCCATATAGTCATGGGGTTCTCACATTGAGTCTGATGAAATATTTGGGCCAATTAGTGTGCGCCTCTACGTCTTTCATTCCTCAAATCGTATGAAAGACGGAAGAAAAATATGGTGCAATTCCGACGAAAGTCTAGGACGAACTAGAGAGAGAAACAAATTTCCCCTTTTACTTTACAAATCTTCTTTTTCCCATTTTAAAGAAATTAATTTAAATTGTGTGTATTGGTTTATTTTATTTAAATTGGAAAATGTCTGTTTTGTAGCTCTGGAATGGAATAATTTAGCAGAACGGAAAAAGAAGGGAAAAAGCCAAAGCCAAGTCATGAAAAGCCGAGGTGGGTCGACGGAAATGACAACCCCAGAAAGAGCCAAGTGTCTATGGGCCTATTGGTTTATGAGCCCGCAACCCAACCTCACCTTCCACCAAAATTACGACTTTACAAGGAAGTTTCTTTCGTTTCCGTTGTCTACTACGCGTAATAATGATGAGCCACACGGCTCACACGCACATCATATGTATGTGAGAATGCCTAAACCACCATACATAATATATATGTGCACATCAACATCATACGCAACCGCCATCATCGCCATCATAAACCGCTTGAGGAACACCACAACTGACTCCGAAACTCACTCACACACCCTATCTCTCTCTTACTCTCTCTGCCTTTAAATACCCACCCACTGGCCTCACCGCATTTCCCTACTCTCTCCACTCACAATTTTACACCAGAACAAAGAAAGAACAAGTCAACCAAACACATCACCATGGCCAAGGTGAGTGAGCAAATTCCTCCACCTCTGTTTCCCTGTCTTTTAGTTTAGCCCTTTGTTTCTCTCTATTCTTGCGTTTGCTTCATGGGCTTTGTGTTTGTTTTTGTGTTTAATGCAGAAGAAGAACAACAAAAGTGGCGGTGAGAACAACAACAACAACGATGTGGCTGAGAAGAAGAACGGCGATGGAGGTGAGAAGAACAGCGGCGCTGGGGGTGAGAAGAAGAAGGAGGACGGCCCCATCCCTGTTGTGCTGAAGGTTGACATGCACTGTGAGGGTTGTGCTACTAAGATTGTCAAATGCGTCAAAGATTTTCAAGGTAAAATCATTTTTAAACCCCCCCGTTTCTCAGATTTCCTTCAAATATTTTCTTCACAGATTCTGATCACCCTTCATTTTCCTCATGAATTTCCTCCAAATTTTACAAAGCAATGTTCATATCCTACTTTCTGCATCTCGATTTCTATTTTCCACGTGTTGTAGATTTAAACCCACTCTCTATTTTTCTTTCTGGGTTTTGGGTTTTTCTCAAATTTTGTCATTTTTTGTTCTTTTGTTGCATGGAAAATGTAATATTCCAAACGGATTTGATTCAGAATATGCTCTGTTTCTACTTTATGGGTTGAATTGAATCTCATCCGAAACCAGATTCATTTCTTTTTTGTTTTTTGTTTTGTTTAATTTCTGGGTTGGGTTTTAAGCCGTGTGTTACGCAATGAAACGTAGGCGTGGAGTCGGTGAAATCTGAGTTCCAGGCGAATAAGCTGACGGTGGTCGGAAACGTGGACCCCACACAGCTCAAAGACAAGCTGGCCGCCAAGACCAAGAAGAAGGTCGACCTCGTCTCTCCCCAGCCCAAAAAGGACAACAAAGACGACGCCAAGAAAAACCAGCCCGAGAAAGCAAACGACGACAACAAAAAACCCAAAGAGGTGTGTGTCGTCTGCGCACTGGTCCCCCCCTCCCCCTTCCCTTAACGTGCGCCTGTCTTGTTCTACGCAGCTGCCTCAGATTTTGTTTGTTTATTTATTTGATTTTATTAATTAAACGGGTCATGGGTTTGTGTAGGCTCCGGTGACGACGGCGGTTCTCAAGCTGAACTTGCACTGCCAGGGATGCATCGGGAAGATTCAGAAGACTGTGAGCAAGACCAAAGGTGAGGTTATCAATTTCCCCACTAATCAGTTTTTAGTTAACGGCGTCGTTTTTGTCATGATGAATTTGTTTGCAAGTTTTTTGACACGGGTGACGTGGCAGGGTTCCATGATATGAGCATTGATAGGCAGAAGGATTTGGTGACGGTGAAGGGCTCAATGGACATGAAGGAATTGGCTGAGACTTTGAAGGAGAAGCTCAAGAGGCCTGTTGACATTGTGCCACCAAAGAAGGAGAAGGAGAAGGAGAAAGGCGAAAACGGCGGCGGCGGAGATAAGAAGAAAAAGGAGGAAGAGGGGGGCAATGGTGCTGGAAAAATGGAGGGGCACAAAATGGAGTATCCAGCGGGTCTACCCGGATTCGGACAAGTTCCATATGGAATGGTATATGGACCTGGATTCGGAGCAGGATACGGGTACCCGCCTCATGCTCTGCCTCCTCAAACTCTGCCTCCTCAAGCTCCTTACATGGGGAACCCACTTCATGCACCTCAGATGTTCAGCGATGAGAACCCAAATGCTTGCTCCATAATGTGAGAATGGTCAATCAAGGAAGAAGATGATAGAGTTAACTTAGAAAATCTGATATCAGACGAAAAGAAAAAAAAAAAAAAAAAAAAAAAAACTGTAAATAAGAGAATAGACAGGTTTAGATATGAGAAATCTCAGGGGGGTCGGGTTCGTCCATCTTTCGACCCGGGGCTCTAGCTATTAGAAAAATCAAAATGGTCATTTTGGGTTTCCTTTGTATGTGTTTCTTGTCATGAAACTAGTATTTGTTTTGTTGTTGTGATTTGGTTAGTGATATTAATGCTGTTTTGGCTAAAAACGCTTTTTGATAATCAAGTTCGGTTGTTATCGTATCATGAGTTTTTGTTACTTAAACGTTGCCGTGTCTTGAGAGTGTAGTTTAGATTCATGAACGGTAAATATAACGTGGTTTAATTTTTTTAATATGCAAGTGGCAGGGTGGGCTTAACAGTTAAGCACTCTACATCTGGTGAGAGTGAGGCACTAAGATGGGGGAAAATGTTTATAGTGTGTGCTGTGAGGTTTGGCTTATTGGTGATGTACAAACCACTTGGACAAGGACATGTCACTAATGTCACACTCAAATCATTTACCCCGCATTAAATAAATGATCTAGAAGATTCTTACTTTCGAAATCTTAATACAAAATTAGTTTAATCATATTCTACTATATAGTTTTTTTTTTTTTTTTTTGGTTTGAACCACGAGGTGGTCCTGGATGGGCCCCAACTATGGGTGGCACCTTTAAGCCTTAACCAAAACCCAGACTAATCCCCGCTCACACCGGGTCGGCCCGTAAGGGGTAAAGTGCTGGCCAAAGTGGTGACTCCATACGAGAGCAGGGATCGAACCCCTGACTTTCTCTTAAGGAATGAGAGTGCCGAACCACTCACACCAACCACCTTGGTTACTATATAGTTTTTTTGTTCTTGAATATTCTATACATTTCAGGTCAAAGTTTGTTGAATTTGCTACTCCAAAGCATTATGTGGTTCCAATTTTCAATTATAATAGCAGTGAATTTGGTCCCATGCGACATCCTCGTGATGACGGAACCAACTAATCATTTTTAGGTGAGGATTACAACTTCGATACGCACCATTTTGCTTTTTAAATCCACGTGTGTACCTACTTATTTTCTTAAAAGGAACACTGCATTAGCAAACGATCTATTATTTTAGTGGCTTTTTTGGTTCGAGTTATAGTATCTTTGTAGTGTATAAGTTTAGTATATTATCGGTTCCTCTTTTATATTAAATAAATTTGATGGCTCTATGAAATTTTTTTAAATAAATAAATTTGATGGCTCTATGCAATTCTTTTTCTTGATTTAAATCTATATTAAATAAATTTGATGGCTCTACTCAATTCAACTACGTATCCAGAATTGATGAGAATAAATCATTAATACATGCACAATGACAAGGTATTGAAATATTAATTAATGTAGTAAAGATGTCTTAATCTCATTAATGAAGTTACCAGGATGGGTTAATTAAAAGGAGTTTCACTAAAATACCCAAAATGGGAGCTGAAATTATAAAAAAAATCTAACACCCAAAACACTTTATAAACACACCAAAAACTCATCATTACACACACTCAAAACCCATTTATAAACACACCCAAAAAATATACAATTGTTAACTTTGAGGTTGATTTTGAATGTGTTTCTATATTTAAATAGTGTTTGAATTTTTTTATAAATACATGTATAAGATTGAATTTATTTATAAATTCATATTAATTAAGTAGTGGTAATTAAAAGACATTAATTACTTAAAATTGAATGTGAATGGTAACAATAAATAGTTGAATTGATAGCCTGCTTTCTGTGTCGTGCACGTTTCTGGGTGCCTACGACGCGATTGTGCAATCAACACTCCCTCCGTCCAATTTAAAAAAATGTTTTCCAATTTCCAAAAGCTGTGTGGAGTCTGTGTCCATACCATAACACATTTAACACGTATCAAGTCTATGAAACTGTACATGACTAGGAGTAGTACTATTGGGCTGCAGAGCGACCACTGCACACAATAACCGATGACCATGATCAGACCAATGGCCACTTGGAGATTTATTTGGGAGCAGCGACTCACAAGTCACAACTATTTCTTTGTTTGGTTACAGACAAGTCACAACTATTTCAATTATTGGAGTTAAGGTCATTCCCTCGTTTGAGACTCACAATACATCAACGATCGAGATTTAATCACTTTTTAATATTTCTACGAACTTAATATTTATCGGGTATTTTTAACCATTGGTACATATAGAGCTCATAAACAACGGTCAAGATTTGGGAATGTCCTATGAGCCATGTTAAGGCCCGACCCGACTATTTCTACGAGCTAATTGTCCATTTCTGATCCTTAATGCAGCCAAGATTCGGAAATGCTTGTATGGACAATTATTTCTATGAGGAGTGATAAGGTCAATGACGATTTCTTATTTTTGAATTATATTGAAGTCTACAATGCATTAACGATAAAAATTTGTCCCTGTGCGTGCATCAACGATTCATAGTAATGTTCTTTCACATTCCTACACATGACTAATGAGTTGTGGGGTGGGTCATAGACTGATAGCATGGGATGGGGACCCACAAATTATTTGATATGTGAGAGTCATGACCATGATTCCATGGGAAAGGAAACTTTTAAGAGTTTTGAATTTTGAATAGGTGTGTCTATGTGTCTCATTAGGTGTCCTTTGCCTCGTGAGCTGGCAGGCAGGAGTTTTGAGCGCACATACATTTCCTCACTTGCTGCCGTATCAAATAAGGACTAGCTACCTAAAGGCTGACCTATGCCTCCTATATGTCCTACATAGTACCGCCATGTAGGACCAGCCATTAGCCATAAGCCACAAGCCATGAGCCATGAGCCAAGAGCCAAATGGCCACACACCCTTTCCTAGAACGAAAATACTTCCCTCGTCCTTCTGTAAAGTAAGAAATGATATTTTTTTGCAATGACAATATGAAAAATGGGTAGAAATATTTTCTGTATTTTTAATAAATTAATTTTACATATATGCCAAAATGTGATTAAAAATAAAAATATTTCCTTCCAGTAACGAAACAAGGAGTATTTTTCCCGGAAGGTATGTATGTCGCTAGTGGGTGTTGTACCCTTATATCCTGTGGGGACACTACATCACAACGGACGCACACTGCCCGCATCTGCCCGCAAAACCAGACTTACCCACCAAAGCAGCCCTTCTTTTTGCCCCCAAAATAAAATAAATAACTAAAGCAAGCCTTGCTTTTTCCTTTTGTCCTTTTTACTTTTTTATTTCTTTCTTTCTCTCCTAAAGTTAACAAAGGTTGTTTACTCAACCAAAAAAAAAAAAAAAAAAAAAAAAAAAAAAAAAAACTAACTAACTAACAAAGGGTGAAGAAAAAAGAATGAAGCTTTAACCTTTTCTTATAGACTTGCACCGCTTTTATCCAAAAAATAAGGATGCTGGATTCTCAAAGAGTGGTGATTTCCCTACTCTTTTTTCTCCTATTTTATCCACTTACACTCCTTTTTTATAACTAAAAAAAGAGTGTAAGTAGATGAAATAGGAGTGAGGAAATCATTGCCCTTCTCAAATAGCCAACATTTAACATTGCTAATTCTCTCCAGATTAAACTAATTTATTTGTGTTTGGTTATTGAAGATGTTGTATTCATATTTTACATTGCGGCTACTCTATACTTTTTTATGTGTCATCAATAAAATTACTATTGTTTTTAATAAATTTAAAAAAGATGAGTGCTTCTATTTGTATTATATTTATGGGCTATATTGTTAACGATATCTCTAATACAAGTGAGACCCACGTACATTGGTAAGATCCACATTTATTAAAGAAGTAGCCAACAATGTGATACAAATAATATTATTAAATAAAAATAATAATATTTCTCCAAATTTAGGTTTCACTATTTCTTCTTAATTAAACTATTTTCAAGTTGAGGGAATTTAGGTTGTAGACTCTAGTGAATACAATTAATTTTGGTTTTTCATAAACAAAGGAATTTCTCTTTGTTTAATGCATAACTTTTTTCTTTGGTAATTAAAGTAAGTAATACACTAACCAAAAGGATGACGTTATTATTATTTTCTGAATATTTTCTACTAAAAAGGAGAGCATTAAATAGCGTACCACTCTTGCAAGTTGCGAGTGTAGAAAGCACACACGAGCTTGCATTAACATGACCCTGTAAATTTTTTTATAAGGATGAGAGGAACATTCATCGTGTCATGTGTGCCCTATGTTATGCATGTACCATCATCTTCACATTATGATGCAACATACCATCCCATGATGATGATGATGATGGTGATGATAACCATGCCCTCAATTTTGTCTGCCTCTGGGAAAGAGATGTGAACTTTCCCTAAAGCTTACGTGGGCAAAAAGAGGACGAAGGAAAAGAACACAAAACGTTTTTTTCCTCTAAATTTTCAACCCAAATTATGCTTCTTCTTTTTTTGTTTTGCATCAAAATTTCAAAATTTTCTGTATCAATCTGACATACATGTCGGTCCGGAA
This sequence comes from Prunus mume, assembly GCF_000346735.1. The sequence continues at coordinate 7,069,559 of NC_024126.1, read as the reverse complement.
ACCAAAAGAATTGAGGGAAATAAATACAAGAGAATATGAATATTCTACCAACTCAACTACCTCACAAGCACTAGTCAACCTCATTGAGAAAATAATTTGTTCTAGTATATATAATTATATATATATATATGAGTATTAATTTAATTCACAATTTAAGAAATGGGTATTATTCAAAATACCAATTGCAAATGCATGTGATCAAAGGGTTTTCTTGGAATCTTCTTTCATAGGATGTGATGATTGCATGAGCTCAAGCCCATGTGAGTATTGGTAAGGTGTGTCAAAAGGGTTAAAGGTGGAAGAAAGAAAAGAGAGATTTGTGATAAGTCTTTTTCATGGGGTTTTCTCCCATTGCCTTATTAGAAAAGGCAAGTGCTCTTTCTATTTCTACAAATGTTAAGACATATAGCTAAGCTTCTTTTTTAGTAAGGCTTACAGCTACACAGTTATTGAATATGTTTTTCGCTATCTTTATAGAATAGTGTTTCTACCATATTAAAGATATTCAACTTATCATTCTACATTCTCGGAGAAAAAAATAACAGAATCCGTCATATATACTGGCCAAAAGATGATATATATGTTATATTGGAGTATGATACTCACAAAAATTTTCCTTTTCAGAAAAGCGACAATCACTTTGTATAGTTAAGTCTTTGCTAAATCGATCAAAAATTTAATATTTTGTTTGGGTAAAGTTCAAATGGGTACTAAGTCGGTCAGTAATTGGTAAAATTCGGTGAATGTGATGCACCAAATCATCATGATATATACATTGTGTAAATACTAAATACTTTCTCCTATCACATCTATGCAACGCAAGAAGACATATGATCTGAAATGTGTGGTGCAAATAGTTGCTGAAAATATCTAAAAAGCAGGTTCATATCGTTTTCATTGGTTGAATCAATTGTTTTCAGCAATATTGGAAAAGCCATTCATGATTCAAATTCAGTTTACCAATGGAATCATGCATACGTTGCTCATGATGAAGGCTTGAGGCCAAAGAACAAGCTCCTTGGTGTGTCCAAAAACATTGAGCAAGGACATAATGAGGGTGTTCTAGAGTTTAAACTCTCTAAAAGTTAGCCACATGCATGCAAACCTTAATCATTTCATGGGCATAAAAACTTTCCTAACCTCGACCTCTTGATTTTGGCTTAAATAAAATTTTTTTTTTAAAGCAAAAATAATTTTGATTTGATCTCTAGATTTTAGTTAGCAGGAAAGTTCCAAGTTAATGTGGGCTTGGTTTTTGAGGCAGTTAGGTCAAGAACATAGAGTCTTCTTTATGATGGAACCCATTTCAAAAGAGCAAAGTCTCAAGGGTAAAAATACAGAAAGTGTGAATGGAAAGAAGCTTATCCCTTTGCCATATTAATATTTTTATCCTAAAATTAAAATTATTGAGCAAGACCCAAAGGGTAGTCATCATTAGATGAGATGCTAATCTCTCTTAAGAGTTCAAAGACAAAAAAAGATGGCTCAATTTTCTTTAATCTTCACACTTGATCACATCATTTGAGGGACAGAAAGTAGGCTTAATGAATATACTAGCTCTCTTTGTAGATAGGCGTTGTACAATTGAATGCTTTAGAAAAGTAAAACCATGACATGAGAAAGGAGTCTTTTCTTTTGTAGCCAAATTTCAAAGTTCTCTGACACTTTTTTCCTTTCCATATTGAATTAGGTGCATGCTTAGAAAAAAAGGGACCCTTCATTAGACCATCAAATTGAACTAGGTGCGTTCGTATTTAAATGTATGATCCATATTGATGTCTAGTAAAATGACGTTATCAAGGAGTGATAAAAACGGAATAAGAAAAAACAAAAATGCGTTTCTGTTCAGATAGAAAGCAAACACCCTTCATTATCAATTTCCAAACACCTAATGCATTTTGATGGAACTGCTAGTTTTGGTTTTTCTTAATTGCTGAACCTAAATGTGACCATTTGACACAAGATATCATATCTTGTCCACAAGATACGAAGGTAAAATCAAATTGATTTTCATCTACATACCGACAGTCAAGCTTTTTAAAGTTGGCAAAAGTCCTCCCCAAGAACTCCACTCACTATGAATAAATAGTCATGGAAACTCAGGACAAAAAATATAAAATTGAATAAAGAAATAAGGGAATTTCATGGCAATGGATAATATTAAATTTTCAGGTGAAGCATATATGGCTCATATGTAATTAAATTTGTAATTTCTCCTCATTTAACAGAATGATCATCCACCAACAAGAAAGAGACACCTTGTCACTTGTCATATGAAGATCCTCAGGGATTTGCTGGTAAAGGGTAGTTGCTAATAACACCTCAAACTTCTAGCCCAAGTTCAACCCGACTTCGAATGATGTTTTTGGTAGACTTTGAATACTTGAACCAATTGCGTTGACAAGAATAAAAGGTCTCTCTCCGTAATGGGATAATGGTCCCAAGGTTAGGCAAGTTATCTTTTTTTTTTTTTTTTTTTTTTTTTAAAAAAAAAAAAAAAAAGCCATATTGAGGAGGAGAGTAATCGAACTTAGGACATCGGGTGCAAAGATAAATGATGTTAACCACTTCATCCACAATCAACTTGCCTTGGGCGAGTTATCCATCCTTACAGTTTCTTGGTAGCAGCCCCTAAGCTAGAGAATGCCATTATAAGACTTGTATTAGAAGCATTTGGAAACCCGAGCAAAATTAAACTGTTGCATGTTTTCGATTTTTGTGGCTAATTCAATCCAGCTATAAGATCATTTTCTCTATATTCAGCACCCTGACTTGCACAACAGCTAAACGGGAGCGGGAAAAAGTTGGAAAGAACAAACTGGTCTTAATAATTTTCTGTAAGAAAGATGAGAGGAAGCAAACATGAAAATGACAGAGAATTTATGGGCTGTTTCTATGGCTATGCACAGAAAATTTCCAAGT
>NC_024126.1:7056603-7066627 GCF_000346735.1 Prunus mume | reverse complement strand
GGAATGCAATGCAGTATAATTTGCTGGTGTGAGCAATAAAAAGGAGCTCATGGCCTCCTCCTTACTTTGTCATAAGAAATATATAGTTCAGCATTTAGACACAAGGAGTGCAAACAAGAGATTTCTTATTAGTAACTTGGTCGAGATGTATTTTCATCGTTATCATCAAGAATGAGTTTGACGCCATTGTTCTTAAGAGCATTGACAATAGCCCAAATCTTGGTGCGGTTCTTAAAACCCTTCTTCTCAAGTTCATTATTTACATTAACGTGAATCCCTCGTCCCTGCCCCTGGTCAAGACCATCCACCTTGAGTCTCTTAGCCAACACCTCTCCAACAACTGATGCTGCCTTTGCATTGCAAGACCGACCACACTCAAGCGAGCCCTTGATTGAATGTTCAATGGTAGATGCTGATGTAACAATCCGGCCATTGTTTCTGTCCACCACGTTTGCTGTAATGTACTTCAAGGATATGAACAGCCGCAGTACATACCGCTTCACAACCGTCATTCCTAGGCAGTCCTGATGTTTTATTGATAAGATACATTAATAAAAGCCAATTGGATATGAAACTATATTATGAGGAAGAAATAAAGTACTAACATTTATGTACCAAAAGAAAATACTAACGCTTTGGTATTCAACTCTCCCAGAATGGTGTGGAGATATAATCCTAAATATCCCCCTTCGGCATGTTCTAACCAATATTCATTTAAGCTGCTAACAACACAGTGACAATACACTTGCATCAAACTGGTAGCAACTTGAACCCACTTTTCGTCAAACATGTACAACCAAAGACCTATTGCTTCTACACACTCAACCGTTACAAAATCTTTCAAAGACTTATGGCTAAACAGTTCATTGTTGTAGGCCTGTTTGCCACAATGCATAGGAGCAAATAAATTCACGTTCCCAGAATTACCAGTTCAGATGCATCTCAATAGAAAATTGGTAGCAATCAGTTTGAGCCCCACTTAATTTTTGACTCTCACTCCCACAAGAAAACAATCGTTACTGCAACCCTCAAAAAATTACGCATGCTAAGTTGCTCCCAACCTCAAGAGCTTTACAAGGATACTGATTGTTAGTGTTCAGTGGTTGTAAGACTATCTTTGTAGCAGGGTCGATGATTGTAGACAGGGCAAAGCAACTATATCAATACTCTCAGAGGGATTCTTCCATGACACTACTTGAAATGAAGTGATTATGAAAACTATTTTGCTATGCTTCCAACAGAACAATTTCATGGTTATTGCCTCAAAAATTACAGCCAGTACATTCCAATAAGAACACACTTATATTTCATTTCCATATCCAATGCACACACCCAGTTCAATAAAAGAAAATGGTCAGCCAACTGTAAAACTACGCAAGAACATGCTCAATTCATTCAATGGAAAAGTCCTAGCTCAGCCAATATGCAACAGATATACTCTTGTGAAATTCGTGGGACGCCCAATATGCCTAAATTTAGCCATCAAATGGCTTCACTATAAAGGCGTAACAATAATAATACGAAAAAGATTTCAAGCAGCTAGACATTATCTCTTGCTATCAAAACTCCAAACTCTAGAAAGAAGGCTCTACACTACAGATTCTAACTTCAACTCAAACAGTAAATCGTTCACCTCCCTATGAATTTCGATCTGGAACGAAAGATTTAACGACTCAGTTCCAGAGGAGAGAACAGTACCTGATAGACGACGTCGCTGCTACAGAACACTACCTGACCGCCGACAGCAGCAATCGAGGGCACATGAGGGAGAGTGCTATAGCTGATGAGCCCACGTTTGATTCTTGGTCTCTTGGAAGATATTGGGTTCGGAGAGGATTTTTTTGGACGAATGGATTCGAAGAGGTGGGATGCGTGATAAATGGATAGGCGTAAGAGCAGTTCCAGTGGATAGCTCAGCCGAGGCAAAAGGTCCCTTGGTCTCCCAAAATCAGCTCCAGCGGTGACATCCAGCCCGCGCAAGAGCTGGGTCCATAAGCCCGTGCAAGGCCCAAGACAAGATAGGCCGAGCTGCTGTCTGAGAACAATGACGTCAGTGAAGAATTTTTTTTTTTAAAATTGAAACAAATTCTGAAAAATTACCAACAAATTCAAATTTTTTTATTTTTATATATACACTTAGCAAATTTTTATTTATTAATTTCATATATAAAAATAAAATGAATAATACTAGTCTTACCACATTTTTTATACCACAATTTTATACCACATGATGTGGCAACTGATGTGTACATACCACATCATATAAAATACTAGTTTATGTTTTTCTAATTTTATTTATTAAAATATACTTTACTCAAATAAAATTAATCCCATGTGAATAGTAATTGCTCTTGGGTTGCCATGGCAATGGGTAAAAAGGGAAAAAAAATTGCTAGGGCATATACTATTTGCGTGAACAATAACTGCCCTTACTTGTCCTTTCCTTTGCCGTTTACCATGGCAAATGGGTGAAAGTGGTCTAAGGCGGTGGGTATGTCAATATAACAAAAGTATTGTTTCTGGTTTCAAGAATTCAGTCCCGTTCTCTTGGACCCTATGGTCCAAGGAATGTGTGGTTATCAACCGTTGGATCTAATATAAGAGTTGAGAAAAAAACTAGTTTAAATATCAATATATCATATTTTATTTTACTTTTACTACAGTAAAATACTATTTTGATTATTAAAACTAATTTTTTTTAAAAGAAGAGTTTAATATCAGAGATGAAAAACATGAAGAAAAAAAAACTCATTCGCATCTAAGATTATTGTCTCTGACACCATACATCTTTCTCCTTCACGCCTAGTGAATAAGAAAACATGAATCTTTCATGAAAATATAATATCGTTGTAGAAACCCAAATATGGGTTCATGAACTGGAGAAAGAAAAAAAAACCCCAAAATTTGTTTATAAAAAAGTGAAGTTTTCCCAAAACTGAGTTCATGAATAATTCAAATCTAACATTTATAAACAGAAAATTGATCACAAAGGCAGAGAACGACAGGAAACTGACTTGGTTGTGGGTCCTTGAAATTCAATCACGTTAAAGTGTGAAGGGATGGCTTGATAGCTCCGAATTTGGGTCAATAAATTTTCTTTTGGTTCTGGAAAAATTGAATATTTGAGTCTAAATCAAGAGATGAAATAGATAACCAATAAGAATTAGAGTGAATTATAAATGACATGTGTTCTTGATTTTCGTCTATAACACTGGAGTTGAAGGTAGTCGTGGACGACAATGGAGGAAGAACTGCTAAATGTAAAGGTAATCAGGGCAAAGAATTGGTGATTTCTGACCAATGTGATACATGTTGGATTATTGATTCTGGTGCTACTGATCATATAACCTATGATAAATCATATTTCCATTATATGACTGCTCCTACCAAAACAAGTGTGGTTACTGATAATAGAAAATCTAACTCAGTCACTGGGGCTGGTTCCATTACCCTTACCCCTACCGTTTCTTTACATAAAACTTTACTTGTTTCCGCTTTATCACATAATTTATTATATGTTGGGCAAGTTACAGAACAATTAGATTGAGGTGTGCTCATGTTCTTTTCCTTTTGTTTGCTTCAAGATGTTCAAACCATGTTCAAACCAAGGAGATCATTGGGCTTGGTATTAAAAGAGTGGGGCTTTACTATGTTGATGACATTGCACCAGGTCGTGTTCATCAGGTTTGGGGCGTCACTAGCGAGAAGCATAAGAAGCTTTCATTATGGCATCGACTATTGGGACATGTTTCATTTGGTTATTTGCAGTATTTGATTCCATCTTTATTTAGTGGAGTAAAAATTTCTAATTTTCAATGTGATACTTGTATTCTTGCAAAAAAGCACTGAACTTTTTATCCACCTAGTTTGAATAAAAGCACAACTCCTTTTGATTTAATCTATTCAGATGTTTGGGGTCCATCTTCGATTATTACTGTCTTTGGTGTTTGTTGGTTTGTGATCTTTATTGATGATTGTACTTGGTTAACATGGCTTTCTATTATGAAGCATAAAAGTGAAGTTGGTTCTTTATTCAAGAATTTTTACAAGATGATTCATATTCAATATTCTCGTTGGATTAAAGTTGTTTGATCGAATACTGGAGGAGAATTTGTTAATCTCACACTCTCAGACTTTTTCATTGAAAAAGGGTATTCTCCATAAAACTACTTATCCACAAACTCCTGAACATAATGGTGTGGCTGAACGCAAAAATTGCCATATTATGGAGATTGCCGAAGCTCTCCTTATTGGGGGGTGTGTTCCCCAAACTCTTTAGGCCGAAGCTATTCAGTATGCCATCTACCTTCTTAACCATATGTCTTCACATGTTTTGGGTTTTAAAACAGCACTGCAAACATTGGCTGCTCATGTCCTTGTCAGTTCACATCTCAATCTCACTCCGCTCATTTTTGGTTGTGTGGCGTATGTCCATCTCCATAAAAATCATAGGAACAAGTCGGATCCATGTGCCTTCCGTTGTGTATTCGTGGGTTTTCCCCCCAACAAAAGGGTTATCGATGTTACCACCCATCTATTCGTCGTTTTATGTTACTATAGATGTTATGTTTGTGGAAAACGAGATGTTTTTTCTGTTTGACGTACCCAATTATGCCATTCAAGGGGAGAATGAAGTAAGAGAAGCATAAAATTGGTTTGAAGTGGAATTAAGGGGGAGAGCAAGATTTTGCGACTAAATAAGGTCCAGTCAAGATGCCAGCCGAGCGACACTGTCTAGCCCAGCTGAACTAAGCAGCCCACCTGCTAAATTGTAAAACCCTTCGCTTGAACATCGATATACCCGATCATGCTCCATTGAACATCTCTGAGGTAAGTTATTCGAATCCTAATACTGATCAAAATATTGTTGAATTTGTGAAAAAATTACCTGCAAGAGCAAACATAGGAATACCACCAAACAGGTTCTTACTAGAAGGCAAAGTGAAATATGCAATTGCTAATTATGTCTCTACACACAGATTGTCTCCTCAAGTTAAGGCATTTGTCAATTAGATGGAAGGAAGTAAAATTCCTAATAGATTGGAAGAAGCTTTGCATGATCCAAAATGAGTACAAGCAATGAATGTGGAGGTGGAGGCTATACAAAAATATAGAACATGGAAAATTATTCAGCAATCTGAAGGAAAGAAACCAGTTGGATGTCGAAGGGTGTATACATGTTTGGGGGTGGTAGAAATCTACCTAACTTGAGCACGAGAATTGGCCGGGCAAAAGAAGAATAGCGGCCGGGCTTCTCAACTACGGAGTTGGGTCGAATGAAGCTGGGCAGCTGTTGGAGGAAGGGGCTTATGAGAGCACGGCTGGATGCTTGCGTGGTTGAGAGAGTGGCCGAGTTCTGCTTGGAGTGTTGGCAGCTGTGATTTGTTCGAATGTAACTGGGCACAATTTGGTGCGACCGGAGGAGATGAATTGTAGAGTGCGGCCGGATAAAATGGGTGGAGCTGGGCAGCCAAGTGAGGCTGGGCAGTTCGAGTGGAGCTGGAATCTCGGCTGGGATTGGAGAAGTTTGCAGGCTGGGGTGTTGGAGATCTCGGCCAGGCGTGTTGAGTGACGGTGGCTGGGCAGATGAATATGCGGCTGGGTTTGAAATAGATGAGTATGGCCGACTATTTTGAGTTATGGTGGTTGCTGTGTTTGTTAAATGGAGGCTGGGATATTTGGTTTCGTGGCAAGTTGAGCTGAAACTAATTGACCTAATATATATATATATATATTAATATATATATTATATATATAGTAATATATGCATATATGGGTGAATGAATCAAGATAGTGTGGTTGAAATGCCTGGTCCATGCGGATGGGCTCAATAAATTGAAGCCCTCCATTGTGATATTATATTGCATAAATTTAATATCATTATATATATAATTATTTGTATGCATATATAAGTATATGTAAACCAAGACACCTGCGGGGCACGGCCAAGCTCTCAAATTGACGCACTTCCCATACTCTTTTCGTTTGAACTACGGATGGTCTCACAAGGAAAGAAATCAAGGGAGTTTTTATAATAACTCCGAGTGTTCTAAAACAAGAAAGAATTAAACATGTCAGAATATCAATGCAATCCTACGGATTTAGAGGGGCCTTGGAAGGAAAAGATTTTTTTAGAAGGGTTGACCTTTGGCCATTCAATGGCCACCCCATGGCCTTGCTCAATGAAGGCAGAAGACACACAACATCAGACAGACAAACCTATTTTTCATCTTGCACTTTTCTTTTTCTAGACTTAGGATTTTACTTTTCATGCACTTAGTGTAGCGAGTTCTTCCTTTTCTTAGTATAAGTTTAAATTCTCGTTCAATTTATATTTTATTGTAATTTAAATTCAAGTTTATTTCAATTGCTTTACTTTTCATTGTTATCGCACTTCAATTAAGTTTAATTTCAAGTTCGTTTTACTTTATTGTTCTTATCGCTTTCATTTCGTTCTTGCTTTATTTATCGCTTTGATTCATTTTATCGTACTTTAATTCTCGTCTTTACGTTATTTATCTTTCGCACTTTACTTTACGCATTTGTCTTTAAATTATATTTAAGTTTAAGCACCTTTACTTTACGCACTTATTCTTCGTTTCATTATGTTTTACCTTCAATCTTCATCTCCACCCACTCCACATTATTTGGTCGCTCACATAAAGCCTTGACCCCCGCGTAGTGAAAGAACCTAGGCCGTGAGAAGCTTCCTTGCTCGGCCGAACAATCATTTGATTAAAGTCAGATCTCGAACTCAACACATTCATCTACTCATATTCCATTCAAGCCCAAATTCGGTTCTTAGTGGTGGCATGCCCCGCACTCAAAAAAGAAGGACCAAAAGTTCATTCCATCGGCCGCCTCGGCCGAAAAGAGGGAAACATAAGTTGGCACGCCTGGTGAGACACACTCTATGAGCGACCGAAAGGAATGACAATATTCTTATCAGCCGATGAACTATAACGGCTATTATGGCTTGAATAGCCAATCCATCGGCCAATATCAATATAATTTTAGCCATCAAGGTGGGCCTAACAACCAATATGACTCAAGTAGTCAATTTGGTGGCCAATATGGTAGGCATAACTATGTTGGCGGATATGATCTTATAAATCAAAGTGGTTCAAATGATCAAAATGACTTTGGTAGCCAAGCTAATCAAGTCGCATGGGGGCAATATACTTACCCAGTTGGCCAAAATAATCCGGCTAATATTTATGATCAGCCTAGTTATGGCTCTCACCAAACAAATCATCCTAATGGCTATAATTGTAACACCCCGACTCTATTTAATTTCCAATGCAAATGGTAAAACTAAATTAAATGTGAAATTACGAAACTACCCTTGGGGTAGGGTATTTCGGTCATTTTCTTGTCCGGAAGGATTTTGGGACCACAAGTGGTTTGGTTGCGTAGGTGGTTCTGAGATGAATTCGTGGACAGGCGGTAGGCTTGAATCGGAATATTAACGAGGTTTTGGCGATGAAATTTCTTTCGGTGGCAAAACCGTAAATAACTTGAAAAGGGTATTTGTAAAAATAAAATCAGATTTTCAGTTCATTTTCTTTTTTTTCTTTTCTTGCCCGTCTTCTCTCTCTCCCCGACGCGAACTCTCTCTCTCTCTCTCGTCACTGGTCACCGAGCAGAAATCATCACGCCACCGCTTCCTCCGGCCACCATTCGAGGTGGTGTTGGTCCCAAAATGACCGGCTGGTCTTCTGTTTCCAACCCCAGCCAAGCTCCGTCGCCAGCAGCTGCAAATCTCGCCGGAAACTGCAGAAAATCCGGCGGTTTTTCCCGAATTTTCAAATCACTCGTTCTCTCTCATTTCTCCACCAAATTGGACGTATAAGGTATGGATTTCTACCTAATTTTCATGATCTAGCTGATGGTTGGGTAGGATTGCATCGATTTTGAGCGTAGGATGTCTGATTTTCGAATTAGGTTTTGGCCGGATTTCGGGATGAAATTCCGACCACTTCCGGTCAATTTTTGGGGTATGCCCAAGAACAAAAGTGGCTCCAAATAGGGTGTTACATCTAGGATAGGAGTCTTGAGCCGATATTTTGAGATTTTCAGGCCAAGCTTAATCGCTTTAAACACCCGCTTGCTGCCAGCGCGTGTGGCGGTGCGTGGGCAAGTGTGGTGGAGCTGTAAATCATTCCAGTGTGTTCCTTAGGTTGTCACGAGAGCGTAGGATTTCGCGGATCTCGATTCCGAGGTCGTTTGACAATCGAACGAATTATCGCATATTGTGCGTTATTCGGGTTCGATATGTTCCGACCGTTGGATCGTTTTCAAACTGAAGTATGTCCCTCTAGATACCCTTAGGATCGTGTAGGATTCGACGGCTCGTAAAACGGAGTCCCGGATACTCCGGAAATGCTAACCCAAGGGTGAAGGTTTCAGTAACTGTCCAATTGTGCGGTCGTGAGCGATCTAACCGTCCGTTTCAGACCAAACGTACAGGACGTGTATCCTAGACCCCGTAAAACCTATAGGAACTCCTGGGAAGCTAGGGTTTTATTTTAAAGTTCTATTTTGAAGCGCTTGACGCTCATCGTATTTTGCATTCTGAATCAGGTACTCCGACCCAGCATACGCAGCAGGCGGGACCCTCTAAGGGTCAAGCTGTGTGGGACTACTTGTGAGTAGACTTTTCTTTTGAAACTCAGTATGATTTCATTCATGGAAATATGGCATATAGTTTTATTATATTTATCAAGAATTTATATACGCTCGAATGAAAGTTCGAGGTTTTTATAAAACTTATTATGATATTTGACTTTTGAGAAGCTATATTTACATGCGTCTATGCATGGGGTACGTGATGGTTGATATGAGCTATGGAAAGGTAATATTTGATCTGTTAGTTGGAGTGCGTTAAGCACTAATTTATGTACCTCCCCTGATCTGATTTTGGTTACGGATATTGAATACTTTTGAAATTATGAGAACTCAGAACATCCTTGAGGGGATGTTGCTGTGGACCCTGGATTTGGGGTAGTCTGCGCGCGTAGGACTGGTATTTCAGGCGTACAAGCTTTGACTGTGTCGGCTGTACGTGCTGGCTGAGAGTTAGCCCCCCAGTTGGACGGCTCGTTCCCTAGACACATGGTGAATTGAGGAATGGCTCTGCCATGTGGACTAGTCAAACAGTCCCCCGGTTGGATTGTTTTCCCGGTACAATCAAATATTAGATATATCTGTAATATGTGTTCATATACTGTTTATGATGTTTTGTTATGCTTATGGTTTCCTTGCATGTTTTACTAAAGGTGGGGGTTATACTATTTTGTTTTCACTAGAACTGAACTTGATTTTTGTCCACTCACAACTTTCTGTTTTGCGCCCCCAGCCAGTAGCGACTGAGCTTTGCAGTTGAGCCAGACCGGGTGCAGCTTGGAATTCGAGTCTTCGTAGAGACTCTTGGTACCTTTTCCTTTCAGTTAAACGATACTTCTCGGTTGTATTTTGAATTCCGTAGATATGCTCTGTATCACCCACTGAGGGTTTAAATTTTGTGAGGCCTGGAGGCCTTGTTTGTAAATTATTTTACTGCTTGTAAAGCATGCTGCCAGTTGGATGTATTTAATTGTAAATTTTGAACAAGTTGAAATTGGGAAATGTTCAATTTACAGGGGAGACTCTGCCAAATTTTTGGTAGAAAGTCTCAGTCGTTAGTAAGTGGGCCCGGCATCGGGATGATGTCGGTAATTAGGCGGGGTCCGTCCCAGATTCCAAGGAATTTCAGGACGGTTCCTGTCAGCTTGGTATCAGAGCATTAGGTTCATTTTCCTTCGACCCCTGCGCTTTTGTTGCATTGTTGAAACTAATGATTCTATGGTTTCCTTTGTGTAGAAGCATGCATCCTCCGCGTCCTAGAACGAGGGGTGGTCGTGTTCCGAGATGGGGAGAATCCTCCACCTCCACCTTCATTACCCTCTCCACCTCTTTCACCTTCATCTTCACCATCTCCACCTGCCGAGGAGCATGATGGAGGAAATGAGCCCGGCTTGCGGCG
>NC_024126.1:7027462-7055938 GCF_000346735.1 Prunus mume | reverse complement strand
GGGCGGTACAGCCAGGTATCCTGAGAGGCAGTTTACGGCAAGTTGTTACAACTGTGGCCAGGCAGGACATGTTAGGAGGGATTGCCCGAACCGTGGGCAGGCTAGTGGCTCTGGTTAGAGGGGCGGAGTGACGTGTTTTCAATGTGGGCAAGTGGGGCACTATAAGAGTGAGTGTCCCCTTCTTGCTGTTAGTGGTACTGCTGTAACAGAGACTGGGGCCCAGCAGGGGCAAGGCAGCAGAGCTCAGAGTCAGACACAGAGTGGTGCATCGTCGTCTGCGGCGGGTTCGTCATCGTGGACAGGCGGTAAGTGAGAGGCCATATGTTGACAGCATGGACAAAGAACAACAAAATTTCATAAAGGAAATATCTGAAGTGAAAGATTTATTTATGGAGATGGCAATTTCCAACAAACTTTTGGTCCAACATTTGCATGAAATCTCCTTGCGACTTGCGATCGAAGAGCAAGTTCTTAGCCAACAAGCCGAGGAGCAAACTCTCAACCACAACCTTGATTCTCAATCACAAGAGGAAAATCCTCATATGGTTGCAAGTCGGCCACTCATTCCACCTACTCCTCTAAAGGAAAGTGAGGTTAGTAGGGAATTTAAGAGTGAGAAAGAGATGGGCGAGACGACTTTAGGATCAAATGTTCAAGTCGACCATCCTATTGAGAGCATGACATTGGTTGAGGAAAAGGAGTCCACTCAAGGGGATAAGACCCAAAAGATGGTCACCAATGAAAATTGCAATATGGTCCAACCCAAGGCAACCATCTTAGAGTGTAATGGCCTATAATCTAGTGAAGAAGAAGGTCGGAGCACGACTCAAGATGCAATAATAATAGACATGATTGTAGGAGGAAAACTCGACATTGCGAGACCATAATTGCAAGTGGTCAAGTTTATTGAGCCTCAACCAAAGGCCAAGATTGGCCGACTACGTAGACTTGGGGGGGCATGAAGGGTCGGCCAAAGTGATGGCCGAAAGTCATCTGGGTAATGCTAGTCATCCTAGTATTTTAACCCATCGCCAGCAAAATGGCAAGATCCGAGTTGAGAATAAAAAGGGCTCCAAGCTTGGAGTAAAACATGGTTGGCCACCGCCATGGTCTCCATGACAATTTTGTTCTACACGGCCACCTACTAGGTAGGCCGGTAAGATTTAAATAAAGGTCATGGTTCATTCTTGAATGAATTGGCCACTTCGTTATAAAAAAAGAAATAAAAGAAATAAAAAAGGTCTCAAGAGTGAGTTTCATCGGCGAAAGATGAATGACGCCTTGATTTTGGCCACAGAGGTGGAAGTTTGTGATTTTTTGGGCGAAAGATGACTTGGGGCCATGTCCATCACCCAAGTAATCCGCCGGAGGGATTCACATCACTTTGGGCATAATCAGATGGTTGGTTCACTCCCTGTGAATACTCAGCCACAAAATGTTCCGACCTCTCAACAAGAACAAAATGGCCCTGGCTGAGCAACGGCCCTCGGCCACGACCAAGTGTTAGTTGAAAATGTTACGGAAGTCACTGGGGAACTAGTCTTGAGGCCGAATCTGGCCACTTCATTAGAACTTCAACAACTCATGCGTGTCACGAAGACAATGGCATAGACGATGGCCACTCAAAATGCTTAAATCAATGAGAGGTTTGATTAAATGCTAGGCCAACAAAATGGCCAAAGTGGAATCGGGAGGCGCCAAATGGAGTGCCAATGGTGGGGCCTCAAGAGAAGGCCCAACCAAATATTTTTGTGAGTAAATCCGCCTTAACCAACTCCACTAGCTGGGGGCAACCCAGGCCCAACAGTTAATGTTTCGCCAATTGGCAACAACCCATATGCGGTGGCTAACCAATTCCAAGCGTTCCCGCCATACAATTAATTCCGCCTACAAGCTTATCAAGGGGCCAATTTTGTTGGGCCTCATATTAACCAATTCGCTGGAGTCGGTGGTTGGACTAATCCCGGAGGGAATGCTAACAACCCGTTGCTAGGGAATCAAGCAATCGACCGAGGTGTGGTCGAACAAATGATTCAAGATATGGTGTCCCATGCTAGGAGGATTGGTTGGCCAGTATACCGAAGGCCATATTCGAAGCACTATGTTCAAGAGGAATTTTCGAGGGGTCCCAAGCTTCTGGGTTTAGCACTATTTCGGGAGATGGGCTCCAATCGACAGTCGAACATATTGGTCGATTCACGATTCAATGTGCAGAGATTGGGCATCATGAGGCCTTGAAACTAAGGTTATTCTCAAGTATACTCACGGGAGCAGCTTTCTCGTGGTATGTCAAACTTCCACAAAACTCCATCCCAAATTGGCAAGTCATGGAGCAAATCTACCGCGAGCAATTCTATCGGTTGAAGCTGGAAGTCTCAATGGCTAACTTGGCAAAGAGAAGGCAAAAGCCAAATGACTAAGTCCAAGAATACTTGGGGCGATTTAAAGAAGCAATGGCTAGGTGCATAGTTAATATGCCAGAGCTCGAATTTGCGAAATTGGCCCAAGGAGGCTTGTTGCTTGACATTCGAAAGAAATTCGAAGGAATTGAGTTTCGTGACATTTATGATCTCCTATTTCGGGTGGACCGATATGAAGCCCTTGTAAAGGAGGAACAAAAAAAAGGGTGGCAGACACCTCAACCAACCTTTTATAAGAATTCGGCCAAACCCTCTGGGCCTAGAACTATGGTAGTCCACACGGTGGACGTTGAAAGGTATAGAGTAGGAAGAAAGAGATCAAGAGGTTTTCCTAGAAGAGGAAGAAGAGTCGGTCGGGGTAAACTTGTGCTATGCAGTCGATGCCAATGTGAGGTGACTCTCAAAGTAATTCCGCCAAAGCCCAAGGAACGTACCAAGGGGTTGATTAAGGAGAGAACCAAGTATCAAGTCCAAGTGGGTAGATCTAGAAGTTTTGAGAGGAATACGATAACAAGTCCGGCCGAGAATTATAGCCTACAAAGCCCAATGGGCAAAATGGAAGTAAAGCCGAACAAACGACCATTGTATGACTACCAAGATAGGTCATGATATCAGCTTAAGAGGAGAAATCAACATGCCTTTCTAAGGTATGAAGACATTAATTCGCTAGACTCAAGCTAAAACAGAAGCATGTGGATCTCAGTGGGTGAGGCAAAAGCCGAGATGTGGCCTATGTATTAAGACCCCACCCCGCAAACGATAGTGGTGTTCCAACTTTCAAAGGTGTCAAACATAAAAGCGAGCCAATGGTATAGAAGCAGAGGCCAAAACTCTCACCGGTACCCCTAAGCAAACGAGAAGGGCTCAAAGGCAGTATGCAACCACTTGCAAGGCGAAGTTAGAATGGGCGGACTAAAGCCAAGCTCAACTTGACCGATTAGTCGAGCTTCAAGAGAAGCTTCAATTGGAGGAATTGGAGTTGGCCAAGGCCGATGCCGTCGCTTCCTTGGAGGCAGCCTCGGCCGAGGAGATGAAAATACATTGGGAATGGGTGAATGGCCTAGTCGTGGTAATGGCCTCAGAAGAGCCAATCTCGGAATTTGAGGCCCATTGAACTAGGGCTTTTAAGACAAAAAAATTCTAAGTCTGAAGTTAGTAGGCCAACCAAAATGGTGGGCAAGAAACCTTTGAAGGGTGAGAAAGCTAGGGTTGGTTGACCGAAAACCAAACCTTTGGTTGCCAAGACTCCGATAGTGACCAAGGGAGCTCAGCCCACCGAGCTTAAGAAGAAAGGAGAAAATGACCAAAACAGGGTCGAAGAAACTAGGGGTGAGCTCCATATGAAAGAAGGTGGGCCAAAGGCGGAGGAAGACCAAGTCATAGTCGAGACCGAGGCCGAGGCCAACATAATAGGAAAAGAGACCGAACGTACGGCCGAGGGAAGACAAGAGGCCGAATATACGGTTGAAGGAGAAGATAAAGAGATGCTAGAAAACCACCAGCCCAATTTTGCATCGCCCGAAGGTTTGAAGCTGAAGATTATGGAGATGAAGGGTATAGAGCATCTTGAAAATGAGTGCAAGGAAATGATGACCAAGTTTAAAAATGAACTAAAAATGGGCAAGGTCAAAGTGAAGTTGGAGACTTTGACGAGGTAGATGCCATGGTTGTTACACTCCCACTATTTTTCGAAGCTCGGCCGTATCAAACTAATTTCATAGACGGAGATGTGCTCGATGAGGTTGAGTCCATGGTCCAAATGGAAGGGGCCAAAGAGATTGAGGTGACCCAAGAAATTCTAAAGGAAGGGAATGTCCAACCTTGCATCATGGTGCCCAAAAAGGAGAAAAAGTTGCCCAATAAGGTGTGCTATGAGATGCCCACCATGAAAATGTCCTCCCACCTTAAGCCCTTGTATGTGGGCAAAATCCTTGTAGATACGGGGGCTACGGTCAACATCCTACCAACCTCAATCATGAGGAAATTAAAGAAAGGCTCAGATGAATTAATTCCGACCGAGACAACGGTCAGTGGGTTCGTGGGAGACACCACGACTTCAAGGGGGATTATCCCACTCCAAGTTAGAGTGGTGCAAAAAGTTAGAATGGCCGCCTTCTTTGTAGTGGAGACAACAACCCATTTCAATACTTTGTTGGGCTGAGATTGGATCCATGGAAGCATGTGTGTACCCTCAATTTTTACAATTTTGGCATGAAGAGACTGTTCAGGCCGATGCACGGCCTTTCATGGTCCCCGCCAATGCGATGGAGGCATAGTATTATGAGGATGACATTGGGCCTCTTTATTTTAAGGGGCCAGATAGGAACGGTCGACCTACAAGAGTCTCGGCCTAAAATTTGATAGACTTGGGGGCATATGATGCCCAAGAAGATGGGAAGCGCCCCAATATAGCTAATTTTTTCTCCCTCAATGAGTGATACAAACATAGAGGAAGAGAAGAAGGCCGCGATGGAAGACACTTTGAGACGGCTATATGGTTTTTGGGTCGAAAGACCGGCCGAGCATGGGTTCACCGCCACCTTAGTGTAATTTCTTCATAAAGGTCCAGAGGAAGATACACTTGAGCTCGAAGAAGTAGAGTTGGCGCCAAGTGAGATGGATGATTCGAAGGCAGAAGTCCAAGACCTTTTGTTAGAAATCAACTTGGGGACGGAAGACAACAATTGACCTTAATGGCGGTAGACTCCACCACATCGGCCTAAAAAATGAGGATGTGAGCTCTCTAACAAACATAACGCTTTGAAAAAGCATTAAGGGATAATAAGATCACCTGAAAAGTTGGGCCACTTTGGGGTGCCTCGAGAGGGCGAGTCAAGGAAGGGTCCGAGCTTATGGCAAAAAGAGGCTGAAGTTCAGCCTCAATGGCCGTGGTGTCGGCCGAAGAAAGTTCAAGGCCAAAAATGGCCCGCTAACATGTTCAAACATTGAAAATAAGGAATTAGAGGCAAGTGTAGAAGAAATTTTAAAAGTATGAAATTTCAATGAACCTGAGAGTTCGGAACATGTGGGAAGTCTTCCTCGGTCAGTTTGGCCACATACTCATGGGCGTGATCATTGGGCATGGGAATAATCTCGTGTGACCCCATGGAAACATCCTCTGGGTGCCCCGTGGTATTGATGTCGGCCGACTAAGTTCAAAAATATAGTATGTTTAAAAGAAGTAAAAGAAAATTCAAACGGCTAAGGAGATGAGTTTACTTCATCCTCGCCCACCGAAGTCATGGCTTGCGCCCTAATTCCATTCTCAAGTGTGGAAGGTTGAGTTTCCTACATTTTTGGGCATAAGGATGAGTTTTTGCCCTTCAAAATTAAATGAATGGAAGAATGTAGAGATATAAGCTTACCAGAGCGGCGGACGAAGTAGTGGCCGATTGCACGGCCCCGGCCAAATGAGAAGAGGAAGGATGCTTCGCCGGCCTTGGGGAACCTGCAATAAACTTATTTTAGACACACCAAAAAAAAAAAAAAAGTGCACGGCCAAACCTTGAGGTGAAAGGTTCCACGGATCTTTTTTGGGCCGAAGGAATGTTTATGAGGGCACAATATTTCCGGCGGGAGTATCTCCTAGAAAGTGGGAGGCTTAATCTCTTAGAGGTGCCCATCAAGAATTTAGAAAGCTGGAAGTGCAAATCTTTAAAAGGGCAAAAATAATCATGGAGAGTAGCTTACCTTAGATGGGGGCGTTGGGCCTTTTCTCGCCCCGCCCAGAATTTGCATATGTAGATCTGGCCGAGCTCTCTCTCTCAACAATGTCGGCGGGAGGATTTTCCTTCTCAGCGATGTCAAAAAGAAGAAAGATAGCCAAAATTAAAATAAGGAAAAAATAGGTAAATATTTTACCTTTTGCTTGGGCATTCTTCTTCTCTTTCTCTTGCTGAAAGACCAATGAGCATGGGCAATGCCTGAAGATTCTATCTTCAATCTCTGAGTTTGGTTGAGAAAACCAACCGGCCGACATTTTTTTCCACAAGTGGATGAAAATGTTAGAGTCACCAAACCGAGGATTTCTAATCGGAATGCTAAAGGATTTCACCAAGTCTTGGTTGAAATTCGTCAAGGTGGTGACTTTTTTTTCATCATTGAATTCCACCCGCCAAGAGGAAAGCAGGTTGACAGAATCCATGGGTGGTATCGGGATGCTCTGTATGAAACCATGCTGGTAGCCGGCGGTGGGAGGATAATAAAGCTCACCACCACAATGATAGTTGCTACCTTTGTTCACCATTAGGCCGTATGGAAGATCTCGGCTGATGAGGATACTTGCCTACATATTATGTCTCTCCTCTTTTGTCTCCGCCATGGGATATGAGGAAAGATCCAGGGCTAGATAATCAGGGAAACGGTGATATAGGCAAATGGAGATATGTTCCCTAGTCGTCTCCTGGCACTCATAGAAAAATTGGAAGTAATCCTAAACATAATGCTTCCGGCGTGGGGTGTTGAGCAAGGGCAGACCCAAAAGTGCTTTATCATTTGGGCAAACGGTGGTGGGGCTTAACTTCGAAAAATATAACTGGAGCCATAATTGAAAAATTCATGTAGGGTCAGAAGCATGATAATCCATGGGTTTAGTGATTACCTCGCGGAGCCCTCTATAAAGATAGGTAAGAAAGATAGGGCTCATGGCCACTTGATAGTCATCTGCAAGTACCTCCACCAAGGCTTGGAATTCCTTAGTAACCCTGCCGGATTTTGAGCATGCCAAGAACTTGCACAACCACATCACAAGAAAATCTAGATGCTCAGTGTAGGATACGCCATTGATGGAATGAGGGTCGGTGGGATCTCCACCATGGCCAAGATACGTCTTCACCCAACTCCCCGAGGTTTTGTTTGACTTGTGAAAATCTAAGCCCACTTGGCCTTCGGGAAGGTTGGCGGCCGAGAAATTATCTCCATGAGGGCAAAGGCCAGCGATAGCGGCCAAGTTTAGCAAGTTGGGCGTCATCATCCCAAAACGGAGCCTTATGCAATTGGTGGAGGAAGACCAAAAGCATAGGGCCTTGAGGATGAGAGATCAGTTGCAAGGAAAGGGGCTTCCAGCACATAGGAGCAACGTATCATATATTCCAATTTTCTTCCAATGGCCCTTCAATTTTGGTTCGAATGCCTTGAAATAATGATACCAATCAAACTTGCCATCTGCCGAGCTTGAGTGGTCGGGCTTCCTAGCGGCAAATGATGTTTTCTTTGATGGGGCTTCTTTAGTAGCAGCGAAATCCGTTTTGAGAGGAGTTCCCGTCGGCCAACCTTTGAATGGCTTAGAGCCCTCCCAAACGGCCGCCCAGGTAAAGTTTGAAAAATAAGTTGGGTCATTTCTCAACTATGTCACCCACACCTTCGCCACCTCCTCCGGATAGGAGGAGAAAAATGGGCCAAGAATATATTGGGCGGAGTTGGGAAAGGCATTGAGAAAGTAGGCAAATACTTGCTTGCCTAAGTCTTTGTCCATGACCACTTTCATATCTTCAAAAAATTGGGCACTATCACTTGGAATGGATTCCATCCTACAAACATGAATGAAAATCGAATCAAAGAAAAATATAGTGAAGCAAGCAAGATTCGAATCAAGAACACGAAGAACATCATGGCACTATTCACATATTCAAAGTTTCAAGCCTAAACTATTGAAGGCTATAGATGCATCAAAATCATACTAAAATCAACCAAGAGTTAGTGCAACGTACGTAGAAACTTGCAAATTTCAAGTTTGACGTTGATTCGGGTGGATTTGGTGTGCGAAATGATGAATGTGAAGACAAAGAAGATATGAGTTTTGAGAAAACCTTCTAAAAAGCCTATAGCTATGGTGGAAGTGTTTATGTGAAAATGAAAGAGAACTTTTGGATATTTGTAATATCTAGAGTTTTTAACGGATAGGAAGTTCAAAAGTCCCTCTAATTTAATTGGTGTCTTCCTAAATTCCTACCCGATTCAAAATTTAATAACGTGCAAGGCAAGTAAAAAAGAAAAATCTCAAATTTCAGAAATTAAAATGTTTTAGGTTTCAATTTGCTTACCTCTACACAAATTCCGAGCTAAACAAATCGGGGGGCAATGTTTGGGTGTGGTAGAAATCTACCTAACCCCGGGCACGAGAATTGGCCGAGCTAGCGGCCGGGCTTCTCAACTACGGAGTTGGGCCGAATGAAGCTGGACAGCCGTTGGAGGAAGGGGCTTGCGAGAGCACGGCCGGATGCTTGTGTGGTTGAGAAAGTGGCCGGGTTCTGCTTGGAGTGTTGGCGGCCGGGATTTGTTCAAATGTAACTGGGCACAATTTGGTGCGACCAGAGGAGATGAATTGCAGAGTGCGGCCGGATTGGAGAAGTTTGCTGGCTGGGGTGTTGGAGATCGCGGTCGGGTGTGTTGAGTGATAGTGGCTAGGCAGATGAATATGCGGCTGGGTTTGAAATGGATGAATGCGGCCGACTATTTTGAGTTATGGTGGTTTCTGTGTTTGTTACATGGAGGCTGGGATATTTGGTTCCGTGGCAAGTTAGGCTGAAACTGATTGACCTAATATATATATTAATATATTATATATTATATATATGTACTAATATATGCATATATGGGTGAATGAATCAAGATAGTGTGGTTGAAATGCCTGGTCCATGCGGATGGGCTCACTAAATTGAAGCCCTCCATTGTGATATTATATTGCATATATATATAATTATTTGTATGCATATATAAGTATATGTAAACCAAGAAACCTGCTGGGCACGGCCAAGCTCTCAAATTGAAGCCCTTCCCATCCTATTTTAGGTTGATATATATATATATATATATATATTATATGGATGACAATGTAAGAGAAATCGGATGCCCAAGTTTAAGCTAACGATTATTGCCCAGATTTTCGGAGGATTACGTGGACGTGACGGATGGTCTCACAAGGAAAGAAATCAAGGGAGTTTTTATAATAACTCCGAGTGTTCCAAAACAAGGAAGAATCAAGCATGTCAGAATATCAATGCAATCCTACGGATTTAGAGTGGCCTTGGAAGGATAGAAGTTTTAAAAGAGTTGACCTTTGGCCATTCAATGGCCAGCCCATAGGCTGACGAGTGCCCTATATAAAGCTTGCTCGATGAAGACATCAGACACACAACATCAGACAGACAAACCTATTTTTCGTCTCGTGCTTTTTTTTTTCCTAGACTTAGGATTTTACTTTTCACGCACTTAGTGTAGCGAGTTCTTCCTTTTCTTAGTATAAGTTTAAATTCTCGTTCAATTTATATTTTCTTGTAATTTAAATTCAAGTTTATTTCAATTACTTTACTTTTCATTGTTATCGCACTTCAATTAAGTTTAATTTCAAGTTCGTTTTACTTTATTGTTCTTATCGCTTTCATTTCGTTCTTGCTTTATTTATCGCTTTGATTCATTTTATCGCACTTTAATTCTCGTCTTTACATTATTTATCTTTCGCACTTTACTTTACGCATTTGTCTTTAAATTATATTTAAGTTTAAGCACCTTTACTTTACGCACTTATTCTTCGTTTCATTACGTTTCACCTTCAATCTTCATCTCCACCCACTCCACATTATTTGGTCGCTCACATAAAGCCTTGACCCCAAGATAGTGAAAGAACCTAGGCCGTGAGGAGGTTCCATGCTCGGCCGAACAATCGTTTGATTAAGAAATGAAGTAGTTTCCACAAGCATGGGTTGGGAGGTTTACTAAATCAATGAAAAAGTATGAATATCACCAAGGTAATTCAGATTATACCGTATTTATCAAACGTAGGGATGGTAAGGTTACTTTACTGATAATCTATGTAGATGATATGCTTGTTATAGAAGTACTTAGCTTTAGAGTTTGAGATGAAGGACTTGGGGGTTTTAAAGTATTTTCTAGGAATCGAAATGACTTGTTCTACTACTAGTATCTGTCTTTCTCGAATGAAGTATGTTCTAGACTTGTTGACAGAGACTGGTATGTTAGGGTGTGCAACAGTCGAAACCCCTATTATGCAGAATCATCACCTAGCAATTTATCTTGATCAAGTGCTAACCAACAAGGAAAAATGTAAGAGGTTAGTGAGAAAACTAATTTATCTTTCGTACACTCGACCAGACATCACATATGTGGTTAGTGTTGCTAACCCGTTTATGCCTTCTCCTAGTGAGGATCACTTAGTAGTAGTTATGAAGATTTTGAGTTATTTGAAGAAAGCTCTAGGAAATGGCTTGATATTAAGAAAACTAGAACATTTGGATGTCAGGGGTTATACAGATGCAGATTGGGCAGACAATATTACAGATAGACGTTCTATATCACGTTACTTCACTTTCATTAGGGGTAATTTGGTTACATGACATAGTAAGAAGTAGAATGTAGTGGCTCGATATGCAGCTGAGACAGAGTACAGGGGTGTGGCACAAGGAGTTTGTGAGCTTCTTTGGCTAAGGATGCTCCTTTTTGAAATTGGTTTTCAACCATAGAAAATAATGGAGCTTTTATTGTGACAATCAAGCTACTACGAAGATAACAAATAATCCAGTTCAACATGACAGAACTAAGCATGTTCTGTCATGTTGAAGTGGATAAGCATTTTATCAAGGAGAAGGTAGGAAATCTAATTGATATACCGTTTGTAAGGTCAGAAGAATAGCTGACATATGTCTTAACACATGTAGTGTGGGCATGAGAGATATCTAAGCACCAACTTGAGGGGGAATGTTGGCGTGAGCCTTGATTTCCTTGTGTGATTCACATTATGTAATTAGAGTAATTACCTAGTTAGGATTCCTTGTAATTAGCTAATTACTTTTCTTGTAGGAAAAGTCAACTTGTACATGTATATATATTCTCGTTATGGAGAAATATGAAATACAATTCACAAATACTCAACCGTGTGTTTTAGTTTGAGTCTTTAATCCAATGAAACCCAATTCTATATATTAATTCAATCCCAATCACCAAATACGGGTGTCTAGAGACCAATTTATGATGTTCATGGAATCAATCAAGTTTGTTCTATGGGCCTAGAAATCCAATAATATCAGCCCAGTCCTTTGATCTCCTACATAAAAACGGCACCGTTTGCACTGATAGAAAAATCAAACACCAAGTCCCAACCGCATACGCAACCCAACCCACATAGTGTGGAGAGTGCCTCTAACTCCATAACACGTGGAAAGCCACCCCAACCCTAACCCTCCTTCCTTCCTTCCTTCCTTCCTTCCCCTCTTTATAAAATCTCAAATCCACCTCCCATTTTCTGAAAACCTCGAACCAACCACACCGGGTTTTTGCTTCTCTCACCCGACACAGCACAACAATATCTGTACACCATCACCTGGAAACTCAATCCCAGATCTGATACCCACCGCCCTCGCTGTCTTCGCCGATCGTCTTCTCTCTCCTCAGGTCCCTTCCCATCTAAATCCCCAATTTCTCATCTTATAAATCTATACATGTATATATATATGTTATGAGATTGGTCTCACTTTCTGATTTTAATGATTTTGGGGTTTTTCAGGTTGATTTTTGATAACGATGGTGTCTGACGCGAGCAAGAAGAAGGCGGCACAGAAGAAGGCGGCGGCGGCGGCCAAGAGAGGTGGAAAGGCGGCGGCGTCGTCGAAGTCGGCTGCGACCGAGTCGCAGAACGGAGCTGATAAGCTATCGAATGGCGTCGGGGCGATGCATATTTCGGATCGTAACTGCACCGGCGTTCTCTGTTCGCATCCTCTGTCTAGAGATATCCGGGTATTTATACGAATATGATGTCGTTTTCACATTTTTCATCTGATTTTGTCTTGTTAAATTCTTATATGGTTTACATAAAGTTCGCGTCTTTTGTGTTTTGGGTAATGTAATAGCTGTTTTTCTTACTAAAAAAAATATACTGGAACCTCTAGGTCTGGATGAATTATCTGATAGAGCATGTTCAGCAATCTTTGTCTCCCTTTTGAAAAATATAAAAACACTGTGGCGAAGAAGCCTTTAGGTGTTCAACGTTCCATTCAGGTCTATATATTTGCTTAGTTTGTTTTATTTCCTTTCAAAAAAGTAATGCAAGCCTATTTCTTTGCTATATAACTGTGTATCTGTATATAGGTATAACTGTGAGCACACGTGATTGGTGCGTGGGAGAAATGGGTTAGTTTGGTTAAGCTGTAAATATGGTTGAATGGGGGAAGACAATGTGTTAGAGCACCATCCGTTAGATTCAGTGTTTATTTTCTTTTATATTTTATATTTTCATTTTATTTAGTAAAATTCTTATAGCATTTGTTTCAAGGTTTTAGGCATATGTAGAATTCTTATAAATTAGTTTTAATGTTTTGTGGATGTAGTTGTTTTGCCTATCCCTCTATCAGGAGGTTTTCTTGTTGATGGTGTGTTTATAATTTTAAAACTCGATCCTAGTTTGTTAAAAGTTCTGGTCTGGTTTTAGTTTCCTATAATGGTTGAAGTTGTAGATTAATCCATCTCATTCTCTTTTCATTTTCTGAGTATTGGTCTATAGGTGACTTTCCCAATTGAAATGGCTGGTAGTAGTGATGAATTAACATTTTTTTCTTTTGGTCATTGCAGATAGAGTCTCTAACAGTTACCTTCCATGGACATGATCTGATAGTTGATTCTGAACTGGAGCTTAATTATGGCAGGTTTGTTGTAGATGCTTCATTCAAATATGAGACAATCAAAATTGGATTAATTTTTTATATGTATATATGACGCTTCTGTATTTTTTCTTACTTTTCAGACGTTACGGTTTGCTTGGTTTGAATGGGTGTGGTAAATCTACCCTCCTAACTGCAATAGGCTGCCGAGAGCTTCCAATTCCAGATCACATGGATATCTACCATCTCAGCAGGGAGATTGAAGCTTCAGACATGTCTTCACTTGAGGCTGTCATTAGTTGTGATGAGGAGAGGATAAGGTTGGAGAAAGAAGTTGAAGAACTGGCAGCTCAGGTAAGCTAGATTGAATTAACAGTTAATTTCAACCTTGAAGAATACTTTGCTTTTTTGATTTTAAAAGAATTCTGAAGTACAAAAACCAGTGTTTGATTATACAAAGTAATTTGCATAGAGTAAAAGTTAAAAGCTAAAAGGTCTGCATACGGATAGAATATGAGAATCGTGTTTAAATTTGTAGTTTTTTAGCCCTGTGTTACCTTGAATTTTTTAGCCATATTAAAATAGCTACTTTTAAATCTCCAACAAATCATAATTTTTGAATAGTGAAAAGCAAAGAAATTATTTTCAGATGTGAATTATGGTAGCTTTGTTAGGCAGCTTGCTTCTTTAGTATATATTTCTTATGACTTCTTTTACATTTTTCAGGATGATGGTGGTGGAGAGCAGCTTGAACGCATTTATGAGCGCCTTGAAGCATTGGATGCAGCCACTGCAGAGAAGCGTGCTGCTGAAATTCTATATGGTCTTGGGTTTGACAAGCAGATGCAAGCAAAGAAAACTCGGGATTTTTCTGGTGGTTGGAGAATGAGGATTGCACTTGCACGTGCTCTGTTTATAAACCCAACCATCCTGTTGCTTGATGAGCCCACCAATCATCTTGGTAAGCTTAAAGTTTAACTGGTTTGACATTTTAGTTATTTTGTCATAATTTTTTTATAATTTTGATTGCACTCTTAATATGCATGGAGCAGAAATCTGTTCACTCTAATGATATGCTTGGCTTGATAGTTCCAATTTTTTTGATTTCTTGTTTTTTTTTTTTTTTTGCATGTCTTTTTTATGGCTTAAGCAGAAATTTGTGGTTTTATATCTTGGAAATTCCCCACCATATATTTGCAAATTATAGTTTGCTCCAGGGCCAATTTCTGATCTTTGAAATGGCCTGCCCTCTACTGCCAAATGATAGTCTGCTCTAGAAGCCAATTTCTGGCAGTTGGTAGGAAATTTTTCTGAACTGTCCTTTTTGTTATCAACATTCATTTTGTTATATAGTTTGACTTTCACATTGCTACTGATTTTTAAGAATTTAGTTGAATTTGGTCTTACATATGTTTGTGAACTGGTTGTCCTGCTGTAGCTGTTTGACTCATTTCATCTGTTAATGTGCTTGTCTTTTATGTCAAGACAGCATATTTCAATGACTTTAAACTCATGGTTAGTTGTCTTACTTTGGTAACAGATTTAGAAGCCTGTGTGTGGTTGGAGGAGACCTTGAAGAACTTTGAGCGCATCCTGGTGGTGATTTCACACTCCCAGGATTTTCTTAATGGTGTGTGCACAAACATCATCCACATGCAGAGCAAGAAACTGAAGATCTACACTGGAAACTATGATCAGTATGTTCAGACCCGTTCTGAACTAGAGGAGAACCAGATGAAACAGTATAAGTGGGAGCAGGAACAGATTTCTAACATGAAGGAATATATTGCTCGGTTTGGGCACGGGTCAGCAAAGTTGGCTCGTCAGGCACAGAGCAAAGAGAAAACCCTAGCAAAAATGGAGCGCGGTGGGCTTACGGAAAAGGTGGCCAGAGACAAGGTTCTAGTATTCCGTTTTGTTGATGTGGGAAAGCTGCCACCGCCCGTACTTCAGTTTGTAGAAGTCACATTTGGTTACACTCCTGATAATCTGATCTACAAGAACATTGACTTTGGGGTTGATTTGGACTCGCGTATAGCTCTGGTTGGGCCAAATGGAGCCGGAAAGAGTACTCTCTTGAAGCTGATGACAGGGGAGTTGTTCCCTACTGATGGCATGGTTCGGCGGCACAATCACCTTAGAATTGCTCAGTTCCATCAGCACTTGGCTGAGAAGCTTGATATGGAACTGTCTGCCCTGGCGTATATGATCAAAGAGTACCCAGGAAATGAGGAAGAAAAGATGAGGGCTGCAATTGGTAAGTTTGGCCTATCGGGTAAGGCACAGGTAATGGCAATGAAGAATTTATCGGATGGACAGAGGAGCCGTGTGATCTTTGCTTGGTTGGCATTTAGGCAGCCCCAATTACTTTTGTTGGATGAGCCAACAAATCACTTGGATATCGAGACAATTGACTCACTGGCTGAGGCACTGAATGAGTGGGACGGGGGTCTGGTTCTTGTTAGCCATGATTTCAGGCTCATAAACCAGGTAGCTCAGGAAATTTGGGTATGTGAAAATCAAGCTGTGACCCGGTGGGAGGGCGATATTATGGACTTTAAGCGGCACCTAAAGGTTAAGGCTGGTTTAGGTGAATGAGGCTGCGGCGGACACCCACTTCCATCAAAGTTTGTAGTAGTTCATTTGTTGGCCTTGCTTTACACTTAAATGAGACAATGTAGTGAGGGTACTTTTTACTATTTCTGAGCCATGTCTTCTCAGACTGACTATGACGGAAGACGAGCGGAATGGGCGAAAGGCTTGGTTATTGTTTCAAGCCGGCGGCAGTTTCTATGCCCTTAGCCCAACGTGTAGGTGGGATTTTTTGTTTACATTGCGCATGTTTGGACTTTCATATTTTGCTTGGTTAGTAGCCAAGTCGATTACATTATAGTTATTTTAGGTAGATACATTGCCTATGTCTTGTTCTTTTCCTTGAAAATGTTGTACCTGCATATTATTTATAATATTGGAAATTCTATCTCGGCTCGCCTCACTGTTTCATGTCATGGCATGTGGCTTGGGATCATTTTATTTCGTTGTGGATGTGGCTCTTGCAATGTGTTACATTTACCAGAGAATAATTTCTACGGAACAGAAATGGTTAGAGACCATTTAAGAACAATGAAAAGGAGGGAAATTGTAGAGCAGATTCCTGTTGCATGATTTTGAGCGGTTTGGTTGATGGATTTTGTTGGAAATGTGATCAATTTTTTCTCTCTATTTGCGTGATGCTCTGTCTGCCTAGAAAATCTAGGAAATTGGCCAACGATCATTTAACCAATAACATTTATGATTTGTCTGAGTGTCAGGAATATGAAACAGAATTGTTATTTGATGTCGTTAAAATATGAAACAGAATTTGAAAAAAGTAATTAATTTGCCCAAACCCTATGCCAGAGAACTTCAGTGATAGTGATGATGAAGACCCAACGCATATCCACCGCCAACAAGCTTAAGCAATACCTGAAGACGGATACGAACTTTGCAAGAAGAGGAAAAAGTAATAACAGTAGAAGAAAATGAAAAAAAGAAGAATGTGTAGAAGAAAAAGAGGAACCCAGGAAAAGTACCAGCCATTGGAATCACCCTAATGGCTTAACCCTTTCCAAAACTCGAATTTACCCCTAAATAGTAAGTCATGTGCCACTCACGTGATTAAAACTAACAGAAATTGTAACAAAAGGACTCAATTGGAACTAATTAGAGAGTTTGATGACCTAATTGTCTCGAAAAAAAGTTCGGGACACAATTAAAACTCGATTAAAGTTCACGAACTTCTATAGTTAATTAAAACCCTAAAATATATAAGGTACCTCAGTGGAGCCCAATTGGGTGTTGGTTGACTGGGCGAGCACGGCAGTGAGGACTCTGATTCAAGGGGCGTCATCTTTCAATCATGGCGGCTGTGAAGTTAAAACAAAATAAATAAAAACTCAAGTTAGAATCTAGGGGTATTATGGGTACAAGGCTGGAGTTATATTGAAAAATAATAATAAAAACAAAAATATTTGGTGGGGTTAGGTCGAAGGGACATTTTGGAAAAAGCAAAAGGAGAGAAAAAAAATTTAAAAGAAGCAAAAATGGACAAAAATGCCCTTATTTATTTTTAGATTTTCTAAGGAATCCAATACATTTGCATGTCTTTGATTTGAAAATTGAGTGGTTTTTTTGTCTTTTTTGAAAAAGCTTTGGTTTTTTCCAAAAGTGAAATTTTTTTTTATGTCTAAAACCTAAAAAACCTTAGGTGGAAATAGGAATCAGAATGGCAATAGCTTGACTAAAACTTTCATATAGGAAATGCTTCTATGGATCACAATAGCATTTTGCTTTTCATAAGGAATCACATGTTTACCTTGATTTCCAGTTTTTGTTTTCTAAGACCAATATTATAAAGGTCCTTTAATAAAATGGCGGAGATCAAAGCGGTTGACCAAAACAGTGTTATGATAAAATAATCCAACCACAAATATACTTGTAATAAGAAGGCCCATCATGGCAACAGTTAGGTTCGACAGCAAGCAAGATGAAATTGAATCTCTGCACCAAAACATCTGTTGAAAAGGCTTGTTTACTTTTAAATTGCATGCAGATAGTGCGTTCGTGTGCGTTTAAACCAGCAGACATAGCCGAATCGAGTTGAAAAAAACCGAAAAAATCGTGTTAACTAAAAAAGTCAATATAGACT
This sequence comes from Prunus mume, assembly GCF_000346735.1. The sequence continues at coordinate 7,038,224 of NC_024126.1, read as the reverse complement.
CAAAAAATGAATTGGACTGTATTGAATCGGTTCCCGTCTCGGTTCTTGTCATGAAAAAACCAATCTAAAATGAACTGGACCAATTAAGTGTAGTTATTCATTTATATTTAAATTTACTATTAACCCTAATTAATATTCAAATCACAATAGTAATTAACCCCAAGTAATATCTAGATACTTTAGCTCAATTAATACCCAAATGTCTTAGTCCTAACTTATACCAAATTAAATAACAATTCTAACCCCACGTATTTTTCTTTTTTGTGAACCATAGTTGTTCTTCTTGTTGCGCTTCAGTCTCTCTCTCTTTTCCCTTCTCTTCCTCTTTATCTCTTCTACAACTTTCTCTCTTCTTCCTATTTTCACTTCTTTCTATTTCTATCTTCTTCACCTATTATTCCAAACCAAAAATCGGCCGAATCGAGCTAAAACATCATCATTTAGACACTTTGTATGAAAACCAAACCGAATCGAACTGTGTATAAGTTTCAATTTCGATTCAATTCATGAAGTAAACCGATCCAAACTGACCGTGCCTACCCCACTTCATACCCGATTTTGGCATTTGCACTGCGGCTTCTCCAAAGATTCTGAAATCATGGCAATCATTTTCTAGTTGTCGTGGTCGCTAGCTTCTCTTATGTTATATATGTTGGAATCTGAGCCCTACTCCACCTGGTCTAACTATCTCTAAGATTTCCTTGAGTTGTGCTCTACTATCCCGATAGGCTGTAGTCGAACCATACTCGGATACCAATTGTTGTATTATGCACCGATATTAACCAAACCTTAACCATCTAGGTTGAATACCTTGGGTGGGTTCAAGCCCAATGTACCTCTAGGTAGGGTTGGGCATGGTCCGGTTTACCCCTCAAATTAGAACTGAAATCAAAACTTAGACAAAGTCTAGTTCAATTCGGTTTTCATATGAAGTGTATGGAGGAACCAAACCAAACTGGACCTATGTGGTTCTGGTTCAGTTCGATCAATTTGGAATAAGAGAACAGGAGGAAGAGGTGGAGAAGAGAGAAATTTAAAGAAGAGAAAAATAGGAATAAGAGAAAGATGTAGAAGAGATAAAGAGGAAGAGAGGGAGAAAGATATAGGTGGAAAAAGACTGAAGCACAACAAGAAGAACGACTATGGTTAACAAAAAAGAAAAAGAAATGGGGTTAGATTAGAGTTGTTATTTAGTTGGGTATAAATTGGGACTAAGACATTTGGGTATTAATTGGGCTAAAGTATCTAGATATTATTTGGGGTAATTATTGTGATTTGAATATTAGTTAGGCTTAATAATAAATTTGGACATAAATGAATAACTAAACTTAACATAACTAGTCCAGTTTAGTTTAGACCCATTTTTTTTAGGCTTAAATGCTACAGTGCCCCCTGGAACATTGGTCAATTCTCACTTTACCCCCTCAAAGTTAAAGTGACCCACTTTGCCCCCTTGACTAATGTTTCATGTTTCACTTAACCATTTTCCGTCAATGCCGTTCCAAATTCCGTTAAACCAATGACGTGGCAGGGGTAGTTTGGTCCATTCAATTGAGCTGGAATTTTTCCCACCAATATGAGGGTGTGACGTGTACATGTGGACCCCACCTCTAACATCTAATATAGCTCAAACGACTTGATTGCTTGCTGATGTGGAATTGGGGACCCATCTAACAGAACAACCACGACAATAAAAAAAAAAACTAAAAAATGAAAACATAAAATCAGATTGGGAGGGAAAATTGAGATTTGGGGATTTTAGAGCTAGGGCTTGAGAATAAGGATCGAGAGAGGGACATCGCTCTCAGTTGGTTTCGACAACTTGAAGGCAAGAAGAAGCGACGCGAAGCGACTCGACTAGACTCAACGACGATGCCCGTTTGGTGAGAAGCAGAAGCAGGGCAACCTATGTACGGTAAGTGATTCTTCTAAAAATGGACCTGTTTTCTGAAAAGGAATCTTGTCCTTTGACGTGAAAAAGAATCTTGACATGATAGTGATGCACATTGTGTAGAAATTGATAGGGTTTAGGTCTTTTTGTGTTATGTGTTGTCGACAGAGGGGGTTCTAAAGCACTATACCTTTCCTAATGTGGTCCCGTTTTTGTTTTCTTCTAGTTGGGTTTGAATATGTTAATCGAACCATGGTTGTTGTCTTGCTTTTAATAAGTGGCTTAGAATACTATTTTGCTTTTGTTAAAAATAAACCCTTTTTGTTTCTGTGTAAAGGACAAAGAATTGGTCACTTTTGAAGTGCATCATGGTGGCAGAATTGTGAAAAACAAATAGAATAAGTGATGTTATACTGGTGGGTCTGTAGGATATTTGGATTGGTGTACTGTAGAGTATATAAATATGTTAGAGATGTGGGAGCAAGTGAAACTGCTTGGGCACATGAGGATAGTATCTCTTAAAGAAGTAGTAAATGATGAGTTATTGGATATAGACAGGGATGTTGAGCTGTTAAGTTTGTGTGATAAGGTACCACTTTCTTATAAGAGAGTTGTGCTGATTTATGTACAACACCTTGAAGAGGAATGTGTTGCAGTGAATGAGGATTGTGAAGAGGTAGCTGTGGCATTGAATAAGGATAGTGAGAATATTGGGTCTGTTAGTGATGAAAATGGAGCTTCTACTGAAGGCAGTGGGCCACTGAACAATGATAAAGAGGGCCGGCCTTTTACTGAGGATCATGGGCCTGCTTGCAGAGTTGAAGACTGGGTTTCAAGTGATGATGATAGGCCCCTGAACAATGAGGGTAGTAGGGCTGATATAGGTGACACTAATGTGGAAGACAGTGAAGAAGAAGATAAGGAAAAGAACCCTGATTTTGTTAACAGTGCTTATGAGCAGAGTGAAAATGAATGTGAGTTATTGACAAAGGATGATAAAGCATTTGAAAATTATGTAGACCGGCCAGAAGTAGTTGAAGACCCAAATGCCCCTGTAGATGAAGATCGGGAGTCAACTGATGTAGCTAAAAGTGATGTTGAGAGCTTGGATAGTAGCTCATATATGATGAGAATGATGGGAACCAGAAGAAAAGGAAGAAGAAATTGCCTAAATTTCAAGAATTTAGGCCTGAAATAGACATACGCAACCCTGTGTTTAAGCTGAGTTTAAGGTTTGCAATCACTGACTTATTTAGGAAAGTAATTACGAACTATTCAATTGTGAACATGAGGATGATTAAATTCGAATGCAATGATCGTGATAGGGTGAGGGCAGTGTGTGCAGGAAATTGTAACTGAGTTTGTTTTGCTTCAGCAGTGAATGGTAGTAAATGAGTCAAGTGAAGAAATTAGTTGATGAGCATGATTGTGGGAAAATTGATCACAACTTTCATGCTAACTCAACATGGTTAGCTCAGAGATATGCTACTAACTGTCTAGAAAGCATAATTGGGATATGGGAACTTTTAAGCAGCAGGTACAAGAAGATTTGTCTGTGATAGCTTCTAAATCCCAAATATATAGGACAAGGCAGAAGGCAACATCCATATCTGAGGGGACTTATGAAAAAAAATATGAATTATTATGGGATTATGCTGCTGAACTAAGAAGGACAAATGTGGGTAGCACAGTCATTATCAAATGTGAGTTGGAGGGTGAAAGGCCAAGGTTTCAGAGGATTTACATTTGCTTGGCTGTAGTTAAACAAGGGTTTTTGCAGGGACAATTGTTATCTGCTGTTGGTGTGGATCCTAACAATGACATGTATCCTATTGCGTATGCAGTGGCTGAGGTGCAGAATTATGAAACATGGTCATGATTTTGTCAACTGTTGGCAGAAGACATTGGAATCGAAAACAGCAGCAAATATGTCTTTATCACAAACAAGCAAAAAGGCTTGATTGATGCAGTATATGATCATTTTCCAAACGCTGAGCACATACACTGCCTCAAACATTTAGAAGCAAATTTTTTGCTTGTTGGTCAAAGAGGATTGGTGTTGAAATTGCAAATGGAGAAAATTGCAAAGAGCACAACCATCCCATGGTGGGATGCTGAGATGAAAAATATGAGACAGCTGAGCCAAGCTGCATTTGATTGGATGGCGGTCTTAGATCCATCACAATGGTGTAGAGCTCACTTTAAAACTCATTCTAAGTGTGACATCCTTTTGAATAATATGTGTGAGGCTTTTAACGGTGCCCTTGTAGAAGTACAAGACAAACTTATTTTAACCATGCTAGAGAGAATTAGATACTATATTACGTTGTTGATGGCAACTGGAAGAACATCTTGTGAGAGATGGAAACATGCTATTGGTCCAAGGATTTTTGGGATTTTGGAGAAAACGAAGAAAGAATCAGCTTGATGTATTCCAAAGCTTGCTGGGGAGAGTTTATATGAGGTCAAAAACCATGATGGAAGGCAGGTTGTGGTTGATTTGGCAAGGCATTGTTCTTCATGTAGGAGATGAGATATTACTGGGATCTCATGCAAGCATGCTTGTGCTGCAATTGGCCAATTAAATGAGGATCATATTGCTTATGTTGATGCTTATTACAAGAAAGAGGCCTTTATGAGAGCTTATAGTTCAATGGTTCATCCAATGACAAGTGATGACTTGTGGCCTAAGTGTCATAGACCTTCTTTGATGCCACCACTTTATCATAAACAACCTGGGAGACCAAGGAAGAAGAGGATGAGGTCAGCAGGTGAACAACCAAGCAAATCTAATCCTACAATCACCAAGTTGCAGAGGTATAACTTGGAAACCAAGTGTTCACTTTGTAGACAAGGAGGCCATAATAGGAGGAGCTGCCCTAAGGCAAAAGAAGGCAGCAGCTATCAGGTTTGTCTCTTCCAAAAAGACATTGGCAATGCATTTTTGTTTTGGATCTTTTTTATTTATTTATTTTCAAGTGATTCTCTTCTTATATTAGCTCCCATGTAAATGAAAGGTGAAGAAATCTGTCCAAGATAAGACATCAATCAAAAGGGTTACAAGACAATCAACAGCCAAGCAACCTGTAAGTGACTTTATTTTTATTGATATTAAGAGGAAGAGGTATGAGATGTAGTTGATGTAAATTGGAATCCTTTTCAACTTTTAGGTGAGAAGAAGGTTGGAAATTGGCCAGTGTTCTCAAACTCACATTGTTCTGAAACAGGCCAAGCTTCCCAAACTGCCCCAGCCCCAGCATCTCAAACTGCCCCACCTTCAGAAACTGCCCAAGCATCTCAAAGTGGCCAAGCTTCAGAAACTCTGCAAGCTTCAAAAAAAGAGGTTTAAGTCTCCTGCGAAGAGGATTAAATTTCCCCAAAAGAAGGATGGTTCTCAAACTCTGCAAGGCTCTCAATATGTGCAAGGAACTGAATATGTGCAAGCTTGTCCAGTTTCTCAAACTGGCCAAAATTCTCAACCAGCCCAGAGTTCTCAAACTATGCAAAGATCTTAATCAAGTGCAAGCTCATCACACCCTTTTGCTAGTGGTCCAAGCAAAAAGATGTTCAAATCTCTTGCCAAGAGGAAGAAATTTACCAATCGGAAGGATTTGTTGGATGGTTATCAGCCTTGGAGATTTTGATCATGTGCAAGTATTTTGTGTTTTGTTAAAATGCCTCTTATGAAGACCTTTTCATTCCACTTTTGTTTTGCATGTACAACTGTTAAGGACAAGTGTTAAGGACAGCCCTTAAAATAGGGCTTTTGATTGAACTATTATTTTGCAAGTCCAATTATTAAGAACTTTATTAGTAATGTTATAAACTGTGAGGATTTGATTAGTGTTATAAAACCCATGATTGTCTGTTATGAACTGTTGCAAGTGTTTGTGGTACTGTTGATTTGGTAATGTTTTTCATACTATTACATATGAAGTCAAAATCCAATAAGTAACTCCCACATTGTGTTCAACAACCACATTCATTACATAAGGACCAATACATTGTTACATCCAGTTGCAAATTCAAACCATGTTCCTCCATCATTACATAGCTACCAAGACATGATATTTTACATACAGTTGCAAAATACAGACTTGTACAATCTGCCTAATTCCTCCATTGCAATGGCCACATTTTGTGCCTCCATTGCAATGGCCACATTTTGTGCCTCCATTGCAATGGCCACATTTTGTGCCTCCATTGCAATGGCCACATTTTGTGCCTCCATTGCAATGGCCACATTTTGTGCCAAGTTGTTACAGACATTGCCAAAACAACATCACCATTACTAAACCCCATGAAAGAATAAGCCAACCCATTAACTTTCTTTATCTTGCTTGATGATGCCCAACGTCCTTTTCAAGTTCCTTCAATCTTCTAAGTAGCCAACTCACCAGAGCCTTATCTCTAGGTGGAAATTCAAGATCCACCCAAACAAAAAACCCAAATCCTTTTTTCTCCTCTGCATCAACCATTAATACCAATTAATAAAATTTTTTAACCGGATTCACAAACTTTCAACAACATAACTTACCCCTGATGAGTTTGGACAAACATGGAATCTTCGAAGTGGGTTCGCCTCAGTCCATGAAGTTTGTAAGCGAGCTATCTTCCCACAAAAGCAATGCAGTGCCGCCACATCTAACTCTTCGCCTCTATCAACTATTTCAGTCTTCATCTTCAATTTTCGTGGAACCCAACCTCTGATTTCTAGGGTTTTAAAGGAAGCCAATTTGGGTTTTTTGGTTCGATAGGCAGCTCAGATCAATTGGAACGTTTGAGCTATATCAGATGTTAGAGGTGGGGTCCACATGTACACGTCACACCCTCATATTGGTGGAAAAAAATCCCAGATCAATTGAATGGACCAAACAACCCTTGCCACATCATTGGTTTAACGGAATTTGGAATGGCATTGACGGAAAGTGGTTAAGTGAAACACGAAACATTGGTCAAGGGGGCAAAGTGGGTCACTTTAACTTTGAGGGGGTAAAGTGAGAATTGACCAATGTTCCAGGGGCACTGTAGCATTTAAGCCTTTTTTTTTAATATAGTAAGAATCGAGTGGGAACTGATTCAACATGGTCCAGTTTGGTTTTTGAGTCGAGGTTGACTTTTCTGGTCAACACAGTTTTTTCGACTCAGTTCGGCTTAGTTCACTTGTTCAAATTAAGAATGAACCACTTATATTTGAACTGTAGATTATTATTGTATTATTCGATGTGAGACTTACACATCATGACTTGTATCGAGCCACCTACATTAACAGCTCCTCCCTAAATTGAGCATTTCCTCTTGGATGATTTCTTTGTAACCTTTTAGCTGTCCTTCATATAAAAAATTCTGAGTCCCCAAATCAAACAAAAAGGGTTTTATACACTAAAAAATGGTTTATATATGATTTTAGTAAAATTTATATATATGGCTTTATTTCAGAGAAAAGTAAAGAAGAAATTTCTGGCTTCCCTTGACAGATTATTGAGAAATGAGAGAACAAGTCCAACACCATGAAAAATATGGCAAAAAATTTCTGCCTCTGCTCGTGGGCAAATTACTATTGAGAAATGAAAACAAATTAATCTAATACACCATGTAAAAGATGGCAGAGGTACAGAAAAGAGACATATATATATAATATATATGAAAAACTAAATTTGTTCATGATCAATAGCTCTGCACCATAGCTTTACAAGAACCCCAGTTCCCATCACTAGAGGAGCCTCTTTCTTCCTTCTGCCATTGCCGATCATCATCTAATATCTTCTCAAGCTCTCGTGGCTGGCAAGGAATGGTGAGTGCGCCTTCATGATCAAAACCATACTCCTCAGCTGCTTGCTCCAATAGCTTCAAGAAAGCTGGGTGTGTTAAGTAACTCAAGGCCACCACAAATCTCTTTGGTTCATCTCCATCCACAGCTATTACAGCAAAGTGACCCTCCTTCACATCTTCCGGCACACGTGTTGAGTCATCGGAATAATTTGATGGTTTTGATCTTCCCAAAGATAGACTTCTTTGTAGCTTTTCTACTACAACTTTGAGCTTGACAATGCTATTCTTCTTCTTGCAAGCACTACTAGTTCTAGATTTTGCCATGTTTGTGTTTGTGCTTAATTTTTCTTTGGTCTAGAGACTTAGCTATGTTTGATGGTATTTTTGGTACGTTAGCTCACTTTATTATATATTAGTGTTGGGGATAAGATTTGGGGTGTTTACATTGAAATGGCATGAAATAGAAAGGAAAAGTTGCGTTGATGACGGTGTGGAGTTAAATTTGGGGGAGACCAGCCCATGTGAGTGTGAGTGACTTGTAGGTTCCAACTTACCATGAGTCGTCTTGTCAACCTCTTTCTCTACCAAATTGGTTAACGACACTGACTATACTGTGTATAGTACTCATCTTATGTCGTTACTCATTTAATTTCTACCCAACTTCATTATGATCGTAAGTAGTTTTTTGCACAAGTATTTTACTAAATAATTTTGGTCAGTGCATATATATATGAAGCATTTGCAGCGTCCATGGCTACGGAGCAAGAAGTCTTTGTATTCTTTTGTATTTCGCAGTAAGCAAGCTCTAATGGGGAGGTAACTGCTAGGTCAGATTGAAATCGAGCAAGGACCTTCGAAACTATTCGGTAAGACATTATTATTAATTTTCCGATGTTGGATTCACACTCTCAACACATATTATAAAGCACATAATCATATCCTATCTACAATTAGTTGTAGTTAATAAGGTGCACCGAGCCCTTAATAATTGCAATATAACAAGCTAATACTGGCCGACTCTCAACTCAAATCGCATTCCATGATCAATTCAAGTTTCACAAGCATAAAATATAATATGTTGCTCACCTTATGGAAAAAAAATAAAAATTAAAAAATACTTACATGTTAACTCGTGTGAGGAAAAAAGTGATAAACACACACTTGATGCATAAGTAGGACGGGTGTGAGTGGAATGAAATCTATGCATAAATTACCAGCTCAGTACTGTAGAATAACCTAGAAAACGTCCTTGTTGATTTGATTAATGAATAACATGATCTCTCACTCGCGCCCTGCAGAAGATCATACATCTGCCTGCAGATACCATGCATGGTAGACCTGGAGGACGTACGCATGCTTATTAAAAAGCTAAAACACATGGTGTAACACATTGACGCGGATCAGCCTCCATCACACAAATTCTTCGACGTGTTAAATGCTGTCAACACATACTGCACAAGTTCCAAGCTTGGTTCTGGGGTTCATGTGTGGAGTATAATAAAATTTAAGTTCATGCATTCATCGTGTTTTCTATCTAAAATAAATATATTTTTTTCCATGTTATTCTTATGCATACTCCTCACCATACATATATGGTGATGAAAAGGCATCCTAAGCTGAGTTAACAGTTCAGCCTTTGGCTTTTATGAAGAAGAACTGACTCTCTTATGATCTTTGAGTGTTCACTCTAGCATTCTTTTGGTTGTGTTTTTCATTTATCCAACATTCTCAATTTGGTTTTCTCCATAATCTTGATTTCTTCTTCCCTAAAATAGTTAGTACCAACCGACAACTTGCTCTATTAACCTCCGTCCTTTTTTGTCTTTTCCCCACCTGAAGTTCTGCAATGATTTTAAATTAGGGCCCGTTCGGTAATGTTTTACGGGCCCATTTTCTGTTTTCCCAAAATGAAAATAGGTGAGATTGCGTTCGGTAGGCACGGTGAGAAAACGCGGAAAACAAAATTGTGAAAATGAATTCTATTTCACGTACAAAAGTTGAAAACAACAAAACAACGTTTTCAGTATTTTCAATGAAAATGCGAAAACACATTTTGCAATCTCCGAGCAATATTCTTAGTCTCTCTTCACTCTATCTTCCATTTATCTCAAGCTCACCCATTTATTTCAAGCTCGTCATTTTTCCACACTGGATCTTCTATTTTTCAGAAAATACACATGGGTCTTCTTTCTTTTTGTGGTGAAATTAGTGGGTCTTCTACTTTTTTCATAGCAGTCTGCTTTTTGTATGATAATGAAGAAGATGATTGAGAGATGGAGAGAGGTGGGTTGATGGGGTTACTGCAATGTTAAGAGCATGTCCACCGCTGCACCAAACCTGGGCAAAAGGCCCCCCTCGCAGACCATTCCTGCCTCCAGCGCGTAACAATGAGCCCGGGCAAGGACTGGGTCCCACCAGCCTGGGCAAGCCCACGGGCTAATCTTGCCTGGGCTGTTGCCCTTGGGCTGCTGACGTCAGCAGCTAATTTTCAATTTTTTTTTTACTGTTGGGCCCACTAGCCCACATTGCCTAATGGTTACAAGCCATGTGGCTTCTCCTGGAGCCTTCGATCAAAAAATCTTGCACAATCCAATGGTTGTCCAATTTTGGCTAAAAAAAATTCAAAAAAATATCAAAAAACTCTGGAAATTTTTTCTATACATACCTACCAATATTATTCACTTTCCACACCAATTTAATTTCAAAATTTTATTCGAAAATGTTATCTTGATTTTTAGGTGAGGATTTTACCATAAATTTTAACACTTGGGAATTGAAAATCTTATCTGAAAAGCTTATCAAAATCAATGGTTTAAGTATAAAAAATAAAAAATAAATTTAAGTGAATAGTAATTACCTTAGACTTGCCCTATACTTAGCCCTCATGGGTGGAACCACAAATGGCAAGGCTGACACTATTCACATGAATAGTGACAGCCCTTGCTTGCCCTTACCCTAGATATAGCCCTTGTGAGTGGAGATGCTCTAAGGGGTGGGTGAGTTTTAATTTTGGAGAGAGAGAGAGAGAGAGAGAGAGAGAGAGAGAGAGAGAGAGAGAGGGCTATAGAGAGAGAGAGAGAGAGAGAGGGGGGGCGGGGA
>NC_024126.1:7004295-7027384 GCF_000346735.1 Prunus mume | reverse complement strand
GGGGAGAAAAAAGAGAGAGAGGGAGAGAGAGAGAGAGAGAGAGAGAGAGAGAGGTATCTAAAGGGAGAGAGCAAGAGAGGGGAGGCGATAGGATTGAGGTGGGTTTTGCAGAGAGTGAAGGACAAGGTTGGCTGGCTTGTGGTTGTTTCATTTTAATTTTTTAAAAGATAATTCTAGTTTTATACTGTCGAATTTTATTCTATTTTTAAAATGATTAAGAAAATACTTTTGAAAAATAACTCACATATTGATTACATAAAGTTGTATAAAATAAATAAATTTACATAATTACATAATGTATTTTCATTAAAGTTGTACATTCTTTGTTTTTGTTATTTTATGTACTATCAAGTTTGGACTGTTTTCATTTTTTGTACTACCAGACATGTTTTACTATTTTTATTTTTTGAATATGTTTTCCAATTAATCTACCAGACGCGTTCTTAAATTCTGAAAATGCAAATTCGTTTTCTCAATTGCATTCTCTGAAAATATTTTGAGAAAACATTCTCTGAAAACGTTACCAAACGGGGCCTTAATGAGTTGCTCTTTTCAAAATTTAAACAGAGAATATATAACTAGCATATTCTTATTACTTAATTTATTCACAACGCAGTCATCATCGGATGATAAGTTTTGGGGAATTGCAGGCACCTCAAAGGCCATAAGGTCATATAAAAAAGCGGCCCTAAATGCCTGAATTTAAATTTGCACATGAAATTGCGCACTCACTCACTCATCTAGTCTCATGTTTTCCAGTTTCAAGGTCCACCGTTTTGTCAATCACATGAAGATTGGCATGGAAAATAAAATGTGCTATATATTTGTGGGGATCAAAACCTAGCTGGATAGGGAGCATGATTGGATGTGGGTTTTTTTAATTCCTCCTTAAATTTTAGTTAAGGAGGTAATTTAAGGAGCCCATTGTGGATGCTCTTACAACCATATTTTTATTTTTCGTTAGAAAAGGCCCAAACCCCCCATAAATTAATTTCAAGATTGATATTCATTATCGGAAAAAGGTCTCGACAACAGGCTCCATTATCTTCTTTAGGCAATAAAACTAATTAGCATTGTTGCCACAGATGGGGGAGAAACTAATTGAGGCTTTTAGGACTTTTCGTTGGGGTAAGGTACGAAAAGGGCTCTACCATTTTGATTGGTTTGAATGGTATTTTTCATGACTTATGGTCATGAAAATTGGCACGTACGATGCAATTTGAGAGGATATATAATATGTGAACGCGGTTGTGAGAAAACCAATCAATCAAGACAAGGACAACATACGTACAGGGTTGCAATCTATCTACAAACCTATATTTCGGTAATGAATTGAGAGGGATTAGCTGTGCTCAATGTCAATCTACATTACCTGATTTATGACAAGAAGGTGCTCGTTCTGAACCACATGAGATCCTAAGTAACAAACTTCATGTTTATAACATACTTTCACATAAGGAAAAATTACTTTGGCCCTTGTAAAAGTCTTACAAGTCTAAAGATGTTAAGAAAAGTATTACATTTTAGGTTGAAATATTGCAAGAAAAACTATAAACTAAAGGCCTGTTTGATAACCATTTTAATTTTAGTAGATTTTATTTTTTGTGCTAGAGTATAGAGGAAAATGAGAGTGAGAATGGGAGCGAAGATGCGATTGAGAGAGAGGATGAGAGGGAGGAGTAACAAAAGTAAGAACAATTTTAATAAATAGATTTCAGTTTTTTTTTTTTTTTTTTTTAACCAAGGAAGAGAAGTTATTCGACTGATATAGCAAATAAGTTTGAGATTTAATAAAGAAAATTCAAACCGAAAATCCAAGATAGCGTGTATCAAATGCCAATATGAATAGTTCTTTTTTATAAAACTCTTATTATATATATATTTTTTTTATTTCTCATAAATTCATAATGGGAGCGATCTTGCCAATAATAACAACGTTCCAAATCTCATCTTTAGTAAACTACTTCTTAATCTCTCTCACCCTCAGTAACCCTCTCTTAGTGTCACTCTTAGGGTTTCCCCACTCCGAACACTAAGTTAACACGAGGCTATCAAACACATCTTCTTGCCGATTTCGACTCCAAACTTCATCCCAACACTTCTATGGTGAACCAAAACAATGAGAACATGCATGAGCAAATGCGCACAATAGAGCACCATATTGCTGAAAAGTTACGAAAAATCAAACTTGATGATGATCAGCAGCTCTGCACCATAGCTTTACAAGAACTCCAGTTACCATCACTAGAGGAGCCTCCTTGTTCCTCCTGCCATTTCTGATCCTCATCTAAAATCTTCTCGAGCTCGCTTGGCTGGCAAGGAATCATAAGGGCACCCTCATGGTCAAAACCATACTCCTCAGCCGCTTGCTCCAACAGCTTCAGAAAATCTGGGTGTGTCAAGTAACTCAATGCCACAACAAACCTTTTTGGTTCGTCTCCATCCACAGCTATCACAGCAAAGTGGCCCTCCTTCACATCTTCTGGCACATTTTTTGAGTCATCAAAGTTGGAATTTGATGATGATTTTGATCTACCCAATGAAAAACTTCTTTGTAGCTTTTCAACTACAATTTTGAGCTTGACAATGCTCTTCTTCCTGCAAGTAGTACTTCTAGTTCTAGACTTAGCCATGAATAGTGCGTTTATTCTATTTTCTTTTTTGTATGTTGGATTGATGGTATTTTTGGTACGTTAGCTAACTTCATTATATATAGTGTTGGGGATAAGATTGGACGGCTTCAATTTTCTTTTACATGGCAAGAAAGAGAAATGTTGATAAAGTTGTGTTGTGAGCATGTAGAGTTAAATTTGTGGGAAACCAGCCCATGTGAGTAGCTTCCAACTTAGCATGAGACGTCCCTTTTAACTTGTCATGTCAACCTCTTCCTCCGGCCAAAATCATTAACGGCACTGCTATTGCTCTACTGATCTTCAACTATCTTATTTCTCGCAGAAGTTTATACGAAACGACGTCCTTAATTAGGTTATGTGCTCCTTAAACTTATTTTTAATGCATGTAATATAATCTGCCTTCCAAAGACGATACATTTGCAGATTCCATTGCGGAGCTTGACCTACAGGGCGTACTCATGCTTTTGATTGAAGTACGCAGTGTAAAATTTTGACGCGGATTCGTCCTCCATCACAAAATTTCTTTGAGGTGTGAAATGCATGTCTCCATTCTAAAGTTTGATTTCTGTGGTTCTTGTTTAAAATTTTCATTTATCTCATGGATGTGCATTCCACGAGATCATCATGTTTATTCTGAAATAAATATCTTGTTCTTTTCTCAAACCGTGGAGACATTTTCCATCTTCCCACATGGGCATGGTGTTGAGTTAACAGTTCCGGCTTTGGCTTTCATGAGGAAGGAGATCTTTTTTTTATTTTTTTATTACTCTTATGATCTTTGAGCTTTCACTAGAATTACTTTATTGTGTTTTTCATTGATTCAAATGTTTACTTTAACTTAACCCAACTTTTTCCTCTCTCTTTTTTCCCTCTTGTTTAAGGTTCGAAATCTCCAGGCACCCAATAAACATTTGTGTAAACCCCCTCTGTTAATATCGATTGTAAAAAATAAAAATAAAAACACCTTCGATAGATGTGGTGATAAAAGTGTTCTTGTAATCAACAATGTGTACATATAAGAGCCTCCACAATGAGAGGGTGTATAAGGGGGTGTATGTTAAATATACACCATTTGTCGCCAGAATCATCTCCAATGGGAAGATGTAAATGGTTATAAAAATACACCACCACCATGGAGATGTAAAATTATATGCACATTTGCATCTTTTTTTACATCCTTTGCAGGCGGGACCCACAAGAGAAAAAGGGAAAGAAAAGGATTGGAATTCAAAATGGAAAACCTCGAATTCATGCAATTTGCATTGCACTTCCAATAGCCCATATTTCTACATAGATATTTTTATGTTAATTTGTAGGTAAAATCATATGTTCTTCAAATTTAAATTTTTTTAAGTCCATTTATTTGGAAAAATAAAATAAATCTAACATGCACAAATTTAATTTTAAAAAGTTAAAACATAAAAAAAGAATTATCACAAACAAATCGAATATGCATCTTTGGATTTACATCGTTTCTCATTGGAGCAAAAAACGTATTTACACCCTCTGGAGATGTAAAAGGGATGTAAAAGTGGCTTTACACCTCCGAAAATACACCCCCCACTGTGAATGCTCTAATGCCTACATATAACAGCACCTGCATGGGCAACTTGCTCTAGTCTCTGTTCTTTTGTATTTCCCCACCTGAAAAGTATATACAAAATAAAAGTGCTTTCTATAAATGGTGGTGGACCGTACAAGCAACCAGAGCTTTCAGTATCCGTCAAAATCTATCATGTACTGTAACTGTACTACTCCATCTTTCTAATTACACATCAACAATTTTAAGTGAACTACTTTTTTTTTTTTATAAGCAGAATATGGTCAGATGATTAATGAGATATAGAGCATTTGAAGGTCGTGTAAGATTGGATGAGCTTGTACGTATAGGTGTTTGCACTGAGGTCCTGGATTTAGTTAATTCATGCAAATTGGTTGGATTTAGTAAACCCAACGAATTTTATACGTTTGGAAAACAACTGTACTCATTGTTTCTGGGTTTCTTCCACGTGATAAGCTTTTGGTTGCAATTTGCAGCACCCCCAAAGGCCATAAGATCGTTATAAATATTTAAAATAAAAATAAAAATTGGTTGAATCTAAGCTAGGGCCCCTAATGCTTGCAATTTGCGCATGAAATTGCTCACTCACTTACTCATGCACTCACTCACTCACTCACTCGTCTAGTCTCATGTCTTTCAGTTTCAAGGTCCACCGTTTTGTCGATGATATGAAAGCGAAAAGATCTAAAGTTTTGTGATAGGCATGGAAAAAGTGATATTTGTGGGATCAAAATCTAGCTGGTTACACCTAGATATTTTGTTAGAGAAAGACCAACAATGCAGGTTCAATAAATGACACCCCATCTCGATTAAATTCAAGATTGATTCATTATTGAATATAAAGGTCTCAACAGAAGGGAGAAACCACAGGCACAAGTTAAGGTTCGTTTTTGTATTCGTTGGGGTAGGTACGGAAAGGACCCCATCATTTTGATTACTTTGAACTCGGCACATTGCTATCATTTTGATTACTTTGAACTCGGCACATTGCTATTTGAAGAGTTAACATGGAACATTGTTGTCAAAAAAAAGCAATCACAACCGTAATGTATGATTGGCTGCTACTAATTATGTTGTCAACATTGATATTTCTAAATGTCGACCAAATAAAGACACAAACAAAAAGCAATCATATACCTACGATGTAGAGTGGTATTTGGTATCAAAACAATCTTCCCTAGCTAACGGAAAGTTCCCTAATCTAGTTTTAGGTCTAGGAAGTGGTTACTCAGAAAATAAGATATGACTACCAACTTTTTCACCCAATGACTGGTCTCATAAACATCATATTCCAAATAAGTAACTAGATCTGATTAGGAACTTAAGACATATTCAACTTATAAATATGCCATTAAATTTATGGCTTTTGGCATGTACATATATGAGTATTTGCGCTCCATAAGAACATCTCCAAGGGAGATGTTAATTTCAACGTGGCATCTTTAGCATGTATAAAAAATAGCTGAAATTTACTCCAACTGAAATGTTAAATCCTACGTAAAATAACATTTATATCCCATGCTGTTATTTTTGGCTGTTTGACTTTGTGATGTTATTTCATTATTTTTCAATGAATGTGCCTAGAAAGTAATAAACTAATAAACACTATGTAATAAGATAATATTTTAATTGAAATATCAAGTGGAATGTAAAACTATATTATATGTCAAATTGCCACTTATTACGTCATCAAATTCAAATTTAATGTTTGATATTAGGGAGATGCTCTAAGAGACACATCGAACCAAAAAGCCGAATGTGTCAAATATGAAAAGTAATAAAGAAATTAACATCCGGAAAAGAAAAAAAACAATTACAGGTCCTATAGATGCATCATGCAATGGCAAGTTGTATGATTTAAGCCTGTCGCTGTGCTGATTAAGGTCATAGTTGTACCAACAGGCAAATATGAACTCCTTGGCCGACTGTATATGGACATTAATTGTATTATTTCCAGCATGAAAGTGTTAAAATAATTAAATAAGCAATCCAGTTTTGTCAGAAGAGAACATATCACTGATCGGATACATCATCCCAAAAACGTCTTAAAATGCTTAAAGAAATAATGCAAACATATATGTAGTAGATGCCTTTCACACATCTTTCGAGGGTTCTTCTAGTTACTGTGCCTAGGGTTTTAGGTTTAGGGTTTAAGAAGTTAAGACGGGGCAAGAATCTATTCGTATTCATGCAACAAATCTTATCAGTGTCCCAATAGAATCTACACCCCTCATCTCTACAGTGTAAGCCTCTCACTAGGCAAGGCTATATTGTTCATGATCAGTAGCTCTGTACACAGTTTTACAAAAAAACCACAGTTACTAGACGAGCCTTTCTTCCTCTTGCCATTGCTGATCATCATGTAAAATCTTCTCAAGCTCGCTTGGCGGACAAGGAATGGTGATTGCAGCTTCATGGTCAAAACCATACTCCTCAGCTGCTTGCTCCAATAGCTTCAAGAAAGTTGCGTGCGTCAAGTAACTCAATGCAACCACAAATCTCTTTGGTTCGTCTCCATCCACAGCTATCACAGCAAAGTGACCCTCCTTCACATCTTCGGGCACATTTTTTGAGTCATCGCACTTGGAAACTGATGATTTTGACCTACCGCACAATAGACTTTTTTTAAGCTTTTCGACTACAATTTTGAGCTTGACAATGCTCTTCTTCTTCTTGCAAGTAATACTAGTAGTTCTAGACTTGGCCATGAATATTGTGCTTTATTTAGTTTATTTTCTCTTGATCTATGTTTGATTGATGGTATTTTTGGTACGTTAGATCACTTTATTATATAGTGTAGGGTACTGGACGGTTTCTATTTACAGTATTGACTAGCAAGAAAAAAGAAACGACAAGGTGCTGCACTGTTTGGAGACCAGCCCATGTGAGTGATGACTTATAGCTTCCAACTTAGCATGAGACGTCCCTTTAACTCTTGTCATGTCAACTTCTTCCTCTACCAAAATCATTTACGACACTGCTACTCATCTTTTCCATGCGTTATATTAAATGATTCCTCTGTCTAATTTCATTATGAAATTTAACGAGCTATGGTTAACCAAGCCTATAATGATCACGAGCTAACCAGTCAACTCGATCTCAACCCAGATAGCATCCCAATCAATTATGTTTTCACAAGCATAAAAATATAGTGAGCCATATGGTGGTCATCTTATGGCAAAAATTCTTACAGTTTTGCTCTTAAACGTGTTTTACGAAAGACGTAACTTATGCTTTATAAGGACAGATGTCGTTCTAATATCTCACGAGATTTGAGTGTTTTTGGGATTTGTGTGTAAGCAAAAGAACGATAGATTCATAACATTTTCAGTGTGAGAAAGATGTCTACCGGATTAAGATTGGCTTAATATATTCGTAGAATAACCCATCTTCAAATATCTTATCTCTCATGAGAAAAGCTTGTACGAAGTGCATATCATGTGCTTCTTAATTTAATCAATATCCATAGTATGATCTTCCGCTTTCCCTCCAAAATATGATGCATCTGCAGTGCCATGAAAAGACCTGGAGGACGGACGTACGCATGCTTATAAAGCAGTAGTACATGGTGTAAAAATTTGACGCGGATTCAGCCGCCATCACACAAATTTATTGACAGTGTGTGAAATGCATGTCTCCGCAAGCTTGGTTCTGTGGTTCTTCTTCAGTCCTTTGAATTTTTCATCATGTAATCTCATGCACATGCACCCAATCCACAAGTTCGATTCATAATGGTTCTGTGGTCCTTCTTTCTTTTTTCCTGTTAAGGTACCTAAGCATGTAGTTGCCTAGAACTTTCGAGAGATAATCGACATCGTGTATGTGGCGTATACAAATGACGGGGCCACATGAAGACCTGGAGTGGTTATCGCCCCTTCAACCTACACGTGGTTCTCCGTAAATTCAAAGATATATTTAATATTTTATGAAAGAATTATTTCCAAAAATGTTATATAATGATCCTCCCAATTAAGCTATTCACACACTTGGCCCCATTGGAACCACCACCAACGGTGTACACTGTACACATACAATAATAATACTTAAACGGACAACTTGCTTGCTCTAACCTCCGTCCTTTTGTCCTTCCCCACCTGAAAATATACATACAAGTCGTTTCTATAAATGGCGGGGGACCGTACGTACAAGGTACCTCAGGTCCACAGCTTTCGGTACGTGACAAAATCCAAATGCATCTATCATATATATGTATAATGTATTGCACCTTTCTGATTAATAAGAGCAGTGGAACAATTTTCAACCAATATTTGTATTATTATAGTTATTTGTTCCCGAGACATTATCAACATATCATATGATTAATTGATCACTTGAAGGTGATGTTTGAAGAAATTATAGAATATTACGGTAGTATAGCCATGTGATATATTTTGTATATGTGTTATAAAATGGGTGGGCGACATGGTTTATTTTTTCCTCTTTTAAGGAATAGTATCAATAAATATCCACTTATATTATAACATGTGTACAAGATGTACCACATAGTCGTATTACCATAGTATTCTATAATTACTAATGTAATTAGGAGGACAAACAACAAGGGGATTATAGTTGGTTAAAAGCATTTACCCTTACACTCAAGGTCTTAGGTTTGATTATTCCTACCCAAATATCGTTTGTATAAAAATAAATAAAGATGTAAGGATAAATTTAGGTTAGCCTAGTGGTGAGTGTATGTGGGAAAATAAATTACGATTTGTCTAAGGGAAAATGGGAGGACTGTATTGGATGTTTGGTTTCAGTACCTTTAAAAGAACTATGCATGGCTTCCTCTTGTAAGGCTTATTTCTAAGGTTTCAGTACCTTATTTGCGTGTGTGACCGTGAGTCTTTTAAAAATAAGGTTTATTTACTGTTTCATCTCCAGAAAATGATGCTTGGTCTCACTTTATTTCTTTAAACTGAAATTTCCTCATTTTATCACTTCCATCCATTTCCGTCCACAAAACCGTTAAGAGTGCTAACGTGGCATGGGCATTCTAGTAATTTTAACTATCTATTTTATCTCTTCTCTCTCTCTCTCTCTCTCACACCTCACTCCCTCTGCCTCTCTCTTCTCTCTCTCTCTCTCTCACACCTCACTCCCTCTGCCTCTCTCTTCTCTCTCTCTCTCTCTCACACCTCACTCCCTCTGCCTCTCGGGTTTGATTGGATGGCATAAATTCTGTGCTGTTTGTGTTTGTTTTAATCTTGGTTTTTGAAGATATCTCAATACACATACATACGTACACAGAATATATATCTGTCGTCCCAATCGTTCAAGCAATCCAGAGAATATGGGGAGTGGATGTCGATGAGAATTTTATTTTATTTTTTAAAAAAAAAAATTTGAGTGGTGGTTTGGGTGTGTTGAGTAATTCCATGGAGGGTGGGGGTTGGGGCTGGCGAGAGAAGAGAGAGGCAGAGAGGAGAAAGAGACAGAGAGAAGAGAGAAGAGAGAAGATAAGGAGCTAAAATTATTAAAATGTCCATGCCATGTCATCACATTTAACGGTTTTGGGGATGAAAATGAACAGAAGTGGTAAAGTGAGAAAATTTCAGCAATTTTTAGAGATTCATAGGTTAAATGAGAAAATTTCAGTTTGATGGAGTATAGTGAGACCGAGTATCCATTCCAAAGGTGAACAAGTATATAAGCCTAAATAATAATAATAATAATAATAAATCCTGATCAATGCGAAATCTTCTTGTCTTTTTCATTGATCTCTAAAATACTTCTTGTTATGTACTACATTTTTACGTTTTGTGCATTTAGCAGTAAAGTTCTGTTCGTAAAAATTATATCGACCAACCATAATAATCATTGTAGATCTTGTGAGCTACTGGGATTCAATTCTTTGTTGAATAATTTAAGTCTCATATTGTAAACTTGACTAAATAAAACATAACATATAATAAATGGTTTTACTACTAATATCACCGAGGGCTTTTGTGATAAAACTCCACACCCCTTCTAGAATTTGTAGATAGTTAAGTTGGGATCAATATCGATGAAGCTAGTAGTGGGCCGTTGACAAAGGTGGACCCATGAAATTTTATAGGGGTGGACATTTTTTTATGGGAGATCAATTATATTACCTTTTTCCCTCTTAAAAACAAGTTTACATGCAAAGGAAATGAGTGGTACGTATCTACTATTCTTCAATTAACAATTTTTAAATTTTATGGGAGTATACATAGAAGTAGGGGGTGCAGTAATATAGATCTACAATTGCACAATCACAAGCTACAACCATTCAACAAAACCAAGAGACAAGTAGACTATATAAAAGCAGAGATCAAGTAATGAATAGATTAAACCAGAAAAAGGATGAGTCATCAATAAAATCCTAGCAAATTGCATAAGAAAAAAGTCCCCAAAATTTAACATCCAAACCCTAAATCATAAAAAGCTAACAATAACAATTGAAATTGGAAATTAAACAAAAAGTAAGAGAGAAACTTACTAATAAGAACCCATTGGATATAGGTTGATACAATTTTAAAGAGGAGGAGACCTATTACTTCTAAGCTCTCAAGTTCAAATATAAAGTAATACATCGGTGGGTAATAGAAAAACATGATGTTTGATGTGCATGTGTGGGTATCTCTAGAGATAAAATCTTACGGTTGGGATAGGCTAATTTCAACAAAGAGAGGTGGACTATTTTTCATTAACCTGGGTTTGACTTATAAAATTAACACTAATTTTTTTCATCTCCAAATTTAGCACTGAGCTAAAACCCACTTTAACCCATACATAGATCTACCATTGACTGCTAGCCCTTTCTGAAATTTAACATTCTTATCATACGTTTTACTCCTATTCTTGTGTGTTTGTATGTTCTAAATAATAACTCAAGTAATATGACACTCCTAATCATTGGACAATGAACTTGTGACTCACAAGTTGTGAGTAACTTTTAGTTTAAGTCATTCATGGTATATATGAAATGAACCAGCAGACTCTACTTCTCAGGAACTATACAGGCAATTTCATCAAATATTCTGCACCTTTATTCTCACATATATGCAAACACAATTAAGAAAGCTCTGCAATGTCCATAACCATGCTTCTCTTCACACTTAAGACAACACAATTCATTGTAACAAATTAAGGTGCTTAAACTTTATGTTATTGTCCTCTATAACAAAACTGAAACAACTGTAATTGCTTCCTCCAGGTGGTCATAATGCTTGAATTTGAACATGAAATTGCTCACTTACTTGTCTAGTCTTGTGCCTTCTCAATCTCAAGGTCCACCATTTTGTCCACGACATAAAACATAAAAGATCAAAAGTGATATTTGTGGGATCAAATCCAGCTGTCCATGTAGATATTTTTGTTAGCTAGAGAAAGACCAAAAATGCAGGTTTGAGATTGATTCAGTATCGAAAAAGTTCTCGACAATAGGCTCCATATGTTTTCTGGGCCATGAAATAGATGGAAGAAACCGTCGGCTGTACTTGATGCCTCTTTTTATAATTGTCTGTTCACTGATTACTTTCTTTTAGCTTTTAGTTGGGGTGATGAGGTACGGAGAGGGCTCCATCATGTGTGACTAGTTTGAATGGTATTTCTCCAACTTATGAAAATGAACTTGTCACAATGCTATTTGAGAGGAGAATATGTGAACATGGTTGTGAAGAAACCCATGGATCAAAAGAGAAGCACGAACATTTGAACGGTATAGTTTAATAATGCAAAAGAGGAGTGGTCGGCCGGTATCGAGTACAAATCTACAACGTACATTGTAAATATTCGGTCCATATTTGGTTGATATTTCCGAATATCAATAAAGACAAAAAGTCTATAAAATATCGGCAATATAGTATGTATTGGCGGATCCATGAATTTTTTAGAGGAGATGCAATTTTGAAATGCTAAAAGCTTTATAATTAAAAAAAAAATTGACAACCAAATATTCTTATAATTTGAACACTACCAAGATTCATAAGTAATAGACAAAAAAAAATAGCAGTTCAATTAAGCTACAATGTTTTCGATGAGGTTTCATATCATGAAAACCTCATACCCAAAAAAAAACAAAAAACAAAAAGAAAGAATTGCTAAAGGGTAATGCTAGGCTTACCAACCTCTATTAGAGAAGTGATACACAATGTGATATATAAATGCAGTACGCCTAGCATTTTCCACTACTTAAAGCCCACAAAATGCTTGCCTTGTTTAAAGAATTGCTTTAGGAAAGAATTGTTGTTTAAAGCCCACGAAAAAAATTGTTGTAACAAAGAATCCTTGTTTAAAGCCCACGAAATGCAAGCATTGTTGAAAGCCCACGAATCCCCCTCTTTTTTGGGACTTAAAAAAAATTATATATATTAGCGCACTGCGTTGCTGCTTGCGTTGTCGAACACCTAGAGTGCACAACCATCAGTTTGAGCAAATGGGCAATTTGAAACACCTACACTAATTTTATTTTATTTTTACGAGGGGAAGTGCAATTGCACCTCCTTGCGCCTTAATAGGTTCGTCATTGGTACCCAAAACCAAACAATCCATTCTTAATTAATGAAAAGTAACCTAATTCAACTTTAGGGGTAGGAAGAAGTAAATTAGACAATAATTAGAAATTGCTATCAAATACCAAGATTATTATAGCAAGTAGATAATATCGACAAAATATTGATACTTTATTGTCATATAAGACTCTATGTGACTATTTCTTATCCAAAAAATGGGTCACATTGACAACATATCGAGGTGATATTGATGTACTAAGGCTCTTTATTATAGTAGTAGTGTTATTTGAAAGTAATAATGGTATTTGAGAGCCTTCCGCCAAATAATAAGAAATTTTATCACGAAAGTTTTATTCCAAATAATTCACTAACTAATTCCAATTATGAATTTTAGGATATGTTAAGCATATATATGTGCCATATTGTTTACGGCTTTTGCCACCAAAGAAATTAATAGCTATGTTTTCTTTTCAGGTAACTGCATGTAAACGTGTAGATATATGAGCTTTCAAATTTCTTGTGGGTTTTACCAGTTATTATGTCTCGCTTATCCAAGAAGCAGTAGACAGTTATCTTGGGCTACTTCTCTTCTAGACGTTCAATGTCGGAAAATGTCCCAAATTTGAATATCCCTCAACCGTTGATTACAACCAAAACAAATTTAAAAAAACTTCAGCAATGGATCTCTTGATCCGTGTCTTTTACTCAGATTTTCAGTTTGGTCACTGTAAGCCATTTTGGCCCCTTCGGTCTAATTCAAGCATGCGTGGCAGGGATAAAACACAAGGATCATATTGATCAAATTCCAAACACCTTTTATTTTTGTCTTAATTTTTTTTTTAAAGATTCCAAACACATGGACCAAAATGAAATTGGAGAAAAACAGATACCAAAAGGGTACTTAACCCTTATTTTGTTTCTTAATTGGTTTGAACATATGCAAACTTATGAATTCATAATGGATGAAAAAGAACATTGTGAAGTCAATTAATAATAATGTGCCAAAAAGAAAAGAAAATCTATTTGCATTATTAATACAACTTGCATCTGTATCGGAACAAAATCTACATCCCTCATGTGTTCATCTTCCTAACCAACCTCGGAACCCCCTTCCTTTCTCTCAGGGAAAAATAAAGAATTTTAATTACAAAAGTGAATTCTTGTATGTTATGTTGACACAGTTGAGCGAACTGCCCTTTATATGTATTCCTAAAGCCTAAAACAAAAATCATTTCGACCTACAAAGAAATTAAAGTACAACAGGCTGTTTGTATCCTCTGTCAGCAGATTAGTTGTATATGTACAAAAAGGTGCTCAAAGTATATGCATGAATGTAAAAGAATATGATTTTAGGCAGGTCTCATCGCTGCCCACTGCCATACCTATATTCCGTCCAGGAGGTTGGAGCAGCATTCAGAGACACAGAAGGCTGTAGAATATAAGTGGTATGAAAGCATTATCAAGTTGTGCCGTGTAAGCCTCCAACAAACCACTCACAGTCACGGCTACGAGAAGAGAGCCCCAATGCTGTAAAAGTTAGGCATCAAAATCATGAGCAGATGAAGGAACAAATCCATATAAGATGGGAATAGAGAGAACACTGGCTACCATGACGACATTCTGTATGCCTCTCTTTGTTATTTTGGTGGGGAGAAATGGGGTGGGGGAACAGAAGATTCAGGCACCAATAAAAGATGCAATGCAAAGCATTAGCAAACCTCATACATAAATCACAAGCATTTTGACCATGCTGACAAAAAACCTGCAGCACAAAAACACTGCTAATTTGGCCTCAACCAGGTGCCTCCGCATTTTTGTTTCGAATTAGGAAACACTAAATGGACTTGAACTACCCCGTCTAGGTCACTTGACTCCATAATTAGGCGACTAATTAGGTATCTTATTCAGAAATTCCTTTTCTAAACCAATTTCAACCAAATAACCAGTTCCATTATCTAAGTAATAGGTTCATTGAGCAACGGTCATATGCTAATTTGACAGAGAGATAAAGACAGATATGCCTACCTCTGTAAGAATATATCCGGTTGATGCTAGAAGGGGAAGCAGAACTGAGCAAGCAGCTAAGACAGATGTTATACCAGCTGCAGTCCCTTCAATTGTTTTCTCTATGAACAAGGAAAAGTTTGCATACATTAACAAAATTAATGGAAACACCTTCTTTGGTGAAATTTATCAATAGAATTACTTACTGCCAGTTTTGCTCCACCTGAGAACACCATACTTGTGCCCAACAACTGATGCCTGGACATAAAAACAAACACAAATTCCAATTAATAAATTAAGCAATAGGTGTAACTCCTGTCCTGGTCATCGAGTGCAAGCACACTCACCATGGTATCTCCAATTCCGAGGCTTAAAATTCCAGAAAAGGGGGCAAGGGGTCGATCATTGTACCCAGAAGACATCCAAATAGGAAGAGCACATCCCAATAAGAGTGAAAAGTGGCTGAAAAAAGCAAACAACATAAAAAACAACACAGTTGGGTTTGCATCAAACTTATGTGTTTAAAGCTTGGCTCTATCAGGAGAGGGCTTGTCATACCTGACAATAAGAAGATCTGAGTCACGATGATCAGTGAAAGCATTCATAAATTTATGTATGGATTGTCCCAATGGCCAAATTCTCCATACCTAGTCACAAAGATATGGTCAAGAAAAATGAAATAAGAAAGACAGACTTCTATCCTCGCTCTTTGTAGACATTAACATAAGGTGCTAGTTTGGAAACTTACTCGAATAATTTCCAATGCCAAGAAAACTGCCAAAGCTGCACCGAATGATAGATCAAGAAACTCTCGCTGAAAAAGAAACATACAGTGAGCATATCTAAACACACACAACCAGAATGAACACGCAGATAATATACCAGGATGACAGTCAATCCTTAGTCCCAAGTCACCTGGAAGATAAGAGCAGGCAGAAACATTGACACAGCCATCAGATGGTAGTATTTTCGTAGTAGAATCCTTTCAATCTTGCTATTCTTTGAAATGTTGTAGAACCTTAGAACAGACACATATATCACGCACATCCAATAGACACACAAAGATAGTCTCTTAAGTGGTTCCGAAAAAATAAATGAAAGTACCCTGCCAAAGAAAAAATATTTTATGCTGACATAAGATAGCCATCTGGCAGAATAGATTAGATATTTTTGGTAAATAGAACCAAAAGCAGTATCATTCACAGCAAGTAGCCCAAGTTATGCAACAAAAGGAAAACTTAGATGAACCTTATACAAGTGATATCCCATGCAAGGTTTGCCGTAGAGTTACCAAATTGCATACCCATCACAACCCAAATCCAGATCTTGTACCCAATTCATGGTATTTTGGCGATCCAGTTCTCCAAAACCGGAATTCCAACGTACCATTGTGTGCAAGCAACCAAAATGACAAGCATAAAATTGGAACTTGAAGCTTAAAAATAGCTAACCAATTAACCCTGTGTGCCGCACACCAGGGCTAATGGCACAATTCCCATGCCAGTACTGCAAATCCAAACATGAAAAAGACCCTAGTAACTCTGGTGATGGCATGGAGCCTACCATTCAAACTACAGGAAATTCTTTTTACAAAAAGGAGACAAAACGCTTTTTAGTAAGGAAGTTGAAAACACAGAAAATATAGCATAAAGAAAGTCCAGTTAATTGCAATTCTAGGCCTACATCACAACCTATGGAAAGCAGTTTCGCTGGCATGACTGATTGCAATCTCTCCCTTTAGCCTAAGTCATACTTGCAACTGCACAGACCAATAAGAAGTGATACTTGATTCAGATTTGTGTTCATTATCTAGTTTTGCGCATTCACGTGGAGTCACAACCTATGCATGATATCAACATGCACACAGACCCTTTGGTATCTAGTTCAGACTTCAGAGCACTTGTATATTATGATTGCTTCCCACTCCAGCATATTTCATCATGTTAAGCACAGAAGCAACTTATGACTTGTGTCATTAGGGCCTAGTTTTTTAGTAGTCTTAAAAACGTATGTAATGGACTGCAGCATTTGATTTTCTATTAAATACCATGCAAAGCTTTCAGTCCATACCTACCTATAGTGTTGGGTTACCACCAAACAGAAACCCAATAACCACGTTGGTTAGAAGATAATAAAAACAATCCAGTTAAAGTAAACAAGTATCATTAAAATCAAATTTATGAAGGGTAATACCATAGCAACGGATGCATATGAAAATCCTGAACCAACTGCATCCATGACGGAATGATCACAATCATGATAAATCCAAGGGCAGAAAAGAAGATAAGAGATCTCCAAATCTCGTTGTTTGTCCTAACTTCAGAACGGGCTGTACTGAATGTGGATTCCCATATTCGAAGAACAAATTTAAAGACCATTGGAAAAAGAAGAAGGCCAAGCAGCAATCCCTGCACAAAAAAGGAACAACCTTTGGATTCCAGTCATACCACTTGCAACCAATTTCACCTCTTAAAGAAACATACCTGTATAATAATACTTATCTCACTTCTTTTACTTCCATATTGTACCACCTCTGATTTCATAGTAAACCCAGACACCTGTGTGAGGAATGTTATCACCAATAAGATGAGTATATAAAGCAAATTTGTCGAGAGAAAACATAGCTAAATCGAGCAGAAACAAGAACCTTTTCAATGGTATATGCCAACATGTCACCAAAATAGAGAACAAGACCTGAAGTCACCAGACATGATTCCCCTAGAAAAAAAAAATAAAGAAAAGAGAACATCAACAATTACTGAGAAAAGATCAAGAAATACCTCAACACATGATTTTCACAAAGAGAGATAGAAATCGAAAGAAAAAGCAAGCACAAAGAGATGAGAAGAAGAGGAGAGAGAGTGATCTGATCATTTGGTGACGAATAATATAAAAATTGAACTGCAAGTACTCAAGATGAGTTAACTGAGACAGTTAATGTTTAAAGAACTTAAATATCTGTCAGAACATATGAACTAGGTTGCATCAATTTTTAATTGTGTAAGCGCTAAAAGCCAGTAAAACATGGGGGCAACATGAACACTCTATGGGCAGTTAACTGCTACCTAACAAGCTAAACTATTTCCATTTAGCAGTTACATTTTTTCCCTTCTTCAATCAGTAAGAAAAACTCCATTGCATTTTGCAAGAAAGAGTAGGTGGAATAGAAAAAGTAGCAAGGCATATACCAATGGAAGCACAAGATGGGAAAGTTTTAATAACATGCTGAATTAATTTTACAGCTGCCAATCCGTGACAAAGCATCCACAATAACTTCAATGCAGTCTCAAAGCCTGTATGGAAGGAGCAAATAAAGATTCAGTTGTCCAATTAATATTGCCTTAACCACAAGCAGAGAACAGTTTCCATGTTCCTAAATCAATTCAGAAAAAAAGGATTTGAAAGAGATGCAGGCCACTTACTAGTAAGAGATACTGTACCAAAAGTCACAAAGCTCACTGCTGTGTGTAATATTATGCAACTTAAGCTAAATTTTGCATGCCAAACATTATGTGCAGGTGGAGGAAGCATATTCTCAGGTGCCCGCCACAGAGTTATGCAGAGGAAGATAAGCACACTCAGGCAGCTGGCAGAAGCAGCCCAGTATTGCAACGTCAAAGATTCAAGTTCTGTACAGTAATATTGAACAGATTTTAACATATTAGGGAGGAATCATATGGTGAACAGAAAAGGTGGGAAATTTGTAAAATCAAATAAAAGCAATAAATGAAAAGAGTTACTAGTTAACACAAAACGTTACAAAATCTTGCATCAAGAAAAGAAAAAAGGAGGGTTATGATCTCCAAAAGAGAAGAAACATTCTGCTATAAGGACCTACGTACCCAGCTAACGGAATGCTAAAGACGTCATTTCTATCACCTCATCTCAGATAGGAAAATACTAATTTCAGCTACATTGTATAGTATGAAGAACAAATTGCCAGCATTAAATTAATTGTCGAAAATGAGGGCTTGAACCTTTTAGCTCATCCTTACAAAATTGAAATGAAATTTAAAATTTTAACTTAATTTGATGTCTCTAAATTTCAGAACTTTCAAACTAATGTTATATGCCACAAGATAACGGTCCAATTAAGTCAAAAAACGAAACCAGTACCTTCAATGCCAACTTGGTCCAAGGGGAACGCCCGTGAGAGCTGTATCATTTTGGAGATCACAACAGCGGGCAACGTGACGGCCCCTAACAGTATACCCGACGAAGCACCAGGCCTGAGACAATGAAAATTACAATAATGCCCCTAGTCATCATCTGAAGAAGTTGAAGAACCCTAAGATTTAGAAAAATGAAAGAGGAGAGAAGACCTGGTGTTGAATTGGGCGAGGGAAGTGGAAGAGTCGGCGAGGATGTCGAGGGAGAAAGCGGAGAGAGCGAGGAGAGAGAGGGCGACGCCGTGGAAGAGGAGAGAGAGAGGGAGCGAGAAGAGGACACGACCGATGAACAGAAGCACCACTGCTCTCTCTCCGTTCATCAACCCGGCCATCGCCATCGCCATGGCCGCCATTTGAATTGGTAATCGTAGCTTGTTTCAATTTCGAGACAAGGAAATTGAAATTGAAATTGAAATTGATTGAAGAATCAAAGAGGAGATTCAGAAGGAGCTGTTCTTGTTTGGCATTTTGAGGGTTTTCGCGGGAATTGGGAATTTGGGAGCCCCACCATTATGGGCTAACAATACAAGAGGCTCGCGTGTGAAACGCCTGACCAACTTGGAATATACGATTGGATGCCGTGAGGACTTTGGGAGGCGGGACCAAACTACCCCAACGCGTTGAAACATCACCAAACTATCAATTATATTATGGCTTTTTTCGCAATGGACCTTGGAATTTAGACTTTGGACTATGAAAAGGTCTCTTTTTTTTCCTGCCAAATTTCAAAATTCTATATAGGTAAAATTCAACCATTCCAGGAAGGTGTTCACGAAACAGCAAGAATGCAAACGGATCTAACCCAGTAAAAAAGGGGCCTTGATTTACAGACCAACGGTCTTAAGTTCGAACACTATTGCAGCTTACGAACAATGCATTTGAAACCATTCTAAATTATAAATCTGAAAACTATTAAACTCTAAAGTTATGAATGTGTAATAGTCACCATAACATTTTTTGAATTTTATCTTGTTAGTCACATAAAATTTAAGACAGCATGTCATGATTTAAGGAGCTGATAACTGCGGGACTAGGAGAATAGGAAAGACTTGGTATATAATTTGTGCCTTCGTTCCGGCTCCATTAGTAAGCGAGTAGGGGAATGGTTCCTTCCATTCAGTAAGGCTCTCATAATATGATTCAATCATCCATCACATTCACTTATAGCAAAGGGAACAACAAATATTAACAAACAGAGAGCTTCCATTGAGGGATCCCTCAAATAAGCTTATTTGAGGGACACCCCTTGTAGGGGCCATTCCGGATTGTATTTCACTAATCCAAACCGTCTATTTTGTAGATACACATTCAAAGATCATTTCTACAAAAAATCACTTGAATCCGATATCATTTGACCATTCAATTGATTTATTGAAATTTTAGTATTTTTTTGAAGCACCGTGTTCATTGATTTTGTAGGACACAATTGGATGTCGAAATGATTTCCGATTTGTCTAATTTTTTTTAAGGATGATCTATGAATGAAAACCTAAAAAATAGATGGTTTGGATCATTGAAAAAAAAATTATAAAGTACCCTAAAGAGCGTCCCTCAAATAAAATTATTTGAGGGATCCCTCAATGGAAGGGGACTGTATTAACAAATATCCTTGGTGCTATGTCTTTCATCAACTTTTCTAGTCAAACAAGAGGCCTTTTCATGGTGCTTTTTTCCATTGTCTTACCTTGAGGAGAAATTTGAATTTTGTTTTTGTTTTGTATACAAAGTTGTAGACGTGATGTTTTTTGCCATGGGGCCATGCGAAGATTACAAGCCCAGCTGCGAACCAATGGTGCCGGGAACATATAATCAGTCTAGAAAATGCTGGATCTTGCAAAGTGAGTGAAGCAGCAGGAGAGAACTTATGTTACTGTCAAATTAGTTGAGATTGAGTGCATACATTATATGCCACAAATAAACAGAGACGGGATGCATACAACAACCCTAATTTCATTCTCACAAATTTAGTTCAGTTGTACCAACCCAGATATATATGTTTAATTAATATAAAAAATGAACAACTGATTGTGATCAATGTCTTTTTCTTTTTGTTACGATTATATGAAGCCGGTATTGCTTAATATATAAATTAAATTGATATTGACACTACAAAAGAGTCATCCAACTTTCTTTGAAGTGCAATTTTTCTCTTATGAAAAACATAAAGAACCAATAACACTTTCTTATATAAAAATGCGAGTGTCAAAATTCACCGTTGTAGCGACTTCAATGACCTTCGTGTGATCGTCCGACTTATATCATGACACATAAAAATTCTATCTACAGGCACCAACTTATTTACCAACTTCTGGATTCCAACACATATGACATATGACATGGCATCCCCATGTCATTTGTCATGTCATTTGTATTAATTACATAATTTTTAAATAAAATAAAAAATAATTTCACACAGCAAAAATAAAAACAGAAATTAAAAAAGAAAGAAAAGAAACTCAATGATTTTAGATTTAGGGATACACTCATCTCTTTTGTCTTCCTCGTTCCCTCGAAAACCCCCAGAAATTCAACAGTCCTCCATTGAAGAACTAAAGCTCTTACTGCAGCAGTCTATTGGGCAACATAAATAATAGAGCATGTTTACTCAAATTTATATAGGGGCTATGTTCATCACTTGTATCATTGTAATTCTTTTCATTTAATTGGAAAAAAAAACATATATAATATACACTTATCAGACGGAGAGATTGCAATGATAATGTACATGTTGGGGACGGGGATTGCTGTAGAAATATGAAGTCTATTTCTTAT
This sequence comes from Prunus mume, assembly GCF_000346735.1. The sequence continues at coordinate 7,005,765 of NC_024126.1, read as the reverse complement.
GGCATCCAGATGTGTCAATATGAACTCTCCTTTGTACATCAGAAAGTGGAGGAAAAGAAAAAGCACAATGAAAATTCATAAGAAAAATTATAATACGATTCATATTAAAACATTCAATATGCTTCATTGACGACAGAGACTACTGTGATAAGAGCTTTAGTTCTTCAATGGAAGACTGTTGAATTTCTAGGGTTTTTCAGGAGGAAGGAGGAAGACAAAAGGGATGAGTTTATCCCTAAATCTAAAATCATTTGGTTTCTTTTCTTTCTTTATGTTTCTATTTTTGTTATGTGAAATACTTTTTTTTTTTTTTTATAAAACAAATTATGTAATTAAAATAGATGACATGGGTTGTCATGTCATGTGTTACATGTGTTAGTATCCAAAAGTTGATAAACAAGTTAGTGTCCGTAGCGTTATTGATATTTTAATAAGATGAATACATAAGTTAGTATGACCAAAAAAAAAAAAAAAAAAAAAAAGATCCTAACAGATCTAGGGATTAGGAATTTGATTTCTTAAAGATTTGTGCAAAATCCATGTATGCTTTATCTTGATCGTAAGCTTTGAACTTTTAGAAGCCACATTTTGAGGGAAGATAAAGACACAAACAGCCGCTTGGCACTTTGGCATGCATGAATATTGTTATGCAATTGCGGCTAACTTATCCAGGAATTGGGATATTTCCATTTTCAGAAAAGAAAAAAAAAACCGAGAGAACCCTAAATGTCATTTGATCAAATAGTATCTAATTAGTGGAGACTAAACTGTCATCCACCAATTGATCATCGGCTTTTAACCTATTATCTTATCTTTAAATTTTATCTTATTAACCAAAATAAATACACCTATTAATCCAGTGTGTATACCTAATACCTATAGGATTAAGCTAGCTAATGTTTTTGAATTTTTTTTTGTTTAAAAAAAAAAAAAACTAAGATTTTTCATAGTCACCACAACACAAGACACCTTTTAAGCTTTTATCCCTTTTACTTCTGAAATTGAAATGTGCTTGAGTTTTTAGATATTCAAATATCAACTTTGCAAAAACTCATTTGAATTCGAAATCATTTGACCACTCAATTAGATGATTGTTATTATAATTTTTTTTAAGTACTGCGTTTACTTTTTTTTTTACCAAGATGATTTATGAATGAAGACTTGAAAAATAGACGGCTTGGATTGTTGAAAAAATATTCATCGGGTACTCTAAATGGTGTCCTTCAATAGAAGAGAACTAAACGAAGAGCTTTGGTTGAGCATCCCTCAAATAAGAACTTGAGTAGTAATTTGGAAATGGCTTAAAATTCAACTTGAATTGATACCAATCATTATTCACTACTTGCTCTCGATCAACCAAAATGTATTTCCGCAAAGAAAGGCAAATTCAGTCATAATCTATTTGAGTCAAATCAAGTACCGTACAACTTGGGATTCATAACCTTAACACCCAAAAACCTAGCAAATATA
>NC_024126.1:6957365-7004268 GCF_000346735.1 Prunus mume | reverse complement strand
CTCTTTCTCTCTCTTTGCAACTCATCTTTAATTCATGCGTTAATGGCAGACTCGGTTCATAATACCCATCACCAAAAGCGCCCTCACGCCATCTTCATCGCCTACCCTCTCCAAGGCCATGTAATCCCATCTGTCCATCTAGCCATCAAGCTTGCCTCACGTGGCTTCAAGATCACCTTCATCAACACCCACTCCATCCACCACCAAACCTCCAAAGCCCAACCAGACTCCGGCAGCGATCCCTTTGCCTACGTACGTGAGTCCTCTGGGCTCGACATAGACTACGCTACGGTCTCAGATGGACTCCCCCTCGAGTTCGACCGGTCCCTCAACCATGACCAGTTCATGGCATCTTTGTTACATGTGTTTTCAGCCCACGCGGAGGAGGTCGTGGGAAGGGTTGTTAAGTTTTCGGCTGACACTACACCGGTTACTTGCATAATAGCTGACACGTTCTTCGTGTGGCCGTCCAAGATTGCCAAGAAGTTTGGGCTGCTTTATGTTTCTTTTTGGACAGAACCTGCTTTGGTTTTCACTTTGTATTATCATCTTGATCTTCTTCGAAAGAATGGCCATTTTGCATGTCAGGGTAAGCTGCTGCTATTAATAGGATAATGATACCTAAATGTTGTCACCTTATCCATCTAGACCATTAATTGGATAGACATTTGACATATTGGTCAGACTCGATATCCTTTGTGAAGCGAATTCTTGTTTGAATGTGTGGTGTCTAGATTATAGCCTGATAATTTGACGTATTAATTTAGCAAACAAACATTAAATATATTTGTCCTTTTGCTATGTATATGAAATGTTATGCGTGCACTTGAACAAAAATTATATGACTCACAAAAGCATTCATATTCTGACAACATATGCATAATCTAGCCAAAAAATATTTGCATCATGTGTACGACAATCATATCTCTATTAGCAATAGTTAGATTCTACGGGAGACCAGAAACGTAGCAAAGTCTACATGGGTTTCGCATTTATGATGAATATACTAGCAATGCAGTAGATGCGGATTAAAATCTCGTCTTTGTTTATAAATTACTAAGATACATATATGATTTTGGTTTTCTTGTGATTAGATGTGCGCGAGGACACCATAGATTACGTACCAGGAGTGCGAGCAATCGAACCAAAGGACATGACGTCATTTCTGCAGGAGACTGATACAACATCTGTGTGCCACCACATCATTTTCAATGCATTCAAGGACGCCAGAGGTGCACATTTCCATCTGTGCAACACAGTGCAGGAGATTGAGGCCGAGACCATATCAGCCCTGCAATCCAAGACGCCATTCTATGCCATTGGACCCATTTTCCCTTCTAAATTCAACAAGAATATAGTGGCTACGAGCCTGTGGTCCGAATCAGACTGCACCCAGTGGCTCAACACCAGGCCCCAGGGCTCGGTCTTGTATGTCTCATTTGGTAGCTATGCTCATGTTTCCAAAAAGGACCTGATAGAGATTGCTAATGGGCTTCTGCTTAGCAAAGTGAACTTTGTTTGGGTGCTTCGGCCCGATATCGTGAGCTCAAATGACACTGAACCGTTGCCCGCAGGCTTTAGAGAGCAGGTTAAGGACCGGGCCATCGTCATACCTTGGTGCTCTCAGAAGGCGGTACTGGCCCACCCGGCTATCGGAGGGTTCTTGACTCACTGTGGATGGAACTCAACGTTGGAAAGTATTTGGTGTAGTGTCCCAATGTTGTGTTTCCCCTTGCTTACTGATCAATTCACCAATAGAAAATTAGTGGTTGACGATTGGAAGATTGGGATCAACTTATGCGATCGAAGGGCTGTCAGTAAAGAGGAAGTTTCGGAGAAAATCAACCGCTTGATGGATGGAAAATCAAGGGATGAATACAGGAAAGCAGTTGTCAAGGTCAAGAAGACATTGGAGGATGCATCGACACCCAATGGATCATCAGAGAAAAATATGGACAATTTTATCAAGGCCCTAAAAGCCAAGATGTGACTGTAAATATGGGCCTCTATGGCCCAAAAGATGAAACTTTTTTATTTCCAAAGGAACCTTCGTTTTTTTCCTGTACATACTACGTACTTACTCCTATGGCTTTGTTTATAAGTAGCTAAATGTTTGGCAGTCTTAAAATAGATAGTGAAATACATATTGTATATACTCCTACGTAAATGAAGTTTGCATCTATTTTTGTTTTTTCTTCAAAATGTGTAGGGTTACAACTTACTTGCCTTGCCTATATACAACTTTTTTCCAACCGCAAGAAGTTACTGCGAAGGTGATTCTCCTCTCACATTAACTTAGGATGAAAAAAGGCATGAACTGCAGATCTCAGCTCTGTAAAAATTTAGAATATCAAGGAAGAAAGGGCTCCAAGAAGTTTGCAACAAAAGAAATAATCAGCAAAAGCTCCCTAAAATATGCACTTTATCATTTCATAGATCATAAGCAGGTTCTCACAGCAAAATTGCACTTGCCTAAGGACAACAGGGAATTACAAAAATGTGACGGCCAAACAACACTCATTGCAAGTGGCGACTTCATTCATCTTGCATTGTTTGTTGTATCCCGATTACACTTGAAAATGTTATGTAAAGATTTTTTTTTCCCAACACGGAAGTACAGTACAACAAAGACGAGAATACGATACCCAACTGCCATTAGAAATAAGATCAATAAATTTTGCCACTTGGAATTTTTGTCCGGAGAGATGTCGTATGCACTACGAAGTGCCTGATACCCAGATATGGTCCTTACCTGCCCAACTGCAAAGGAAGTCCCTATGTACTCATTCTCCAACAGCCCCTATATCATGTAGTCAACAGATTAAAAACCTTCAGTAAGAGAGGTTAAAATTAGCCAACTAGTTCCAGAATATGAAATATATGAATTTCGAATGTGAAGAAGACTCTGAAATGCTTTTTTCCTTTGTCACAAAATTCGAGAGATTTGAAACTGAACCAAGTTCCCTGAGAACAGTTTTTTAGCATTGTTATGCAGAGAGGAAAAAAAAATTGCAAATGACATTGTAAATTCTCTTGCCTGTATAGAGTACGCATGGAAAGCAATATAGGATATTGGATATGTCCACACTGGCCCAGGCAAAGCATTTCGAATTCTGAAATACCCCGCAGATAGCATCATTACCACCTGAAATTTCACACATATTCACTGTAAGATTAGCGAAAGCTAGGAAATTGATTATAACTTATACCAGCTACCAATCATGACCAGAAGAACAGCAGATGGATAATAGTTCACTAATATGTTACATGAGTCACTTTTATCACACACCATGTCGCAAAACACCACAAGTGCCATGTATTTTGTGATACACAATCTAGGTTTTGGTTTCACAGTAGTATTTATTCAAGTCCATACAAAATTAAACTATCTTCGAGCAGGCAAAAGCAGTATGACATGAATAAATGTAAAAGTTATTGTTGGGTTGCAGATGAGTCAACGCTGAACATGCTGACATTGGAAACTTCAAGTATATTCTTTGAATTGAGATAGAGGGACTTACTTGTACAGATACCAGAGTCAGGGAGCTCCAGAAAACATCTCGCGACAAAGAAACAACAACCAGCATTAATCCATCATTTACCAAGAGGCACATGAAGAAATTCAGCATGAAGTACATTAACAAGCTGAACTCATCTCGCAATCCTATAAGGAAATAGAAGACGACACTTGATGGAATGGAGATGAGAAACAGGAATGGGATGCTAGAGAGAAGCTGCCCAAACAAAAAGATTAGTGCCCCCAAATGGTGGTTTGATTCTTCACTTGTGTATACCTGCAGAATTCATAATCAGTTTGATCAGAAGAATCAAGAAAATGAACACAACATTACATTACTTATCAGAATGTCCTATTAAAAATAATGCGTAAGCTTAACAGGTTTTTCATTTTTGTTTTTTCTAGACTACTTTCGTATCTTTGGAACCATGCAGTTCATATGTTCTGTTAAAAATATATTGAAAGACTCATATAAAGCCATTCCACCTCTGCATTTCAGGGAATTGATGTATTGAATAACCATGCCCCAGTTTGCACGTGATCATGAAGAGGCAGAGGGATCTTATACGTGAGCCTGGAAGACTTAATCACAGTCCAACAGCTAATGTTAGTTTGTATGCTTGTCTATTATTTCCTTGAGAAAACCAGTCACTTAAAGTGGCATTAGTATACCTTTTTTTTTTTTTTTTTTTTTTTTTTTTAACCCAAAACCCCCTTTGTCAGCTTTGCTGACTCATCTTCCAAACTGACAAAGTGCTAGATAGGTAGTCCCCAGTTTGGAAGATGACTCATCTTCCAAACTCTAGCAATAAATTGCTAGACAGGTACCTCAGTGAGTTTCGAACCCCAATCAGGCGGTTCCGCAACAAGTCCCCCAACCACTGGACCACAACTCACGGGTCATTAGTATACCAATATCATTGTCCTAAATTGATGAAATGTCTTTAAAGCTGCCAAAGTTTAAAAAGAGAGATCAATCTTTTACAGGATTAATCACCGAAGACTAGATTGCCAAGAAAAACCAGCACAAGATCTGGGGTTCTTCCTTAACAAACCATAATACACATAATTCATATAATTATGTACAGATGTTAGCACTATATTAATCATAACTTGGGAAATTTCAATGCTTCTTCAAGTCAACTTTTGAGAAAGAATACAATCAGGGTTACCTCGACTTCTTTTATAACTGCAGGTACTCCAGAAATGCTTAGTAGCGCAGTAAATGAAACAAATACAAATATTGCTGCAACTTTTGTCTGCATATAAAAGTTGAACAAAGAAGAAAGTGACTCAGATGCCACACAAGATAACAAATAATGTGGGTTCCACTTTGTCAGCTTTGCTGACTCATCTTCCAAACTGACAAAGTGCTAGATAGGTAGTCCCCAGTTTGGAAGATGACTCATCTTCCAAACTCTAGCAATAAATTGCTAGACAGGTACCTCAGTGAGTTTCGAACCCCAATCAGGCGGTTCCGCAACAAGTCCCCCAACCACTGGACCACAACTCACGGGTCATTAGTATACCAATATCATTGTCCTAAATTGATGAAATGTCTTTAAAGCTGCCAAAGTTTAAAAAGAGAGATCAATCTTTTACAGGATTAATCACCGAAGACTAGATTGCCAAGAAAAACCAGCACAAGATCTGGGGTTCTTCCTTAACAAACCATAATACACATAATTCATATAATTATGTACAGATGTTAGCACTATATTAATCATAACTTGGGAAATTTCAATGCTTCTTCAAGTCAACTTTTGAGAAAGAATACAATCAGGGTTACCTCGACTTCTTTTATAACTGCAGGTACTCCAGAAATGCTTAGTAGCGCAGTAAATGAAACAAATACAAATATTGCTGCAACTTTTGTCTGCATATAAAAGTTGAACAAAGAAGAAAGTGACTCAGATGCCACACAAGATAACAAATAATGTGGGTGCATGAGGGGAAGACAAGCAGCAACATTTTCCTGAAGCAGACTTCAACAAGTACGTATCTTACGTTTGACATAAAAGGTTTAGCATTATAAAGAAAATCAGTGAACAGATTTTATTATTACAGTTTTATACTGTAGAACTTAGTATAAAACTACTCCAGCAGTGTTTAGTAGTGCAGTGAAGAAACAAATAATACGTTGCTGCAACTCTTCTCGGCACATGGAAGGTGAAAAAAAACAAAGTCAACTCGATTACCACACAAAGAAACAAGTTTTGCAAATGCATCTAAATAAAGACGGTAAGCAACAAGAACATTTTCCAAAATCAGACTTGAAGAGTAATTATTTTATGCTTGACGTAAAACCTTCATCATTAATTAAGAAAAACCATGAACAGATTTTGTTAAAAATTCTTATTTGGGTGCTAATGTCATGCAGCTGATATCCAGTGGAGGTTTATAAGCAGAGTGATCCATCAAATCCGCCATTGTGATTTTCCTTATAGCATCTGATTTTCCTATAGGAAGCCTTGCAGGTGACAAGCTACAACACAATTGGCTTCTGGGAAGCTGAAAGTTGAAAAACTATGGCACATGAAACATAGTCCAAAAAAGAGTATTCAAAGTAGATACTTGCTACGTATTGAATTCTAAGGAGTTGACTTCTCATTTCAAAAACCTGTTATATTTTAACTTTGGCGTCCTTAATTAGTCTAAGTTATTTGAATAAATCCAACCTAATCACATAATGACTACTATTGATGGCTATCACACATCACCCTTATTTAAAATCTCCTTCCGGATAAACTGACTATTTTTATATTTAACTCAAATATGAACTGAATTCTAGCTTATGTGAGTAAGGCATCTCCTTAAATAAAAAATTTCTTTGGGATCAAACAACAATGCCGGTAGGCGATATGGAGGCTATATTTAATAAAATTAAACTGACTGATCATAAAATAAAGCAGTACAGAAGACGTAACCATTTTGGTGATTTTTTTTTTTTTGGTCAAACCATTTTGGTTATTATGATACACACATTTTAGCTATTTTGCTACAGAAAAATGAAAAGAAGTAGGAATTCAGAAGTGATAAGTCTTGTTGGAGGAAAAAAGATTACTAGTCGCAGTAGCCTTCCAATAAACAGTAGATGTTCAACTAAGAAAGTGATCATTCATGAAATGTAAAACTGGAAATGTTTTCCAAAATGTGCAATTTTTATTTTTATTGTTTTGTCTAAATGATTGAAAAAAGTGATGTTATGTAACTCACCACAACTGAAGACAAAGAGTGCCCTGAGCCAGAAAATACTGTACCAACGGAGAGTGTAAAAATCATATAAAGAATAAGACGAAGCCAGTAGTATTTCCATTCCCTTGACATTATTAATAATGATCTCCAAGTTAAAACTGCAATTCGTGTAGCAGTTCCAGCCTTTCCCTTGCTTTTAAGTACTGGACCTTCCTATAGAAGCAAATGCACATTGGGAGTTAAGAAAATTACAGAAGCTAACCTATACAAATATATCACCGAAGTTATGGAACCCAACATGCAAAAATGAAACTTCCAGTTATGATGCAGAATAGCACAGCTGCCCACTCATGGACGCCCCCAGGATTTATGGTGTATAGATACGAGCATATCAAACTTATACCTTCTCCGTAAGTCTCAATATCATAGTTTCAACTGCAGCAGCATCAGCTGATGATTTATAAGTTGCTTCAAGGGTACGTATTGCCACAGCTGTATCCATGTTCACTGATGAAAAATCACCATTGTCATCCTGCCATCATGTTGCAGTCCATGCAAAGCATATGTTAAACAAAGTAATAATGTAAATGTCCTGCTAAAGTCTAAGACATATTGGCCCACAAATATTGTTACACATCGTTCCACCTCTAATTCAAAATCAAAACATGTGGCTCAACAACTTTGAAAATATTTTTCTAATGGAAAATTATAGAGCAAGAATTAAAGAATCTTCAATACACTTTATGCAATGGGAATCAGAAAAAACTGCAATCCCCAAGTATTTACCTGCCAATTTTTGCACATTGCAATGATCTTGTCGAAATCTGTATTTATTGCGCGTAAAAAGTGATCAGAAGGACTTTGCATAATCGGACAAGGAAATCCAGCATTTGAGAAGTGCTTCATCAACATAAGGTATGTTAGTTAGCAATTACCTACGAAGCTCCAATTAGCTTCCAAAAATTAGCTTTTAAAGTTCTAATTTTTAAAACATAAGTTGTTTCTTAAATTCTTCTCTCCTTCTTCCTTCAAAAAAATTCTTCTCTCTTTCAATATGGCAACCAGATGAAACATACAAACACTAACAACAAGAAAACAGCACCTGATCAAAATTTGCATGACTCATATATTGTAGGGTCAGCAAGTCCAGAATTAAATATTTGATGCACAAGCGGATAGAAGTACGACAAAACAGACATATTTACATATCACTTACCTGTAAGCAAGCCAATGTTTCTCCAAAAAATAGAGTATTTCCATTTGAAAGCAGACATATCCGATCAAAAAGGCCAAATACTTCTGTGCTGCTCTGATAAATGGTAAATATAATAGCACAACCTGTACTTGCTAGTTTCTTCAATGTTACCATCATCAGAAGTGCAGAGACACTGAACAAAACAAAAGCACTTTAGATATGGTACTACAAGGAAGCAAATATATTCCAATAGAAAGAAAATCGTTCGTGAGCATGCAGTCACTGTGGTGAGCAATATACATATGAAGGACTAAACAAAAACTTTTAATTTCACTGCAGATCCCTCAGGAAACAATGCAGCAATAATTGCACATTATATCAGTTATAATGTTAAACCAACTCATTCTCGGAAAAAAAATTCATCAAGTAAATTCATTACAATATCAAATTTTCAAAATCTCAGGCCAGTTGCGATTGCTTGGCAAACATGTAATGCAAAGAAACTGAGAGAGTTCAAGGACAATCATAGAAACATGAGTTTTAGTCGGGAATGCTCCCATGGGAAATATATGCTTGCTTATGGTTGCACACAAAACAGTGCTACATGTCAACCATGGTGTTAAAAACCCATGGAGTGCAGTTATCACAAGGCCATTTTTAAAATTTTAAATCTAACAAAATGAAGTTTACCTATCAAGATGATAAAGAGGCTCGTCTATGAATAAAATATGAGGCCTCATCACAAGCTCCCGGGCAATGCTAACACGCCTTCTCTCGCCATTTGAAAGGCCCTTCATATAACAGTAACCACCAATCAATTTGTTTGAACAGTCATCCAGTGACATGGCATGGATGGCATGCAGCGCTGAGTAATACAGAAACTCCCGGACAGTGAGGGATCCAATTAGAGTGATTTCCCTCTCAACAAAACCCTGCAAATTGGATTAATAACCATGAAGCTGGAATCACAGACACAGAGTTAAACCCTAGAGAGAGAAAAAAAGACCTTGTACACACCCCCTTTGAAAAAAAAACAAAACAAACAAACAACTTTTTGAAGAAAAGCACATGTCACAGTGACTAAGGTTAAACAATTGAAATTCTATCGCGATGAAACTAATTTGAGAGCATAGGCTAATATAATCACTTGAATAAGCTTTTCTTATACAAATCACCCCATTCGTGTGAGAATGTAACAGAAATTGCAGAAAGATGATAAGAGGAACAATAAGGACACAGACTCATGACAAACAAAATAATCTCTTAAACAAAACTCAGGATTAATTGGGTAATAGTTGGGAAGCATTAAAAGAATGCATGAGCTGAAAACTACATAAAATACTGAACAAAATGCTGTGGTTACTTGGAACTTACATATGAACCATACGGCATGTGCGATTTTGCACCATTCACAAACACCTCACCATACATTCTGGCTGAGTGAGGCAATCTTCCTAAAGCAAGGGAAACAAACAACAGTTAGCACTCAAACATCCCATGATAAGAGAAGGAAAAATTCTAAATAAGCAATTAGTAATTTAGTAGTAGAAGTGCATGCTTGAAGACCTGCAATTGCCCTTAGTAGCGTAGACTTCCCCGATTTAGCAGGACCCATAATTACTGTTATAGTTCCTGGCAATGCATAACCATTTGAACTCTTCACAACCTTGTCAGAGTACTTTCTTTTCCCCTTAATTGTAACAGTCAAATCTTTCCACACAACTGAAGCCCCTGCAATCTTTCTTACTGCAGTTGCACCCTCTGGTAATGGTGGGGATGGCAAAGACCCACTATTGAGTTTTGAAAGAGATGGGGAGACCGGTGTGGTTGCAATGTTGATAGAGTCACCTCCTTCCTCCACCCTAACATCAATGTCTGTATCCTCCCATTCAGGTGAATCTTCGAATGAGATGGGTTGTCTGAGTGAGCCAGGTTTTCGCAAGTAGAAAAAATTACTTGAGGGCACCCTGCTTGCTGGACTGCTTGCTGAAGACGAGGAAGACCTATAATTATCTGCTTGTGATTGTATTTCTTCCATTATCTTCTCCAAGATTACAAAACTTCAAGTCATTCTACAATAACTTATGATCAGCAACAAACTTGCATAACTACCGTGCCAACATAATTCTCAATACTTGTCAAAAACACCCTGTTCTGTGGAATCCTGCATCAAAAACACCCACCATAACCACTATATGTTATGTTCAAACTGTGGGAACAGAAAGTCACTACATACTAACTAGAAAGACAACCCCCCAACCCAAATCAGTTTATTTTTATATTTAAGGCCGAATTTGATTTTGGAATTGAAAGCCATTGGGGTTTACAGAATATTGGAAAAACCTCACTGGCAACAACTACTTTTCTTCAAAAACCTTTCCAAATAGGCATTTTGTCATTGAAAGTTAATTTGGGTTGATTCTTTTTTAAATTTCTTGGATGAGAAATCCAAAATGGAAAAATGGAAATACACAATTAAGTGCGAAACCTTTTCATTTTTAAGACGCCAGAAGGAAATACTAAAATGTTTTTCCTTATTTCTATAGTTTCTTCTCAGCAACCAAATTGACATCACGAAGGAGACTGCTTCTTAAACCTCAAAATAGAAATATTATCATATAAGAACCCTTAGAAATTGAAAAAAGAAAGAGATATATTAAAAAAATAAATCTCAACCTATAAAAATAAATAATAAAAACAATAACTTGAATGTGAAAGAAAATCTACATTATTAGAAAACCAATCACCACTAAACTGAAAGTGGAAAAAATTCATGTACTTATCTATCCAGCACACGCACATAAATACACTAAATTTTTGTCTGGTAGCTGAAAACATGAAAAAATGGCTAAGAAAACTAATATAAACTTCGAATCTTAGTATTCCTATTTAACCCAAGAAAACTAAAGTACTTGAGCTTAGTACTTCAATCTGGAAAGATCAAAACAGCCCCAAAACACTAAACCCAGAAATGTGTAAATACTGTTTTTCTTTTTTCTCTTCTTTTCTCAGAGACCAAACAGAAGCAGAAGCAGAAGCTTATATCTAAATCCCAAAGTTACTTCAAACAGAGGTATTGGAAGCTTAAGAGAATGAAGAGGAGACAAACCTGGATCTGAGCAAGAGCTCAGAGAGAGTGTGTTTTGCGCGCAGAGAGAGAGAGAGAGAGAGAGTTTGTGTGTGTGTGTGTGGGCTTCAAGAAAGGACACTGGCAGTGACAAACAACAGAGCAAATAATATAATCAGCGGATTATTTGACGCGCTTTTTGCGGTTTATGTATGCTTTGCATCTCACTTTTATCTTTTTTTCTTTTCGGTCCCTGTCTGCTTTGTTTTATATGTTTTTTGCCCCTATTTTGTATAATCCGAAGTGTTTAATGTTGGCCAATGAAAGACCGAAGTGTAATGATTTATGTTGCCAGCAAAGCATTTTTTCAGGGGCAAATTTGCCATCAGACGGTCTCTTTGGTCCCACTCCTTCTATCTAACCCAACTTTTACAACAAAAACATTCCGCAATTTCTACACTTCCTTTTTCTTTTATGTCAAAGTTTCCATTCCTTGTTTTCTATTTTGCCCTCCTCTAGTTTGTAATTTTAGAAAACTTAAAAATGAAAAATCATGGTCATAAAAGAGAGGGGAGAGTACAGAGGGAAGTGAGAGAAAAAAGTTAGTAAAAAAACATTTGAATGGGAAATTTAAATAATTATGGAATCATTATATTATAAACTTTTAGAACAAGTTTGGTGTGTAATATTATATAAGGACGTATTTTATAGTGGTTGAACAATAATGCCCTTATTCATTTTGTAGATTGCTTTGGAAGTCTACTTTTGCATTTTAGATGGTGACAAGGAACATTTTCCTCTTTGCTTTCTGTATAGTGTCAAACATGGTCCCACTTTCTTTTGTAAATTTTGATACTACGCAAATGATGGACAGTTGTTGCTTCTACTACTTCTATTATGGCTATTTCGATGATATGGTTAACGTGGATTGGTGTTGCTATTACTGCTTTTATTATGGAAGCTTGTGTTGTTGGAAGATTTTTGTTTTTCTTACGCTTCCATCATGTTCTCGATATTGTGGATCTCTTCTTCTGCTAAATTATTTCAGTATAAGTTGTCATCATCTTTTGCTTCTAGTTGGTTTGCTAATTGATTGTACGTTACTTCAAAAGTCTCTTCTCCTATCTTGCTTAGGCCCCGTTTGGGATTGCTTTTTTTGGCCAAAAACCTGCTTCACTTTAAAGTTAAGCAGTTTAAGGTGTTTGGTAAAAATAAAATATCCCGATTATTTTAAAAGCAGTGGCCTTTTGACAGCAGCTTTTAAAAACAGACTCTGGGTTGTTTTTCAAAGCTGCTTTCAAAAGAAGCAGAGATGAACTTTTAATGATTTTTTTTTCATTCCCAAAATACCATCATTCATTTTAAAAAATGACACCATCTCCACTTCCACATCCAACTCCACGACTTGCACCACCACATTCACTACCTTCACCACCACCACCACATCCTTCTCCTCCTCATCCTCCGCCACCACCACCACAACCACCACCTCCTCCACCTCCACCTCCACCTCGACCACCACCACCACTACCACCACAACCACCTCCTCTTCCAAAACCTCAACATCCACTACCACCTCTACAACCAACACCACAATCACCACCATGCTGCCACTACCACCACCACCACTACTACCACAACCACCAACTCCACCCTCATACAACAATTTTATATTAAAATTTACCAAACAGTTTTGACACTGCTTTTTGTACTAACAGCACTTTTAAAAATATTGTTTAACAAACATGGAGCTGCTGTCACGACCCGATTCCCCTAGCACGATATTGTCCGCTTTGGGGCCCCCTCTCTGCCCTCACGGTTTTGTTTCTGGGAGCTCACGAGCAACTTTCCAGTGGGTCACCCATCCTGAGATTGCTCTAGCCCCCAACTTGCTTAACTTCGGAGTTCCTAAGAATCCGAAGCCAGTGAGCTCCCAAAAGGCCTCGTGCTAGATGGATGCGGGTGTGCACAGTGTGTGTGTGTGTGTGTGTGTGTGTGTGTTTTATATGAATTGAGAATACACTTAAAGTAATAAAAAGAAAGTCTAGTGAGGTTTTTCATTATTATTATTTGTTTTCTGTAAGTCTGAAAATGAATCAATATCATCCTAATCGAATGCTTATCGGATGTGGATCGATTTATCGGTTTATATGCCTATGTATACTATGTTGTGCCTCTAGCATTATTGAACACTAATGTGCATATTTATTTCATAAAAAACATGAAATAATATGATTTGTTCGTTTTGCTGTTTGGATTAGTTGTTTTTCCCTCCAATTATAATTCGGCAGCTATACATGCTTTAGGGTATGCTCATATTTTTTATTTTTTTATTTTTTTGGTCTGAAAGGGTATGCTCATTTAGTACTAAAAGTAGTTGTCATTTCAAGATCTCAAAATTGAGATCTCATCAAAGTCATGACTTTATTAAACTCCTCCCTATCAATGTCTCTGTTAGTAATACACGTAACAAGTTAGCTTTCTATCAGAATCAGCTATGTTGTTAAAATATTAACTCGCAATTGTACAGGCCAATTAGCAATATAGCAAGACTAGTACGAGGTCGTACTCACGAGAACTGAGAAGTTAAAATTAGTTATGTACTTAGATTACCAAATTCAAGAAAGTAGGAGGTTAAGTCTAAAATAGAATTTAAAGCAAGAGTGATTGTAATTGTTGAACAAATGAGGCAAAACGAAATTTCAAACAAAAGCAAAGTGAGCAAATGTAACAAAGAGTGTTTTTGTGGGCTGGAAAACAGATTGGGAGACTAGGGCATTCGATTCACCATAACAATTCAATTCTGGGTTATAAGGAGTCAAGTGACAAGTCTAATTCGGATTCAAAGATTGATTCTAGCTAAAGTATGATTAGGCCATGGTGTCTGGTCCTAACCTTGTGTTCCTAATTCTCTAATTTGATCATTTATTGTCTAACCTAAATTAAGCATTAGGAACCCATTAAGCATAGAAGAACAATTTAAACAACCAAGCATGTATCTAATCCCTATTGTTGAATGTCCATACATACTTTTCTTATTCATAGTTTAATTCGACTAAAAGCATGGTGTCTACTCTTGATTCAAACCAAGATAGCTAATGTACAAGTTCTAATGGTGATCAATCATGCAAACAAGCATATTAACTGATAAGCATAATGAATAAGAACATGAATCATGAATCAAACTTGAAACTCAAAACTTCAACTTATAAACCCAGAATATTCATGTTAGGTTACATCGAAGTCCTAGTTATGAATTTAGCTACTCATAATGGAAATGAAACTTAAACAGAAATGAGAAAACATAATGAATGTAATAAGAGTGGAAAAACCCATTTCTGAAGTTACTTGTGGTGTCCAAGGCTTCTCCAAGTGCTTCTCCACACCTAATGCTGCTCCAAGACCTTCCTCACATCTAGAGTATGGAAACTAAAGAGGTGATTTGGGATGAGTTTGGGTGAGTGGTGATGGCAGAGAAAGAGGAAATTCGTAGGGAAATGGAAGGAAGGCTTGTTGGAGCTGTTTTGGTGATTTGGGACTGAATGGAGTGTTTGGGGAAGGATGGGAGTGTTAGAGGATGGCTGAAGTGAATTTTAGGCTGAATGGAGTGACATTTCTTTGAATGAGTGTGCATCACTCTATTTATAGAGTGCAAATTCGTGCTCCCCCATTGGCTGGTGAAGCACAGCCATTCCTATTCTCAATTGCCTAAGCTGCCCATTAGGTTCCCATGCTGCATTGTCTCCCATGTGTGGCTGATTTGATGTATAGCCCATGCCTCTAGGAATGTCAGATGTCCATCCTTCTAAGTTTCCATGCTATCTTGTCTCTCATGTGTGGCTGATTTGATGTGTATTTTGATGGGTCCACGGATTGGAGTCGATTTAATCAATTGATACATTTGAGTAGTACATTTTGAAGTTCAGACTCTCATCTTTCCAAATATTATTTGGGCCAATCCAAGTTGGGAGAAAAACGCTAAAGCCGAAATGAGTTGCTAACTCAGTCAGCTCGTTTTTGCACCATTTTGCATCTTTTCTTATCCAAAGGCACCATTGCTACCTAAGGCCCAATGAACTGAATGATAAACAAAAAAGGGATTAAAAGCACAAGTTTGACTCAATAACATAACCAAATCATAAGCTAGAAGGGTACAAAATGATATGCAATTGTGAACTGATCAAGCTACACATGAAAATATTTTTACTTATAACTTGACCAGAGAATACGATAAAGAATGTAAACCCACCCGTTGTTGTCAATGTATCTAATGGTGATCCAATTTTTGGAGATGATTTGATACTTGATTTGTACCAACATGAAATAAAATTTTAAACAACATGAAATAAAAAGCCAAATTCATCATATCTTTTCCTTCAACAACATGAAATAAAATTATGTTTAACGAGAAGCAAAATTTATAAGAAATATAGTGACATATGTATTACAATTTTGAAAGAAAAGTTTAAGGAAAATAAATATAATCTCACCCAAACCCAGAGTTGTGACGGAGAAGTTGTGAATATTTTTGGTATTCTCTTTTAAAGTACTTCAACTGACTCTGGTATTGAGAATAGGTTTTGTGACACCTAAGTTTTTCATTAATCTTGGGGAGTATTTTGGTTTTTACAGTTGCCTTGCTTAGCATTCCATTAGCATCACAACATCCACGGCTTGCAGCATCAACCATGAGTTGCAACAACATTCTACTTTCTTCCGTACTCCAAGCATTATAATCTTGTTTGCTCTTCCCTTTTTCATTTACTTATTGTGTATTTTTAGACTCCATTTGAGTAATGCAGCTATGAATTTTATTATGTCAATCACAAATATAGCATTAAAAAATATACAAAACCCATAAAACACTACAAACGTTGACCCCAAAAAATGTACATCAGCAACCATAAATCCTAACAGACACGGCACATCTTATGTTGAATACAAACATGAATGATGGAGAACAAATGGTTGAATGGATTGAAGAAGAATTTGAGTGAAGAATGGAAAAATGACGCAGTAGGAATTTACAAATTTGGCTTATGAACTTCGATTGGGGCGTATGATGCCTTTTTGAAAAGGGAATGATGCCACCAATCAACCTCACTACTATGTTGTGATATATGGTGGATTTTGGGCTTTTAAGGTCGTTTAGGCTCCCAAAAAAGCATTTAAAAGTTGTAGTTAATTTTCGGCTTTTTGTTTTTTTTTTACTGTTTATCTATATTTGTCTCATTTTTTTGTTCGATTATAGAAAGATTGTCAATTACTATATTTCAATTTCCTATCCAATGATTCAATGAACAATTCTCATAAAGTCGTATATAGATATTTTAGAAGAAAAACAAGTATAAACCCTAGCAACAAGCATAAACCTTAGTAACAAAGCATAAACCCTAGTAACAAGCATACACCCTAACCCCAAACTATACCCTAATAACAAGAAAAACACAATGAAGAAAAATCATAGAAAAAGAAAACCCAACGAGGTATTGATCAAAGAAAAAATAGGGAGCATACCTTCATAGATGGAGGAAGGAAGCTGTTCATCTTCTGTTGCAGAGAGAAAAGCTATGGCGAGAGAAAAACGACTTATGAAATACTTGGGGGGGAGTTTGGATTTATTATGGTATTTGTTATTTATAGCTCTCCCCCTTAAAACCTACGAAAATTTATCACTTAATGAAATCCTTCTAAAAATATGACATTTTGTTATTTATAGCTCTCCCCCTTAAAACCTAGATAATTTAAAAGTCTTAATTGAATACCACAAGACTTATTTATCTCAAAATTATCTTTTAAAATCCCAATTGAATACCCTCGTTACTTTACATTGTTGGTGGTAGGGGTGGGCAAAAGAACCGAAAATCTAAGAAACCGGCTGAACCAAACCGTTTGGGTTAGTTTGGTTTGGTTTTTTTTAATTTTTAATATTTAATTTTGGTAGAAAACTAGACCAAACCGATCAGTCCGATCCGATTTATGTTTGACTTTTGTTAACCCGATGATTCATTTAAACCGAACCGACTAGCTCACAATACTGTGATGTTGCCACCATGAAGGCTCGAACTCAATCCATCTTGCATGAAAGATAGCCTACATACCACTGCAGAATCAATAATTGTTGTGTTTTATTGTGTAATTATGGTATTCAAGGGCTTATTAACGGAATTAGAAAATAATATAAAAGTGTTTGGGCTTTAACACTAACACATATCTTTTATTTTGAACAAAAGTGATGCGCCGAACTTCATCTCTCTTCATTACCCATATTTTGTAACTTACAAGTTTAGGATATTTACAAAATTACGGATCGTGTGAACCATAACATTGTAATCGAGGTACAAAAACTTTTAAAACACTACACAAATCTTATAACTTACAAGTTTAAAGATCCTTTTGACGAAGTTATGGTGCCTTTATATCCAAAACCTTGTAACTTCGATCCTTAATCTTTGAAAGCCTTTATTTACTACAAAAACGACACCATTTTACATCTCCAAGTTCCATTCTTACTAATTCCTTATAATAAGAATCCAAATCCTTGTAAAATAAGATATTTACAATATTATGGATCAGCTAAACCGTAACGTGTAAAAACTTGTAAATTATGACATAAATATTGATTGTAACTTACACGTTTAGGAATTCTGTTTACAAAATTATGATACCCTTGTATTCAAAATCTTGTAATACTGGTCCTCAATCTTGTGAAATCTTATGTTTATTATAATAGAGACCCCCATTTACATCTCCAAGTTTCACTATTACCAATTCCCTATAATGTGGATTCATATCCTTGTAAATAGAAGATTTACAACATTATGGATCAGATGAACCCTAACGTTGTAATCTCGGTAGACAAACTTATAAATTGCTACCCAAATCATGTAACTTACAAGTTTAGTGATCATGTTTACAAAATTATAGTACCCTTGTATCCAAAACCTTGTAACACATGTCCTTAATCTTGTAATCCATGTGTAAAAACTTTTAAATTGGTACTCAAAACTTGATTTACAAGTTTAGGGATTATTTTTACAATATTATGATACCCTAACGGTTATTAGTATTGTAAACCTTTGTTTACTAGAATAAGGACTTTTTAATAGTGGGAGACACCTCTCAAAATGGGTTTGACTTATTCATCACTCCTTTAAGAAACAAAACATCAACTTAAACACGATATTAACCAAAAATAGAACTTAAACTAAACTAAACAAAATAGAAAACCAAAAACAGAACCTAAATACACTTAAACATTAAACTAAAAATAAACAGAAATAACCTATAAGAAAAAAAAAGAAAAAAAAAGCTGTCAACATGTTCACAACTTAAATCACAAGTCCATTAGTCACTAATATATAGGGGAAAAAAACTTCTCGTCATGTAATATTTTTTTTTTGGTTAAAAAAAAAAAGGAATTTGCTTATGATGATGATTTTTTTTTTAAAGGCTTACAAATTTTTGTTGTTGTTGTTTTCATTAAAATTATATAATTTTAATTATATGTTAACATGTTCCCCCTTGTGAGTGTAAATTGAACGAACCTTACATGTGATATCCAATGATTGGTTGTAGCACTGGTTCTCTAATGTTACAATAAAAATGGCATCGCCAGATTGGAGCCCTAAACTAATTTATTTCGAACGAATGCTAAGGTTATATTTTGTGAAATTTTATTTCTTCTTTGCTCAGCTCTTCTCAGTCTCATCTCAATCTTAGGCAACCGTGTCTCTCTCATCTTCATCTCGAGCATGTCAACTCTCTTATATCTCTATCTGTCATCTCGTCATGCATATCTCTCTTCTTAACATCCTCTTGCTCTCTCAATCATCACAATCTTCTCAGGCCCTCCATCTTCGATCATTGTCGTAAACTCCTTTCGAATTTTCTATCTTTGGAGTGGTCGGGGTCATCAACTACTCGGTATGTGAAGATGGTTTAGCTAAATCAGGGTTATTCAACAGTCAAATTGAAAATACCCATCTTGATAAATTTATGCAAAGCTAGAGTCAAAATTAAGGGATGACCAGCTAAAAATAGATTTTATATAAGATTCAATCAAACCAAAGGGGTTTTGAAGATCCCACCATTTCGATTGGGTATTGAATTTGAAGTAATCAGAAATATTATGACATTTGAACAATGTGTCACATCCCACTCTCTATAGTAAGATATTTTCTGCATTATGCCTAGGCTCTCATGATTTTGTTCATAGGCTTAAGCTTATGCTATCTTGGGCAAAACATGTACATGAGATGTCAACTACTCTTATAAAGCATTTCAAGTTTTCCTTCTTGAGCGATGTCGGATTCTTACTCTTCTTGCTTCTTAACAAGCTCATGGGTCTTACATAATGTCATTACTCAATAAATTGTTACATGAGTTAGTATGCTTCATGGGTAATTGTTGGTTGAGAGTAAAGATATGCTGGAAGATAAAATGTTAAGCGAAGGATTAAAGAAATATACTTCATCAGTTATCAAATGTTGTAAGCTCTAATGTTTACTACTCCAAGGTCCACCGTTACCAATTGATTGTAATGTGGATCCAAATCTTTGTATACAAAATTATGGATCGGGTGAACCTTAACATTTGTAAAACAAGTGCAAAAATTTGTAAATCATTACCAAAAAATCTTGTAACTTACAACGAGTTCACAAATCTTGTTTACAATTTTATGGTGCCATTGTATCCAAAATCCTGTAACTTCGGTCCATAATCTTGTAAGCTCTAATGTTTATTGGAATAAGGATACCATTTTACATCTTTAAGGTTCACCATTAGTAATTGATTATAATGTGGATCCAAATCCTTATAAATATGGGATTTACAACATCATGGCTCGGATGAACCTTAATGTTGTAATCCGGGTGCCAAACCTTGTAAATCATTACCCAATTCTTGTAACTTACAAGTTCAGTGATCTTGTTTACAATGTTATGGTGCCCTGTATCCAAAACCTTGTAACTCCGAGCCTTAATCTTGTAAGCTCTAGTGTTTACTAGAATAAGGACATCATTTTACATCTCTAAGGTCCAACATTACCAATTCCTTGTAATATGGATCCAAATCCTTGTAAATTAGGAATTTAGAACATTATAGATCAGGTGAATCTTAACGTTGTAATCCAGGTGCAAAACTTGTAAATCATTACCCATATTTTGTAACTTACAAGTTTAGGATATTTACAAAATTACGGATCGTGTGAACCATAACATTGTAATCGAGGTACAAAAACTTTTAAAACACTACACAAATCTTATAACTTACAAGTTTAAAGATCCTTTTGACGAAGTTATGGTGCCTTTATATCCAAAACCTTGTAACTTCGATCCTTAATCTTTGAAAGCCTTTATTTACTACAAAAACGACACCATTTTACATCTCCAAGTTCCATTCTTACTAATTCCTTATAATAAGAATCCAAATCCTTGTAAATAAGAGATTTACAACATTATGGATCAGCTAAACCGTAACGTGTAAAAACTTGTAAATCATGACATAAATATTGATTGTAACTTACACGTTTAGGAATTCTGTTTACAAAATTATGATACCCTTGTATTCAAAATCTTGTAATACTGGTCCTCAATCTTGTGAAATCTTATGTTTATTATAATAGAGACCCCCATTTACATCTCCAAGTTTCACTATTACCAATTCCCTATAATGTGGATTCATATCCTTGTAAATAGAAGATTTACAACATTATGGATCAGATGAACCCTAACGTTGTAATCTCGGTGGACAAACTTATAAATTGCTACCCAAATCATGTAACTTACAAGTTTAGTGATCATGTTTACAAAATTATAGTACCCTTGTATCCAAAACCTTGTAACACATGTCCTTAATCTTGTAATCCATGTGTAAAAACTTTTAAATTGGTACTCAAAACTTGATTTACAAGTTTAGGGATTATTTTTACGATATTATGGTACCCTAACGGTTATTAGTATTGTAAACCTTTGTTTACTAGAATAAGGACTTTTTAAAAATAGAGAACTTTGCTCTTCCTCTATTTCTCACTATGTTTTAGAAAGAAATACCAAACATGTTGGAAGGTATATTTTTTTATAATTTAAATACCATACTGTGACTCATATTCTGCAATTTAAGTATGCAATTGCTAATGTATGAGCATACTTTTACAATTTAAATATGCAATCGATAACTCATTTGCAGATTTTTGCATTTTTGGGATGCAATTACGAAAAGAGAAAACACTTTATTTCGCAGCATGTGTTGTGAAATAAACGAGTTAATTGAATGAATTGTAATCAATTGCAATTTGAAATTTGCAATTGCATTAAACCCTTGACCGGTTACCTGGAAAAGCCAGTTAACAAGTATATTTATTTATTATTTAAAAAGTTGGTGCACCGTAGAAGTAATTCCCATTCCAACTTCCATTCCCATTCCAAGTCCAATTCGGGTTACTGCTTCTCCATACAACCAAACAACCCAGTTAGAAATATTTTACCGATTTTCGTGCCAAACAAGCCATACAATCAGGCCCAGATATATATATATATATCCACCCACACACAAGAACGCACAAACACTCTCTCTCTCTCTCTTGGTCTCTTTGCTTTTCGTTTTCCATACTACCTGATCTCTGAAATCTCCACCATGGCTCACCCAGCCGAATCGTCCGACTCGTAAGTCAACCAACTGCCATTATATTCCAAAATCCACCATCAATTTTTTGTTTTTTGTTTTAAAGTAATAATTTTTATGTATTGAAGTTTGTTTTTTCAATTTTTTATTTTTGTAAATCTTCAGTTTTTATTGTGGATTTCATGGTTTTCCAGGAAGAAGAAGGACTTCTCGACCGCGATTCTGGAGCGGAAGAAGTCGCCGAACCGTCTCGTCGTCGATGAGGCTATAAACGACGACAACTCTGTCGTTTCGATGCATCCAGAGACCATGGAAAAGCTCCAGCTTTTCCGTGGTGACACTATCCTCATCAAGGTATTTTTTTGCTAATAGAAAATTATTGATTTGTTATTGGTAGCTTGTCAATATATTTTTATAAATAAAGTATCACGCTAGGGCTTTGTTAGGATAAGGTTTTAGGTCATTTAATTTTGCATAACCTGTATTCTCTTTGAAACTACTTACCTTAGATTCGGAAATTGCGACTGTGTTTAAAAACCATAGTTGGGTTGCTTTGTGTACTCATTAGTTTGGAAGGTCAAGCTTTTGAATTATAAAAAGTAAAGGTTATCAAATTTGCATGATCCTAACTTGTTTGATGCATGGCAGCATGAAGCCAATAAATGCTTATTACATTGGTGTTATACAACGGGAGCCTACCCAAGTTGTTTGACGTTGTTTTTTTTAATTTGCAGTTGTTTTGATTTGTTTGTGTGTTGCTTATTTAATTATCTGTAATTGAGTTTTCAGGGGAAGAAACGGAAGGACACAATCTGCATTGCACTTGCTGATGACACCTGTGAAGAGCCAAGAATCAGGATGAACAAGGTTGTCAGATCGAATTTGAGGGTTCGACTTGGAGATGTTGTGTCTGTACACCAATGCCCTGATGTGAAGTATGGGAAACGTGTTCACATTCTGCCTATTGATGACTCCATAGAAGGAGTTACTGGAAATCTCTTTGATGCCTTTTTGAAACGTGAGTTCTTGACCTATTTTGCTAGTCATTATTTCCTTTTGAAATTATTATTGACTTAGGGATCATCCTAGAGTTTCTACAACTTTTGCTTTCCCAGGGTCATTGTGGGGATTGTTGGTCTGGGAAGAGGTTAATGGCTTCGCTCATTTGTTTTTATTCCTTTCTGTAGCCCTTTCTATAAGTTCTTATCTCAAATCTGCAGAAATAGTTTGGCTTTTCTTTGGATTGCTTTCCATTCCATGTTATCTTGTACATGCCATTCATGGAGAATCTGAAAGGCTTCTGCAAATGATTTTCACTGTCTCGACATGCTGTCTAGTGTCTGACTTTTTTGTCTAGGATAGGATTATATTCCTTTAGGCTAAATTTCTTTCGATTTATTTTTGAGACTTGACATTAAAACTTGGCTTGCTCTATCCCTTTGTTTTGCCTGCAGCTTACTTTTTGGAAGCTTATCGCCCTGTGAGGAAAGGAGATCTGTTCCTTGTCAGAGGAGGAATGAGAAGTGTAGAGTTCAAGGTTATTGAAACAGACCCAGGAGAATATTGTGTGGTTGCCCCAGACACTGAGATCTTCTGTGAGGGGGAACCAGTGAAAAGGGAGGATGAGGAAAGGTTGGATGAAGTTGGTTATGATGATGTGGGTGGTGTTCGGAAGCAGATGGCTCAAATCCGTGAATTAGTTGAGCTGCCACTGAGGCATCCTCAACTGTTTAAATCTATTGGTGTGAAACCACCAAAAGGAATTCTACTTTATGGACCCCCGGGTTCAGGAAAGACATTAATAGCCAGAGCTGTTGCCAATGAAACTGGTGCTTTTTTCTTTTGCATTAATGGGCCGGAGATTATGTCTAAATTGGCTGGAGAGAGTGAGAGCAATCTCAGAAAGGCATTTGAAGAAGCGGAGAAGAATGCCCCATCAATCATCTTTATTGATGAGCTTGATTCAATTGCTCCTAAGAGGGAGAAGACACACGGTGAGGTTGAAAGGCGGATTGTTTCTCAACTTTTGACTCTGATGGACGGATTGAAATCTAGAGCTCACGTTATTGTTATTGGTGCTACAAATCGTCCAAACAGTATTGACTCGGCTTTGAGAAGGTTTGGTAGGTTTGATAGGGAGATAGACATTGGTGTTCCTGATGAAGTTGGGCGCCTTGAAGTTCTTCGCATTCACACCAAGAACATGAAACTCTCTGATGATGTAAGTTGATCCTGTTCTTTTTCTCTAAGTTTGTTTTAAAGGTAAAGCATGTACTGTATCTGGAATAGATGATGACAGTTTAGGTAGGTTCCCTAATATTAACTGGGTCTGTTTAAACAAGCTAGTGACACCATAAGTTATCCTATAAACCAAAAGGAAACTGCAAGTTATACGTGTTACATATGATTACTAAAGCATAGGTTTGATGGACCATACTGTAAGTTTGAAAAATCTGGTTATGTGTTCACAAAGTTGGCCTGGATCATTTGTAAAAGTTTCTTTCTTAAATGCCAATCTGGTTTATATTGTTCATTCTTTATCTTCCTTCAGCTGTTATAAATTATGCTTCCTGCTGTTCAGGTTGATTTAGAGAGGATTTCCAAAGATACACATGGGTATGTTGGTGCTGACCTTGCTGCTCTCTGCACTGAAGCTGCACTGCAATGCATTAGGGAGAAGATGGATGTGATTGACTTGGAAGATGAAACCATTGATGCGGAGATACTCAACTCAATGGCTGTAACAAATGAGCACTTCCAGACTGCTCTAGGAACAAGCAATCCATCTGCTTTGCGCGAAACGGTGAGTGTTATTCGGCTTGGATTCCATCTAGTGTTGTATAGAATTATCATTTTATATTTTTGAGATATGATTTTTTATTTAATCTTTCTTTCTATTCTTTGATTTGGGTCAGGTGGTTGAAGTTCCCAATGTTAGTTGGGAGGATATTGGAGGCCTTGAAAATGTCAAGCGGGAGCTACAAGAGGTAATAACGTTTATTGTATTGGTATTCTGTTTATATCTTGTACTTTTGCTGCTTAGTGCTTACAACCAAGTCTTTTTTGTTTCTGCCTTGTTTTCTTGAAGACTGTTCAATATCCTGTCGAGCACCCAGAGAAGTTTGAGAAATTTGGCATGTCACCTTCTAAAGGGGTCCTTTTCTATGGACCCCCAGGATGTGGGAAAACTCTCTTGGCCAAGGCAATCGCAAATGAATGTCAAGCTAACTTCATCAGTATCAAAGGCCCTGAACTACTCACCATGTGGTTTGGTGAGAGTGAAGCCAATGTTCGAGAAATCTTTGACAAGGCTCGTGCATCTGCACCATGTGTCCTTTTCTTTGATGAGCTTGATTCCATTGCTACGCAGGTCAGTTTTATCATTTATTGACTTTTATTTGCTTTTAACTATGCACATATGATTTTCATACATTAAAGTCATCAGAAATTTGAACTGCAAATTTGGTTCCACTTGCTTATTAGTTTGTGTAGGAGAAGTGTTTGCTTCAATATAGTTGAATAGCAGAATAGTAGTAATTTAACCTTGTTAGGGTGCCCATAATTTGCTTTTGTTTCCTTTTGATTTGTTGATTTTACTTCACACTGATTGTTGCAGAGAGGAAGCAGTTCTGGGGATGCAGGGGGTGCTGCTGATCGGGTTCTTAACCAACTCCTGACTGAAATGGATGGCATGACAGCAAAAAAGACTGTTTTCATTATTGGGGCCACAAACCGACCTGACATCATTGACCCAGCACTTCTCCGACCTGGCCGTCTTGATCAATTGATTTATATTCCTCTTCCTGATGAAGAATCGCGTTTCCAAATCTTTAAATCCTGCTTGAGAAAATCACCTGTCTCAAAAGATGTTGATTTGAGAGCATTGGCCAGGTATACACAGGGCTTTAGTGGGGCTGATATCACAGAGATCTGCCAGCGGTCCTGCAAGTATGCCATAAGAGAGAATATTGAGAAGGTATCTCCTCATTTGTCCTTATTGCTTCTTCACCTTCCTAATATTGCTCATTTATACTGGTCATAAACGTTGATAGCTTACATTTTCATGATTGTACCTTTCCTCTTGACCAATGTGAAGTACAAACTTGTTCTCGCATGAATAACTGATCCTGGCTGCTTAACTAAGTTATTTCTTGAAACTACAAGCTCTGCTTGTTCAGAGCTGTTAACTTGGAACCTTACCAATTTGATTTTCAAGCCTTGCATATCTGATTTCATTGTGCTCATCTCTTTTGGCTGTAGCGATTAGGGGCTTTATATGGCAATATTTTTATGCAAAATGGGAATGGCTTTGAACAGGGTGGTTCCATTTGATGAAACATGCAAATCTCTCTGGTTCACATCCCAAAACTTGGGATGTGGTTATCTAGCCTTGTAGACATGGATTGACACTGCATGTAACGTAAATTCTGCACAAGTTCTATATATCATTAACGCATGATGTGATTGCAGGATATAGAGCGGGAGAGAAGGAGAGGGGAGAATCCAGATTCTATGGATGAGGACATCGATGACGAAGTGGCAGAGATTAAAGCTGCTCATTTTGAGGAGTCAATGAAATATGCTCGTAGGAGTGTCAGCGATGCAGATATTCGCAAATATCAGGCCTTTGCTCAGACCTTGCAGCAGTCCAGGGGTTTCGGAACGGAGTTTAGGTTTGCTGATAACCCAACTGGGGCAACTGGTGCTGATCCATTCGCAACTTCTGCTGGTGGGGCTGACGAAGATGATTTGTATAGTTAGTTAATATTTATTTATATATGCATGGTTTCGGGTGACATTTGTGTCTACTGATATGCTTTTGTCTGCTCCTCTTGTCACCCTGGAGGAAGCCTTTCCTTTTCATAGTTATGACTAGTCTTCTGTGTATTAAAGAGTTTGTGGGGTTTGCTAGGATGACATGGTGTTTCAAGTTTCATATGCTGTTAATCTATTTCTATCAATCAATGGATGGATGGATTGAAAAAGGCCGCTTACTATGTTCATGGAATTTGTTTTGTTTAAATAGATAAGTTGTCTGTACTGGATGAAGTCGAGTTAGATGCTACCAGTTTTGCTTTGTTGTTCCTCTTCAGATGGGATGGATTGCGACTTTGAGTGGTGAGTATAGAGTCCGCTGCTTCCGTGCCTACTTAACTTTGGTCTATGGATGATCTATAGTGGATTGGGAGGGTAGTTTTAATCTCAGCTCTAAATTATTTTGGAGTGGCTGGATTTTGTGGAATTACCCGAGCCTTCACCTAATGGACAAAAGAAACTGAAATATTGCAAGAATTGTAGGTATTTTACAGGTCAAATTGCCGATCATGTGATTTTGCTTTAGGCCGGCTTCAAGTCAGGTGCATGACTTCTCACCCTTTGAGATGGGCCAGGTTTTAGTGCCTGGTGTCATGGACGATGACTGTCAAAAATTAAGAGAAATGTCGGAAATCGGTCACCAGTTTTTTTTTTTTTTTTGGGGGTAACAGGGGGCTAACGCCCAAGAACACAAGCCAGCAAAACTAGAAGCAGAGAAGACGAGGCCTAAAGTCACCCCTTGCATCAGCAGCCAGGATTTCAACAATGCAAGCTGGTATCTCATCAAGGATATGCAGACCAGGACTAAAATCAAAACTAATAGCAGCCAAGGCATCAGCTGCACAGTTTTGTTCACGAAGGATGTGTCTAACTGAGCAAACCCAATCAGCACTCATTTTTAATTTGCAGCAATTGATGATACTGAACAGGGGGTGGGTAGCAATAGTGAGAGAATGAAGAAGAGTCACAGCAACCTTGGAATCACTTTCCACCTCTACAGTTCGAAACCCAGAGTCCCAAGCTAGGGAGAGACCCCAAGCTAGGGAAATCAGTCACCAGTTTTTAACCATGATGTAAACACAATCTTACTATTCACGTGAAATGAACTTTTTATTTATTTATTATAAAGAATTCATATGAAATTTTTGCTGGAGATTCAAAGTCGGCCAAATATTTGCCTTTTGCATTCTGTGATCAAAACGTAGGACAGCGGTATAAAAATAAAGAAAAGGAAAATGGCGCATGGGAGATTCTTTGGTTCAAAAACTTGTTGATATGGGTGAAAAATAAACGTAATAAATTAAATAAACCACTTTTCATTTAACCATCATTACTCAAAAGTATACTTAACACTTATACGTTTCTCAATTCCATCCCTTTCTAGGAATCTTCATAAGTGCCAGTTATATAAAATTACTCTCACAATACGCGAGTAAATTCACCACAAACTAGTGAGACTCACATGCATAATATTGTGAGAGACACTTTGTAATATGTATAATCCGCACATACAATCCATTAATCCACCACTCATAAAACGCGGAAATCATATGCAAAACACCACTTCAATCCTTTTCCCCAGTCCTCCCCATCAAGGTTTCTTGGAGCGCATAGAAGAACAGCCTTGGCCAAGTGCGTGATAGTTCACATATCGGCTTGGAGCAGAGGCATGCCTAAACCCTTTTGGCAAGCAACCCTTCACTTCCCTCCCATGAAAAACTTGTTGCTTGTGATTCAAGTCCTGAGGCTTCATGCCCACATAGTGATCTAGCCCCTCCTTGACCAAAGGCCTCACCATTGTGCTCGGGGCGCTAGATGGGATGTTTCTTGCAGCCAAAGAGACGTCAAAACAAGTGAAGAAGAGCAGGGAATATATGAGGGCAATGCAGAGAATAGAGGAGGACATGTCTGAAATATGTTTTTGAGTGAGGGTTTTCTGAGTTTGTGAGGAATGTAATGTAATGTAAATTTGAGAGTTGGTTTGAGGGTGAGAGGGGTTTATAGGGGGTTTTATTTATGGGGCTAGTGTTGCGGAAAAGGAGGTGAAATTGAAAAGGGGTCTTAAATGGGCTCGTGAGTAGCTGAACAAGGCAGAGGGTGCACAGCTCATCGCTAGCAAATTCAAATGCAAATATTAGTTTTGGGGTTGTGGTGGTGGTGATGAGTATTGACTGATGATATGATATGAGTTGGTGTGTGGTGGGTGCTTTTTTAGACTGTTGAGAAAGGAGGATGCCCGTGAGCTTCTGTCATATGGCACGGTTTGCACCCGGCCCTCTATATCTTCCCATTATTAACTCACGATCAATTCAATTTTTTTCCTTTTTCCAAACCCAAAAAAAGTGAAATTGATTTTGAGAGAGAGAGAGAGAGGCGCCAAGTGACAAATTTTTTTTTTTTTTTTTAAAATTTAAAATTTTGGTTGAAAGGAAACTTCATAGAAGCCCAACAACTTTAGGATTTAAGAAGTATCTGCAGTACACTCACCTTTTGTACCTTTGTTATAAGAAATCTGAAAAAAAGAGAACATAAATTGAACAAACATACAGAGAACGAAAACAGAGGTGCTTAATTAAAATACATGAAAGTTAGATTTAACTTGTATGACAAAATAATATTTAGGAAGTTCTCTTTAAAAACTTGTTAATAAGGATAATTTTTAAATATGACCGTAACGCCGCCACATGATCGCATTAGCAGCATCTACCCATAAGCAAGCAACTACTAAATAGTAGAGTAACAAGGATTCAAAAATTGCCCAACTACTTCCTTTTTTAAGATAATTAGGATGTTTCTTAATTCCAGAAGGAAAAAAAAAGCATATTATGAATTATAATAAAGTCTATACCACCTAATAATTGCCTCTCCAACAAACAAAATGCAAATAATGAAGCAATTGAGAAGCTTTACTCCCACAGAAGAAGAAGAAGAAGACATTAAAGATATTTATGAAGGAATTAATTTGATTGCTGCAACCACTATCCATTGACATCTTTTGCATCGTGGGTTTAACAACTTATATGAAATTTAATTTGCCTCTTCTGAGAATTGTAGATCAGCAACTACATTTCACATAAAGATTAATGTTCTCAGTGCAGTAGGACATATACTTACTCTAGTGATGTAGACAATACCAACTTTCAAGAATTGATATTATGGTAAAGAAGTATTTATGTGTTCTTTTTATTCTTCTTGTTGTTGGAGAAATATGTACGTTCAGTGTCAAAGACATCTTTACCCTTATATACGGGAGGTTCAAAAGTAAGAATAAGCAAGAAACGAGTTGAAAACTTAAACATCCTTAGTTTAAACTTCAAACCTAAAAAAATATATTAATTTACCCTACATGTTGTTCAAATATGATTGCATGTAAAAAGATTAGTCGTGGAGTGCTCCTTGGTACATTCAATTTTAATGTGTGAGCTTTAGCATAATTGAGTCACATGTATGTTCCATTTTCAACCAATTTCTACTAGGGTTATGCACGATTTGAGTAGATTAAAAAAAAAAAAATGTATACGGCTTGTTAAGATAAGATGAACACTCACAAAAAACATCAATGTTATGGCTAAAGTTTATTGGGTGGTGTTGAAAATGAGTGAATCTATTAGCTACTTCTTTTAGTGATTTATTTATTTACTAAAATTATTTCAATGGATTTGGGTCACGAGTTGGGGCACAGGTTGAAACGGGTTCAATTTTTGCATTTCTTCACTCGTTAGCTTAATGTGTGATCGTGTTAGGTTTAGATATTTTCGCACAATCCAACACGACCCAAACCCTTACCAATGCCATGTCTAATTTTGAATTCCAAAAATAAAATGGCAGTTCTGAAATTGTATACATAATCAATGGCAAATAGAGACCAGCCCCCGCAGATAAGGCAGTTAAGAGACCAGAGCAAATTATATTCCTCGGAGCCTGGTGTTTGCCATACTCGGAAGCACAGTAAATGATGGAGCTGGCTGTGCGCAAACTATCATTTTCTTCCCTTCCTCAGAGTAAGATAACCCTATTTTTGGTTTATTTCAAGCATCAAACTTCAACTTCCATGGCCGTTATGTATGTCTTTATTGTGCACCTGCATATCTTTCCATTTCATGAGAGTGTTAATACATGGGAAGTGAAGGTTGTTGATTGATTTCATTTTAGAAATTTTAAATCTTGGTACTGGAGGTTGGTAAGCAGCAGAAATGTGTCCAAGACATGAGACAAACGAGATAAGCCATCTATTCTTTAACCACCATCAAATTTTAAGTTTCCCCATTTATTGGTATCCCTTCAATTCAACACCTTCAACAACTCTTAATTTCTATGAAAATGTCATTAACAAAAGGGCCATCTTTTTATCTGTTCTAATTATGAAAACCATTTCAACAGCAACCTTCCTCCATAAAGATTACAATGAATGGGTATGGTGGCATAGCCAAATCATTAGAACCCACTTCCTAATGACTCTCAAATGCTCAATAAAGCCCACCATAATGTCAATCTGATCTTGCTGGATGGTGCTTCTTGGTTTGTTTGGTTTGGTGGATAGCTTCTTCTCTAGGAGTTAAAAGTGTTCTTTATTTCAGGATACGAGGACTCGAACCTAGAACCTTGTCTGGGGGAGCAATTACTCCAAACCACTACACTAGTGGGTTCTTTTCTGTTACTTGCTTTTGGTTAGTGAAGACTTTGTTTCTTGTGCTAATATGGGTTTAGAGATTCTATTGAGCACACCATCTTTAGGGAGATGGAGAGTGAAAAAGATAAGATGGGGTGGAGGGAGCAAGATGGTGATATTTAGGATTTAGGTTGAACTTTAATGCGACTGGTAGGGAACAAGGAGGAGCCTGAACCTTGTGAAGGCTGGAAATATGTTAGGCTATGTTGAATACTCCATAATTAGCTTTACCATTTGTGTAGGAAATTGTTTTTTCATTCAACTTCTCTTGAGACTTAAGCGCTCACATGTATCATGTGGGGGTCCTGGACTTGTCTATTTCTTTCCCGGTACACATGATCCAACTGGCACAACAACTAGTACAGAACTCTATACATTGTTGTCTATATATGCCCATGTACCTAAAGTTAAATAGTTTTTTTACCAAGTCTGGGCGGGTTTCTGCAGTGTTGAGTGATATTCGTTTAGCTCTATTGGACAACTGATCTAATCTGTTACTTAAATTTAGGGATGGAAAACAATGTGTTATTACACCTAATTATCATACTAAGTTTTACTGTATCAGTCGTCTGGATTTGAGGCTGGTGAGCTAAAAATTAAAACACGAAATATGCAGAGTGGGAGCTTATAAGAAGTGTAATTGAAACATACAAATCATAACATCATGGAATTTCCATGTTTTTGTTCTTTGATACTTCAGCTTTCTTTTGTACAATTCAGGCTACAATACATGCCACTTACTATGGTAGATAGTTTTTAATTTTTTACAATGCTTAACCAAGTTTGTGAAATCCTCCATCAGCAAGCAAGAACTTAGTTAAATTACCTGGAAAAATTTCTTCCTGGTTCATATGTTTTGATGTTTCTTAAAGTATAAGGCTATATTGTTGAATGATTAGCGTTGCTGGCTGAATTGTCTTATGATATAATGCACTTTAATGGCTGGATCCTAACTTTTGTTCTTCAGTCAATGTAAAGCTGCAAAAGCAAAGAAGAAGACAATCCTTGGTATCTGCTGCTCTACCTGAAACAGCGGCTTCAATAGCAATTGCTGCTGCAGTTGTTGGTACAGCAGCTACCATTCTTGTGAGGAGAACCAAAGCTTCTGAGGCAGCTGAGGTATGTACTTAATTCTAAAACAAAGAAATCAACTCAACTTAACTGAGCACTACTTTCATCTAACTGAGGTGGGAAAGTAGTTTACAAAGACATGATATGTCATATTCAACAGTGAGAGGAAAGTAATGAGCGGGCAGTCATGACTGTGCCTTGTCTCTTTTCCTATGCTTGAGCTCTCTCTCCAAATGAACTACTTTTCAGAAGTGCAGGTTCCTATGAAAATTTGTGAAGCCTGTGGTGGTTCTGGTATATGTCCTGAATGCAAAGGTGAAGGCTTCGTTCTTAAGAGACTCTCAGATGAAAGTGCTGAGAGGGCAAGATTGGCTTCTAAGAATATGGCCACTCGATACACAGCAGGGTACACTTTCTTTTGAGTTTCTCTCACTTTTCCTTCTCCACTATCTCTCTCTTTCTCTCTCAGCAAACACTTTGGGTTCCATTAATGTCAGAATTCTTCCTTAATGGCATCAGGCTTCCAAAGAAATGGAGCTACTGTACAAAGTGCTCCTCTGCCCGATCATGCCTTACCTGCAGTGGCCGTGGAAAGATAGTTTTGCTGTAACCATCTTTGTGCTTCAGATAGAGGAGACCCCACATTTGACGCATATGTAAGACATATATCGGCTTGTAGGCTTCTACTTTGGAAGATGTAAAATGTCCTCTTTGTTTTGTAGTCTGTCAATTGCTGCATTGGCTGTAGATCAAGTGATGGGTGATGTATATATTTGTATTGTAAGATCACACAAACACCCCAAGTTTAATCACATCTACTGATGAGGGATATAAATAATCTTTTGTTAAGAGAAGCACTATTTACACTCTCCAGTGTAGTCCAATACTCAGTTACAACAATGGCAGAACATCTTATATTGTTCATCATCTGTTGAACAGAGAACGTAAAACAAAAGTTTCAAGTGCTATAGAAAGCAAGACACCCAAAAACAAAAGACCAAAACACACACAACAATTTTGGCACACCATAACATAAAACCTACAAAACCCTGTCACGCCTTCATAGTTTGATAATGTTGGATTTTTAATTGTTCGACATTGTCTTGTCGATGCCCAAAAAATATAGAGAAGCCTTATGCTTTCCACTCTCTTACCCTTTGAAACCCATTAACATCATGACTAAATCCCCAAGCTTTGAAACGTCTTGGAGAACCCTTCACCCAAGCACTAGCATACATAAAAGCCAGAGCCATAACCATTCTTCTAAGCCTCAATTCAAATTGCTCTAGAGAAAATTCGAGCTACCGTAAGCCACAACCTCAAGCTCTCCCCTCCAACCACCATAGCCAAAAACCTCATCCTCCATCAAAGCTTCTTAGAAACCCTCCTGCATGCCAGCATAGCCTATATTGAGGAAACCACCGGGCACATTCTCATTTGCTAAACTTGTAGACTTTAGGGGCCGTTTACTTATCAGGAATGGAGAAAGTAAGGAATCGGGAAATTTAGGAATAAGGGAAGTAATGAATTGGTATGAGAAGAATAATTCCCATTAAGCTGTTTACTAATAATATGGAAGCTACACATGAATGAAGTTGATTCCCGTTGTCATTGTTTACTCATTCTCATGAATCATAGCCTAAACTAATTTGATTACTAAAATGCCTTGCACATATAAATATATAATTTTCACCTAAGTTACTTGTAACAAAGCAAATTGACAAAACTTTATTTTACAACTAATATATATTATATGATACTATATGGGAGCTTTAGTTTTAAAATACAATATAGTTTACTAATTTGGAATATAGGAATACAATTTCATCTAATTAACATAAGGCCAAAAACCAAAAAGTAGTACCTAATTTTATAATAATAAAATTAAAAAAAATCAAAATTACACACAATGCCACTCCTTCTAAGGGAAATTTATCTTTCTTAAAAAAAAAAACAGAAAAGAAAAGAAGAAATTATTTTCAATTATATGAGCATTTATTCCTTGGAATTCTTTTCTAGTTGAATACTTTCCCGTCCTGTAAATAGGTGCAAAATTTCATTTATCACAGTGTTTATGAGATAACTTAGCCATGCAGCTTATGCAAATCTTTTTAGGCTGGGTGCTCACAAATGTATCATTACCTGGAAAACTAAGATATTATTAATAACAGCTCCTCATGGAAGGTTTATCGAAGAGAAGGATGAGATGCATTTTGCTTTCTCTATTTGGCAGGGTTTTCTTTTGCCTCTATTAGGCTACAGGCTTCTGAAACTTTGGCCTACTGACAATTATCATTTCTTTAGTAGTGAAAAAAGAAAAAGGGAAAAAAAAATGGTATTCAAAAACCTTGAACCTGTTCGAGGCATTATGTGTTATGCTTCTTCTGTGCGATTAAGTTGAAACTTTAACAGTCATGATTGTATTGGCTTTGATATCTTCCAACCACCAATTGCAAGTGCTTCTATGAATTCACAGCAGGATAGTTCTAACCTTTGTGCTTTTACTCTGGTTTTGATTAGTTGCCGTTTCCCAAGGGTCTCAATTCAGCTCCAGGAAGGCCAAGGGTGGCTCCAAGTTGTCCGGTCATTTTCGACGTGAGTTTAGAATACAAACCAGGCCTTGAAATTGAGGAAGAGTAAGAGAACAGATACCAGTCCAGTCAATTTCTCATGTGGGTAGCCACTACTCTACAAATTGGTGAGGTTGAAGGCCAAGGAAAGAACAAAAATCCAATTGTAATTAAATGAAAACTGCAATGCAGCTTCTAAAAGTCTAATTTTGAGTTCCCTTGCTCTTGGGTAGTTCTACTCTTCTCTTGCCCTCCCAATTCCTCATCTAGGTAGCCTCTACTCTTCAAATTGGTGAGGTTGAAGCCCAACGAAAGAGCAAAAATCCAATTATAATTAAATGAATTTAACCGTAAGAGGAGAAAAGCTCTTACCATTTGCTGCAAAGAACAACTCCCTTGTTCAATCTGGGAGGTATAGTTTTTCTCCTCATTCAGGATAGGCATGGTATAAGTGTAAAATTTACTACTAAGTTCACCATGTCCTCCTTTCCCAGAAAATGCATTTGAAATAGATTTAGAAGGTTTCAGATTTGCAGCATAGTTAGCTTCCACATTTTTCCTCATAAACACATCTAATTTGCAGCTGCCATCTTTCCAATCCATCTTCAGATTGGGGAATAGATTTCTTGCCACATCTTTCGGCAGCCAAATAGCTGTTAAGAGAAAGATCCAGCCCTTTTTCAGCGGATGCATCTTCTGCCAGATGAAATGGATGCCCAATTTGCATGATTTCTACATCTTCCCTTGTCTTTGGGCTTTTCCTGAACATGCCATTCCAAGGAAATAGAGAAGCCTGCCCATTATCAACTTTAGGCATCTTGCCTTTCCTCTCACAGATACCAGATTTTCCCTCTGCTTCCGAAGCAAGAAAAGGAATTTGATCGATCCCCCTACCTGTGGATGCATCATACGTTAGAGTAAAAGAAACACTTTTAGTAGCATTACCCTTGCTTGAATTTCCAACTTTGTCCACAGCTTCTATTGGCACATTATCTTCAGGTGGGACTAAGGACGAACATGTGCCGAAATCATTGCATTTCTTAATTTTCTTCTTACCAACTGCAGGGATTCTTTCATTTCGTGTCTATTCCAATTGCTCTTCCATCAGCCTGCAAAGATGTTCTGGCAACTGCATCTTCTTGTAATACAGATTCTGCAATGGCATTGGTGGTTTCCTCATCTCGCCTGAAAGCCTTAAGTTTTTTATTCAAACTTTTAGGATGGTATATAACAAATTAGATGAAGAAAATCTTAACAAGAAAGAAACTGAAATTGAAACGTGAATGGAAGTGAAAGAAAGGCAGCAGAGTAAATTTCCTTTCTCAAATAATGCGTACGTACTTTTGCAGTTCTTGATTCGTTGAAATGATGAAAGAAAATCGTCCAACTTTTCTCACAGCGCCTGCCACTCAACGAAGAACGAGCGAGAGTGTATAGTGAATGACTAGAAGAAAGTTCTAGAATATTAATAAATGCTGGAGAAGCGAAGCGATGAATCGCTGGATATGTTTCTCAAAAGCAATATTGTAATTAACAAACAAAAGGGTAAAATTGTATTTTACCTTTATAATTTAGACAGACTTAACTAATTTGGGCCTCCTCTTTGGCTTAATCTAAAATAACAATTATTTGGGTAAACTACAGTAAACTTCCCAATCTATAGGGTCATTTACGAGTCCATACCAGATTTCAGGGACATTTATGGGTACATACTCAACGTTGAGGAAAACCTACAGATTGCCCCCTCCGTTAGCTAGTCCGTCAGGAAATCCGTTATCTGCCTACATGACAAATGTGGATTCTATTTTTTAATTGACGTGAACTTATAGGTGGACAAATAAATAATAAAAAATTATATACATGTTAAAAATAAATATTAAATAATATTAAAATCATTAAAATGAAAAAAAATAGAAATAGGTAAAAAGACGCAAACAGCCCCATTCCATCCCCTCCCTTCCAACCCAACCTCCAACCCACCCTCCTCACACCCTTCGATTTGAACGCGTTCGATTTGAAAGAACAAGCTCAAGCCGTTTGAACGCCCAGTTCTTTTTGAAAGAACACCCAGTTTTGTTTGAACGCGTTCGATTTGAAATCGTTCTCGGCTGGACTGGACTTGTCCGGGCTGTTCAACGACCATTCGTACGGCTTGGCGAAGGACAAAAAGCGTTTCATGTTGGAGGAGACGATGAAGAAGGAGGAGAAGGAGAAGATGATGCCCTCCTCCTTCCTCTGCCACTTCTTCGTCCTCGTCGCTTGCCCAGTTAATTGACTGAACATCGATAATCCCAAATGATAGACCATTTTCTGCAACCAACCTAGGTTGTTGGGGAGGGAAGTCCATTCCTTGAATTATACTGAACGAATTCGGATTCAGATATTTTTCTCAGCCAAGCATTTTCTATTTCATAGGCACTGACTTTTTAGATGTTTAGATGTGGTTTTGTTTCTAATGTTTCATCCTTTATAATCTCTATCGTCTTTAAGCAAACTATATCTATGGATTCTTCAAATCTGCTTCGCTTGCTGTTTAAGACTGATTTCAAAACACCCTATGAGATTGGGTTTTATTTTTTTTGAAAAATAACGTAACTGTGCTATTTGTGAGGAGGTATAGTTTTTCTCCTCATTCAGGATAGGCATGGTATAAGTGTAAAATTTACTACTAAGTTCACCATGTCCTCCTTTCCCAGAAAATGCATTTGAAATAGATTTAGAAGGTTTCAGATTTGCAGCATAGTTAGCTTCCACATTTTTCCTCATAAACACATCTAATTTGCAGCTGCCATCTTTCCAAGTGGACAAGGAAGGAAATCCATCTTCAGATTGGGGAATAGATTTCTTGCCGCATCTTTCTGCAGCCAAATAGCTGTTAAGAGAAAGATCCAGCCCTTTTTCAGCGGATGCATCTTCTGCCAGATGAAATGGATGCCCAATTTGCATGATTTCTACATCTTCCCTTGTCTTTGGACTTTTCCTGAACATGCCATTCCAAGGAAATAGAGAAGCCTGCCCATTATCAACTTTAGGCATCTTGCCTTTCCTCTTACAGATACCAGATTTTCCCTCTGCTTCCGAAGCAGGAAAAGGAATTTGATCGATCCCCCTACCTGCGGATGCATCATACGTTAGAGTAAAAGAAACACTTTTAGTAGCATTACCCTTGCTTGAATTTCCAACTTTGTCCACGGCTTCTATTGGCACATTATTTTCAGGTGGGACTAAGGACGAACATGTGCCGAAATCATTGCATTTCTTAATTTTCTTCTTACCAACACCAGGGATTCTTTCATTTTCGTGTCTATTCCAGTTGCTCTTCTCATCAGCCTGCAAAGATGTTCTGGCAACTGCATCTTCTTGTAATACAGATTCTGCAATGGCATTGGTGGTTTCCTCATCTCGCCTGAAAGCCTTAAGTTTTTTATTCAAACTTTTAGGATGGTATATAACAAATTAGATGAAGAAAATCTTAACAAGAAAGAAACTGAAATTGAAACGTGAATGGAAGTGAAAGAAAGGCAGCAGAGTAAATTTCCTTTCTCAAATAATGCGTACGTACTTTTGCAGTTCTTGATTCGTTGAAATGATGAAAGAAAATCGTCCAACTTTTCTCACAGCGCCTGCCACTCAACGAAGAACGAGCGAGAGTGTATAGTGAATGACTAGAAGAAAGTTCTAGAATATTAATAAATGCTGGAGAAGCGAAGCGATGAATCGCTGGATATGTTTCTCAAAAGCAATATTGTAATTAACAAACAAAAGGGTAAAATTGTATTTTACCTTTATAATTTAGACAGACTTAACTAATTTGGGCCTCCTCTTTGGCTTAATCTAAAATAACAATTATTTGGGTAAACTACAGTAAACTTCCCAATCTATAGGGTCATTTACGAGTCCATACCAGATTTCAGGGACATTTATGGGTACATACTCAACGTTGAGGAAAACCTACAGATTGCCCCCTCCGTTAGCTAGTCCGTCAGGAAATCCGTTATCTGCCTACATGACAAATGTGGATTCTATTTTTTAATTGACGTGAACTTATAGGTGGACAAATAAATAATAAAAAATTATATACATGTTAAAAATAAATATTAAATAATATTAAAATCATTAAAATGAAAAAAAATAGAAATAGGTAAAAAGACGCAAACAGCCCCATTCCATCCCCTCCCTTCCAACCCAACCTCCAACCCACCCTCCTCACACCCTTCGATTTGAACGCGTTCGATTTGAAAGAACAAGCTCAAGCCGTTTGAACGCCCAGTTCTTTTTGAAAGAACACCCAGTTTTGTTTGAACGCGTTCGATTTGAAATCGTTCTCGGCTGGACTGGACTTGTCCGGGCTGTTCAACGACCATTCGTACGGCTTGGCGAAGGACAAAAAGCGTTTCATGTTGGAGGAGACGATGAAGAAGGAGGAGAAGGAGAAGATGATGCCCTCCTCCTTCCTCTGCCACTTCTTCGTCCTCGTCGCTTGCCCAGTTAATTGACTGAACATCGATAATCCCAAATGATAGACCATTTTCTGCAACCAACCTAGGTTGTTGGGGAGGGAAGTCCATTCCTTGAATTATACTGAACGAATTCGGATTCAGATATTTTTCTCAGCCAAGCATTTTCTATTTCATAGGCACTCACATTTGGGATGTGAAATTTGACCGGCCTCGATGCCGTGAGGCTGATCGAAATTTGGGATGTGAAATTTGAAGTTGAACTCAGCTATTGTTTGGGGACGGCGACGACCACGACATCGTTTTGGGGTTTGTGGTTTGGGGAAAATGATCAAATCTGTGGCATGAGGGAGGTGTTAAGGCTGGGATGGGTGGCCTCAGTAAGCTTGGGTGATGGTTTGGGTGGCTGTGGGCTAGGAGAAGAGGAGATTGGGAGAGAGAGAGAGAGAGAGAATCTGGGTAGTTTTTTTTATAAAAAATTTAAATATAAATTTTTAAATAATTTTAATGATTTAAAATTAGTTTTGAAAAATATATAATTTTTTATTATTTATTTGTCTACCTGTAAGTCCACCCCATTAAAAAATGGAACCCACATTTGCCACGTAGGTAGATAACGGATTTCCTAACGGACTCGCTAACGGAGGGGGCAATCTGTAGGTTTTTCGCGACATTGAGTATGTACCCATAAATGTCTCCAAAATTGGGTATGGACTCGTAAATGACCCTATAGGTTGGGGGGTTTACTGTAGTTTACCCCAGTTCTTTCATAGGTATTAAAACCTAAACAAAAATGCCCAATGTATCAAATATTAATTAGTAAAGTTAATTATGTCTAATACCTAATTTTTCTTACTATGGGACGAGTGATGAAAAAACTAGTATATAATAATAAAAGGAATATATTAGAAAAAAAAAAATATATGACACTGTGATAAGAAGCATAACAAGACAAATAGAGGCTAGCAACCAAGGTGAAAAGGGAAATTTTTTGCTTTTTCCAATAATTGATTAGGGTGTTTTGGAATTATCGTAAAATTGTAAGAGTATTTTTAGAAGGTAGTAAGGGAAAAAAGGAATGGGAATAAGATCAACTACCCCCTCATAGTTGATATGATTCCTAGTTTTGAGGGGATGTACGGATTTTAAGGTGGGACCCACATATTTTTTCATTTCTGATTGTAAGTAAACGTTGGGAAAGTCAGAAATGGAAATCATTCACTTTCTTCTCATATCTATTAATGATACAAAAAATTTATACCCAAGGAACTGGGATTTAGCCCATGGCAGCTTTTGACCCATTGTAGCCAGTAGCCCACCTCATAAGCCCAATAACAATCATATAGCAAGCAAGCATCCTTCACGTGGTCACTCGTGAAAGTTCTGTAAAATTCATGGTTCCGGACTTTATTCATGCTTCTTATGCCAAGACCTCTTTCAATTTGTATTAAACATTGAATCTCTTTTCATTGCCATCTCAAGGAGCCATCAAGAGTAACAAAGCACTTCCTAAGTTTTGCATGAGAAAATAATTCTCTAACTCTGTTTCATTGCTCCTTTTTCTTATCACTCTCCTCCCTTGATAGGTGACATGAGGAGAGCAATACAGAGAGTGGGATAATGAAACAGAGATAGAGAAGTTTCTCTCCTGCCTAGTTCTTATTAATTCAAAAGTGGGGGAAATACAGAGCCTTGTTCATCTCTCTTGCAAAATGACCCCAACCAATGGCTGACCCAATTTTTTTTTTTTTTTTTTTTTTTATAGGGGTAGGCTAAATTTTTTATTTTATAGAGGAGATATATTATGAACTCGTAAGATGTCATCACTTTGAACGTACCAGTCGCTTCCCCACATATAGAATTAGTGGCTCCATCCTTAATCAAGTTCTCAACAATTGTACAAGATGCATTAAACATATTTGATAAATTCGAACAAGAATCCTAATGAGATTTGAGTTCAATAAGTTCCTCATGAATTGAAGTATCAACATTAGATGCATAAGGTGTATCTTGTTATCATTACTACTTTTTTTGAAGAATGAATAAATAATATCCTAACAAGAAATATTAGACACCAAAAATCATATATGTTAATTAATAATTCAAGTTGCAAAAATAAAACATATATCAACAATCTCCAAACGTTTTCACTCAAACCCTAAATCATAAAAACTTAACAACAACAATTAAAATTGAATATTGAATATTTAAAAAATAAAAAAAAACTTACCAAGATTGAAGAACCCACTGAAGATGAGTTGGTACAATTTTTTAGAGAAGGAGAGCTATTTCCTCTAGGCTCTCAAGGTTCAAATATGGCGTTTTGGGTGGCTGAAAGAAAGTTTTTGATGTTTGCTCTTTGTGGGTGTAGCCCAATATCAGTATGATTAGAATAGCTCAAGTTGGTAGAGCCTTAACATGAGTTCTGCTTCTAATCAAATTTATATAGGTTTGGATTGATGTTTATTATTTCCTATATGCTTCAGGAGTGGGCTTATTTTAAATAGAGGACTGAGCTATTATTTACGTTACTTAGATTGGGCTATTATTAGTTTATTAAAAAAAGAAAAACAAGGCATGTGCAGGCTATATTAATTTGATGTAGTGGGCTAATATTTATTTGAGTAGGAATAAGCCTATAATAATAAGACCATGTTTAATATTTTATAAATGTTCCCCTAAACTGGAGCCCACTCTAATCTAGACTTAGGTCCGTCCTTGACCCCAACAGTGCGTAGAGTATTCTCCACATTTGATGATTTTCACAAAAAAGATAAGTTTATATATATATATATATATATATATTTTAAATGGTTGATTGCATTTATTTATTTTTTTCCAAAAAAATTTGTTACTCCAAATACATATTTCGTTCTTAGATAATGTATACGATAATACGAATGTTCATTTGCTTTTGTGTTTCTTAAACATAAACAAGTCAACTTCTACCCAGCTAAAAATTGAGGATCTCTCTATTATTAAATCAGATTTCCAAATTCCATCCAACCTGGAATGCCATTTATGGATAAGTTCGCGTGGATGCCACAAACACCCATTGACATCTGCATCAATAATTCTCTAGAGAATCTATTTTAATTGACAACAAGAATCCTTGGGCGGGAGCAAATGGCTTGTCTTGATGTTTGGGTGTGACGGTTCTACTGTCACGTGTTGTTATCAATTCATTTATATTATAATGCATGTATACATTCATTAAATATTAAGCTATAGTAATATTGTCATCCACTATATCACGTGAATTAATAACACCAAGTAATATGTGAGAGTCATACTCACAATATTTGTCTCTTGAAGAATCGTCTTACATTGAGATCAATTACTCGAGCACCGCATTTCATAGCACATCACAAATTGAGTGGCATTCACTGCTTAGTTAAAACATGAGAATATATAACAATGTTTTTATTCATAATTCAGATTTGTAACATATATGCTATATCCTAACTAGAGAAGTTCCAACAAAAGTTTTTTTTTTTTTTTTTTTTTTATAGGGTAAACACAAAAACAAATCTATTATATGAATGTAACAAAACAAAATTATATAAAAAAAACTACTACTGAAAATTATCATAAGTTTAAACCTTGAAAGTAAAAACATTTGTGTACAAGATACATAGAGGCACACGCTATATGCCAACTCTATTTTCATCACAAATA
Source organism: Prunus mume (assembly GCF_000346735.1). Next base: position 6,961,411 of record NC_024126.1, on the reverse strand, counting down.
AAACTTCTTGTATCAACTCAACTGATCATCTCATCTTGTATTTCTCTTTGATTATTGGTTTGTTCCACACCACATACGCACCTTGGTGCATGTTGACCTTTTCCCTTGTTTGACTAAACATGGGAAGGTGTGGTGTTGGGTGGGGTTGGAGCTGAGACAACACGCCTACCACGCTCAGACCTACTATTCTCTGCAAACCGCAAACTCTGCTGGTGTAGCCCCTTCTGCTTCTCCTCCTCATTCCACTCAGCTCCGTAGTAAAACTCTTCCGTCGATTTCACGACATCTTTTGAAGGCGGAAGGAACATGCTCCCCCACTGAGGGAAGTGCACCAAAGTCACTGGAAGTGTGCAGCACACGATCATTACCCCCATCAGAGACAACCCTGTCGCAGTTGAAAATGCTGAGCTTGAGAAGAACACTAGTTGGGTCAGCCCGGACCCGAAATTCCCACCCGCTCCAGTGAGGCCCGATATGATGCCGAGGGATCGGCGGGAGATGAAGGGGATGACGCCAAAGGTGGCTCCGCATGCAGCTTGGGCTCCTACAGAGAAGAGGATCATGGCAAAGACCGCAATGGGGAGTGAGTTTGCTCGGCCGAGCCAGATGCAAAAGACTCCTCCTAGTGTTTGGAGGATCCAAAGAGTCCATAGCCTGCCCCTCATGCCAAAGTACCTGGCTGCTCGATCAGACGCAAATCCTCCAAAGGGACGGGCCACTAGGTTGGCCATGCCAAATGTTGCAGCAATGATTCCAGCTGTGTGAAGCTTGAGATTGAACCTGTTTGATTAAAGGACAATTGAAATTAATCCCAGCTATCTCTCAAAATACTTTGTTGTTCAAACATATAGATATGTTGGGCTGGAAATTCTCAATCTAGTCTTTTGAATAGCTCTAATTTAAATGTGTGGTCCAGATTGACAGTTTGACAACATAACATGTCAGATATTTAAAACGAAATATTTCGTTAACTAGTGTTGTTAACAACATTATATTCTTGTGGTGAGATCCGATATGGCATGTGGGTCGCTTGTAAAACATGTGATCAATAAACATGGTAAAAATCATTATATTCTTTAAAAATTAAAAGAAAAAAAAATGAAGGACCTGTCATAGAAGTATTCAGCAATGACATTATCAGTGGACAATTCAACACCCAGGGAGTAGCCATAGAGAAGGATAAAGATCCATGTCCTGTAGTTTGTTATAGCATGCCACAATACCTGAACAATATTCAAATTGGAGGAGAGGAACATCAATCAGCTTATTCTATATAAATATTATTCATGGATATTTGAAAGTCATGAATAAATAAACAAAGATTCCAAAAAGGCCTTAAATATAAAGAAAACTGACCTTGGAGAATTGATCTTTGGCAACATCACCCTTCTTTTGCAGGGCAGCAAGATTCCCATCAGGCAAGTCTTGGCCAAGGGTCAAGACCATTATTCCCATAATGACATGAAGCCAGCCAGGGATGAAAAAGGCAATTCTCCAAGCAGTGAAAGGAGTTGCTCCAAGTCTTCCAATTATATCAAACACCAATGGCATCAAGAGCTGGGTGGCCCCACCACCCATGTTTCCCCACCCAGCAGCTGTCCCATTAACCAGCCCAATAATCTTACTGTTAAACATGGTGCTCATCCAATACTGGCATGACACGAATGTAGCAAGCGAAAAACCAATCATGAATCTCACTGCCAAGTAGCCCCCAGCATCAGATACAAATGACATGCAAAACACAGTGGGTGCGGAGAGCATTATGAGAAACGCACACCCATATCTTGGCCCTAGCAAATCACACACTGCACCCATTACAAGTCTTGAGAATATGCTGCCTGAGACAGAGGCAACCCCAGCATTTCCAATGTCTTGCTTTGTGAGGTTGAGGTTGTCTCTGATTATAGGGACAAGTGGAGCAGCTGCAAAAGTTGAGACAAAGCAAGTGAAGAAGGAGATCCAAGACAAGTGGAAGGTTCTCATGTGAGGGTTGGCCAAAGAGAAGATTTTGAAAACTTTGGCCTTGTGCTCTGAATCAACTGGTAGGTCAAATTTGGCTGTTGGGTCTGTTGGGACGATGGGGGAAGCTACTGAGAACGCAAAGGTTTGCTCTCTGCCTGTCACTCCATGCATGGAGCTTCCGGGTTCACCTTCGACTTCGGCCATTATTCGGGGTTTAGAGTTTGGATTTTGAATCTCGAGTTTCAAAACTCGAGTTTCGAATTTAGAAACTACTTAGACTAAATGAAGTTATAGGGTTGTGTGGGGAAGGTATATGGGAGTGTGGCATTTATATAAGGCTTGGAGTTGACATTGTGCGAAGGGTTATGAAGAGGCAAGAAAGATTCTCAACACTTCTGTTATCCATTTTGCCGCATCTTATATGAACAGTGAAAAGTCTCATCGTATATCCCAAGGGATCACATAAACCTTCCCTAATGGGCCATCCAGCTGGTTAATTAACTGGTAGCCGCATATAATTAGGATAATCAAATATTAATTAAGTCAATGAACCCTAATGAACTCGGCTCGGGATTTGTACACATTGCACGTTCCGTGGACCACTGTAAAATGGTTAGCGTATTACAGATGATATGACATTCAGATTTATATAGCTTTTTTATTTATTTATTGTTTTGTACACTTTGTAGTAAAATAACAAGTGTTTTTGTAGCAAACCCTTCCATTCAATAACTCTTTTTATCAAGAGAAGACTTCATAAAGAACACACACAGTTCTCTTTGGGGTTTTGTCCCCCCTGATCTCATCAAAAAAGAACACACACAGTGTTACGTAGAGAAGCACTGGAAGTTCTCAAAAAAATGATTCTCTAACTTTAAAAGAAACACCCTTTATTTATTTTTAGAGAAGAATGTTAACGGGAATTACTTAACAGAAAGTTTCAACATGGACTTACTATCACCTCATGTTTCATGTATAAAATCGATCGAGCTTAACATTAACTTTATCATGGGGTGACAACAAGTTCATATAGAGACTCTATTTTAAACGTCTCGTTAATTAGTATTTCTCTTTTATTTTTTTCATTCCAATAATATCAACAACGTTTTTAGTTTGCAACAGTTTTGGCTCTGCCAAATATTGCACTTTCAAACATATAACTATCGGCTCAAAATTGTTGAAGTGAAAGCCTACAATTAATTAAGAAACCTTACAAGTAAGAACTAGTTTATTTGTCTCATCTAGCACCTCACTCCACCCACCCCTACTTTTATATACGTTTTACTGATTGATGCTGATTTTTAATGTGTTTACTTTTGCTATAAGAGCCAAAATTCATATGTCGTATTCAACCTGACTTCAGTGTCAACGATGTCTCGAAGGATCGATGGTTAATAGGCATCATTAGCTGTTTAATAGAACAATCATTACCTGTTTAAGAATAATTAAAGTGAAAAATAAATGTACCTTTGAGAATAAAAAAGAGAAGAAAAGACAAGCACGTTAGTTTGTGGTTGAGCCATGTTAATAGGTAAGGAAGAGTTCCTCCTTATGGACAAGGAGGAAAACATTATTCATCTGACATACGAAAGCATTACGTTTTTATATATTGAATAATATTATCTTAACAGATAATCTAACCACATATATTAGAGTATTAGACTGTTAATTTGGACCATTATCACACATTGACGTACGGAAGACATGTTTGTACTAATAATGTATCGCAAGCCACCCACAATCAACTGGCCAAACTGCAGATATTTTAAGAAGAATTATATATACTCTGCAATTTGCTAGTCAATCAGGGGGCAATGACGACGGATGATATCTCTTTTTTGTCCTTCACACCCATTACAATTCATCATATAACTAATATCTTATTAAGGTGCCATTGTGCCCTGGTTATATTAACTATTATTAAAATGTAATTATTTGGACAATGTATGCCCCACAAACTCCTACTTATAATTCTCAGGTGACAGGTCAAGTGGTACCTTTCCTTTTCTCATTATCAATCGTTTGCTTGTTGTAAGGGTTCATGGATGATATATGATATATATATATATATATATATATATATA
>NC_024126.1:6903885-6949898 GCF_000346735.1 Prunus mume | reverse complement strand
AAAAACCTAATTCGAAAATAACTTCCAAAACCTCAAAATCGTTTCCATCCTAAGCAATAGGCAGCTAGAACAGATAAAAAGAGGAAGAAACCTCACCTCAATCACCGGAAATGGACGGCTGGAGTGGCGGCGCAACGATCGGAAAACCTCCGATTTGAACCAGTCGATACTGCCGACTATTCTCAAGTTTTTCGGCGACGAAAACTAATGGGTCTTGACCAAAACGTCAAGACGAAGCCAACAGAACCGGTGCCAGCCCTTGCCGTGGCCTGAGCTGGGAGAATCGAAGAGAGAGAGAGAGAGAGTCGGGTCGGGGAGAGAGAAACCGAGAGTGCGCGGGGAGAGAGAAAAGACGGGGGAAAAAAATAAAAATGAACTAAAAATCTGATTTTTTTTACAAATACCCGTTTCGAATTATTTACGGTTTTGCCACCGAAAGCAATTTGATCGCCAAAACTTCGTTATAATTCCGATTCAAACCTACCACCTGTCCACGAATTCATCTCAGAGCCACCTCCGCAACCAAACCACTTGGGGTCCCAAAATCCTTCCGAACAAGAAAACGACCAAAATATCCTACCCCAAAGGTAGTTTCGTAATTTCACAGCTAATTTAGTTTTACCCTTTTGCATTGGAAAATTAAATAGAGTCGGGGTGTTACACCATACAAGGCTTTGTGCAGTTTATACACTTTATCCTCCTCTCCTTGCACAATGAAACCATCGGGATGATCCACATACACCTCCTCTTTAAGTACTTCATTCAAGAAAGCTGATTTTACATCTAACTGATACAGTTTCCAACTGTTCTTTGCAGCCAATGCAATAAGGGTTCATATGGTATCCAACCTTGCCACTGGTGCTAAGGTTTCATTATAGTCTATTCCAGGCTTTTGTGCATAGCCCTTTGCAACTAGTCTGGCTTTATTCTTTTGGACTGAGCCATCTAAGTTCAACTTAGTCTTGTACACCCATTTTCCTCCAATTACAGGTTTATTGGAAGGTCTACTTACCAACTCCCATGTCTGATTTTTCTCAATCATGCTCATCTCATTTTCCATTGCCTTCTTCCATGCTTCATCCTGTGCAGCTTCACCAAAGTTTTCAGGCTCAACTATACATAAATGACATCTCTCATAAATCTCGCTCAAGTTTCTATACCTCAATGGTGTGTCATCATATTGAGATGCAAGCTGTGATTTGCTTGATTCACCACCTTCAGTAGCTAGAGGACTTTCAATTTCAACTTGAGAACCATCAACTATGACTTGCTCTTAAGGTGCAGTCTCTGCTTCTGTTGTTCTCATGTCTGAAATTTCATCTGCAGGTAGTGGAATGCAGTCTTCTTTCACTTTATGTTTCTCCCAGTCCCATTTGCCATTTTCATCAAAAATTACATCTCTAGAGAGCAAAACCTTCTGAGTTGCAGGATTCAATATCCTGTATCCCTTCTCACATGCACCATATGCAATAAAAACTCCTATGGCACTTGTTGCTACCAATTTGTGCCTCAAATGTCTTGGAATGAGAGGATAACACACAGAACCAAACACTTTTAGATGTTTGATTTCAGGTTTTCTTCCACTAAACCTCTCAAAAGGTGTAAAATTCTCCACAGCTTTGGTAGGACTTCTATTACGCAGATACACTGATGTGTTCACCGCTTCACACCAAAGACTATATGGAAGCTCCTTCTCATGAATCATGCATTTTGCCATTTCCACAACAGTCCTATTTTTCCTTTCTGCCACACCATTCTGTTGTGGAGAGTATGCAATAGTGAGCTGCCTTTCGATCCCCAAATCTTCACAAAACTTTACAAAATCTGTTGACATATACTCTCCTCCCCTATCTGTTCTTAGCTTCTTTACATGGTATCCACATTGAAGCTCCACCATTGCTTTGAACTTTTTGAACACATGGAACGTCTCAGACTTGTTTCTTAAGAAATAAACCCAGCACATTATTGAATAATCATCTATAAATGTGATGAAGTATCTATTTCCACTCATACATGGTGTTTGCATAGGGCCACACAAGTTTGAATGAATTAGTTCTAGTGGCTCCTATGCTCTCCATTTTGGTTATTTAGGAAATACCTCCCTATGAGTTTTTCCAAATACACCTCCTTGACACACTGCATCATGTTTTGGATTTCAGGCATCTCTTAACTCTGCAGCAGCTTAAGACTTCTGAAATTTAAATGCCCAAACCTTTTGTACCATATTTTGGAACATTCTTGCACATTTGCTTTCAAGGCAAGCTCTTTGTTATTGCTGAAGATTAAAGGAAAACATCCGTTTCCCTTATGTTTCACACTGACCACTAAGTTTCTCAGATGCCTATTATCAAAGATATCCACCTTATAGTCTCCAAATATAAGGAAATAACCATGCTCAATCATCTGCCCTACACTGAGCAGATTCTCTGCTAGACCAGGTACTAGCATGACTTCCTTTATATGTTTCCTTCCGTTCATTGTGTCAATGACCAGCGTTCCTTTTCCTGTCACTTCAACTAAAACTTCATTGCCTACTTGAACTTTTGCTTTCACTCTTTTGTCAATGTCTACAAGCAAGTCTTCCCTGGATGTCATACGATTGCTACATCCACTATCTATGTACCATTCATCACCTATCTTCTTTACTTCTCCAGAGTGATTAGCAAAGAATAAATTTCCAGTTTCTTCAACCTGATTAGTAAAGTTCAACTGCTGCACAGCCTTGTTTGTATGACAATATTTTTCAATATGCCCAATTTTGCCACACTTGTGACACTTGACTTTGTTCTTAACCCAACACTCCCCATAGTGCAATTTATCACAAAATTTGCATTTATTTCCAGTGTTGTGTGCCTCATTCTTCATAGGGGGATTAGTCTTATTACTCCCATTAGCCTTGTTGACATTTTTCTGAGATTTACTTGTTTGACCATTAAACTGAGTTGGTTTTGATCCAATGTTGAAGCTAGCAAATGCTTTCTCCATGTTATTGTCACCATGCCTATCAAGCCTCTGCTCACCTTTAAGATTGCAACCACATCCTGAGCATCGATAGTGTCTAGATCTTTAGTATTTTCTATCATAGCTGCAATACTATCATATGATTTAGGTAGGCTAATGAAGAGCTTCTAAACAACTTGTTGATTGCTTAAATCCTCACCATAGCTCCTCATTTGATTAATCAAATCAAACAGCTTAGCAATATATCCAGAAAGAGATTCATTATCATTCATTCGAGTATATTCAAAATCACGCCTAAGACCTTGAAGTTTCACAGATCTTACTTGCTTATCACCAACAAATTCTTGTTTCAGAATGCCCCACGCAGCCTTTGCATTTTCCTGGGTTGCGATTCTAGGAAAAATCTGGTCTGAAACGGCACCTTGGATGATGCCCAATGCTCTAGCATCCTTAACCACATGCTCACGCAGCAACTTCCTCTCAGCTTCCGTGAGTTCATCCTCATTCGTCGTCGGAGTTTTGTACCCATTTTCCACAAGATCCCACAGCTCGTGCAAATAGAAAATGATCTTCATTTTGATTTGCCATAAATCAAAATTCTTGCCATTGAAGATTAGCGCTATGAGTTCTCCTCCTCCAGATCCAGCCATGTTAGACTCGATCGCCGATCTGAACCGGAATCACTGCAATGAGCTTTTGCTGTGAATTTGAGCCCACCCTAACCAACACGACGCCCAAAAATTCAGACCCAACCTGGCTCTGAGGCCATGTTAGAGAAATTGAATCCTAGCAGGTATGGAAGAGAATATCAAAAAGTATATGAGAGAAGAAGAGAGGAAATAAATCAGAGAAAATGATTTGATGAATTCCTCTGTATTCTGCTGTGTATTTTGGCACCATCTGTTAGAGCACCTTAGCTCAGTCACACACACACACACAATGAAATAACCGTTGGAGGAGAGATGGAGTTAGACACACTCCTAACTTCAATCTCAGCCATCCATTACATATCATTAGATTAGGACACTTGTCCATTGCCAAGCCCTACGAGACTTAACCAACCGATAGAATTCAAATATTTATAACTCAGCCTATGAGCTGAGGCCCAACCCATAAAGCAAATTACTAATCAGTTCACTAATTTATACACTAACATTAATTAGGAAAGAATGAGACACAGTTTGCCCACAATCCATAACCCTTGTGATTCATCTAGAGTCAAATCCAAGCCTCAGCATCATGCACTCGAGGAAATTCCATTAAACTCGGTCGTAGGCCTTATTCATATCAAGCTTTAGCGCTAGCCATCCATTCCTTCCTTTTCTTTTATGATTTAGAAAATGGGCAATCTAGAAAGTCACCATAGAGTTGTCTGAAATAAGACTTCTTGGTACGGGCACTTCTACTTTCTGAAATAATTCTATCCATGATTTTCTTAAGCCTATTAGCCATCACTTTTGCTCTGATAGGTCATAGGTGAGTCATTTTCTTTGGGTCTTTCACTGTGGGATTAAGGTGACAAAAGTGGAGTTGATGCTTCTTAATGCCTGTTCAGATTGAAAAACTTGTTGTACAACCCTTATGAGATCTTCCCCCATAAGACGCTAATACTTTTGGTAAAACAAAAGGGGGATGTCGTCGGGTCCTAGGGCTTTTGATGGATGTATTTGAAAAGGTCCATTTTGATCTCCTCCCCTGTGAAATCTTGCACCAGTTGTGCATTCATGTTTGGAGTAACACGACAAGATAACTCATTCATAAGTTCCTTCCCAAAAGTACAGCTTCATGAATCGAACAATTGTTGGAAATAATCCAAAACAATACGTTCAATCCCCTCATCTGTGTCATACCACTCATTATCAATATCACGCAAACCTTTTATTAAGTTCCGTCTCTGTCGTTTTGAAGCTTGGTGATGAAAAACTTAGAATTACTGTCACCTTCACATAGCCATGTAATCTGATACTGTTGTTTCCAATAGCTTTCTTCCTATGCTAGAACAGTGTCCAACTTGGCTTGTAATTCTCTCTATTGCTTCTTTAGAGCTGGAGAGAAAGGGGCATGTAAGATGTCTGCCAGCTTTCCCGTATACCCCGTGCTTCTTATTTTCCTCTCCCAAACCTTTCTTTGCCCCATCCGTAGAGTACATGGCATATGACACCTTGCCTTGTAAATAATCATTGGACAAGATCCACATGGTTGGCACTTGGTAGATGGCCACTCTTGCTTGATAACTTCTTTGTTGATGTGTAACCCTTATGCTGAAAACCTTGAAGCCAGAGTCACAAAGTCTATTTTGATTTCATTTTATAAGTTTTTAATTTTCTGATGTAATGTGAGCCATTGGATCATAGTCCAAGTGGATTCTCTTTTTAGCCTAAGACTTTAGTGCCAGCTAGTGACAAATGTAAGCATCTCATAGGATGATAGAAGCAATGGCTAGGATTCAATTTTGATGTAAATCAGTTAGAGAAGCAGCTTTCTTCTCTCTCTCATATGAATATACATGAACAGTGGACTGAAATATAAATAATCTTCAGCTTTCTTTTAGAGTAACGTTCTCTTCTACATCTGGTTTTTGTGATTTCTTTCTTCCCCCCAAACATCCAAAACACTGAAAACAATGAATTTTAACATGGCCTCGGAGCCTAGTTCGATTGCTTGAGCTGGGCGTGAATATGTGAACAGGGAGTCGGAATCGATCTGAGCTGGGTCTGAGCTCATTCGACAGTTGCAACTGTGATTTCTTGAATCCAATGTCTAATATGGCAGGATCGGGCACTACTGAGCTTCACACACCATTTTTCAATGGAGAAAACTATGAGTTCTGGAGCATTCGGATGAAAACCATTCTGAAATCTCATGAATTGTGGGATCTGATTGAACATGGCTTCGATGCTTCAGATCCAAAGAAGGATAAGGAGATAGAAGAGACTAAGGTTGCTGAGAAGTCTACGATGGCTGAGCTTCTGATAAAGGATGCTCGTGCACTTGGGTTGATCCAAAATGCTGTCTCAGATTAGCTCTTCCCCAGAATTGTGAACGAGGAGACCTCAAATGGTGCTTGGGGCATTCTGAAGCTAGAATTCATATGAGATAAACATGTACGAAATGTAAAATTGCAAGGATTGCGTAGAGAATTTGAATATACTCTCATGAAAGACAGTGAATCCCTATCTGTATATATTGCTAGATTGTTTGATATATTGAATCAAATGAAGAGTTATGGTGAGGAACTATCTTAGAGAGAGTTGTGCAGAAATTACTGTTTAGTTTGCCAAAATCATATGATTCTATTTGCTCTGTGATTGAACATTCTAAGGATCTTGAGACTCTTGAAATTCAAGAGGTGGTTGCTTCTCTGAAGAGCTTTGAGCTCAGATTGGATCGGCACACTGAGAACTCTACAGAAAAGGCTTTTACTAGTCTGAATATTGAGGAAAAAAATCCTAAGAGTGGAGTTTCTTCTGGAGATCAAAAACCTCAGAAGAATTGGAAATCTAATGATGGGAACAAAACGGCTTGTTAACACTATGAGAAATTGCATTTTGGCAAATGTTGGTTTGAAGGAAAGCCTAAATGCAAAGGGTGTGGGAAATTTGGACATATGCTCAGGGAGTGTCTTGGAAATAAAAATGTACACATATTGAACTATGCAAATCAAGTTGAAGAAACTGGAACCTTGTTCTATGCATGCAATGCTGTGACAGATGTGAAGGTAAATCACTCTTGGTACATTGACAGTGGTTGTAGTAACCACATGACAGGTGATGAGAGTTTGTTAGTCAATATTCAAAGAAATTTGACTTCTAAAGTAAAGATGGGTACTGGAGAAATAGTTCCGGTTGCAGGAAAAGGGACTCTTGTGATAGAAACCAAGTTGGGTAGGAAGCACATTCAAGAAGTGATGCTTGCACCGGGTCTTGAAGAAAATCTGCTGAGTGTTGGACAAATGATAGAGCATGGGTACTATTTTGTGTTTGGAGGGGATGTGGTGAACATTTATGATGATCGGTCACTGAACAATCTGATTGTTCGAGTTCAAATGACAAATAATAGATGTTTTCCTCTTACAATGATGCCTACAAGTGATTTGGCCTTAAAGGCAAGTGTTACACACTGCTTGCAGACCTGCATAAGATATTGGGGCACTTAAATGAAAAAAGCATAAAAATGCTTGAGAATCAAGGCATGGTTCATGGCTTACCTCATTTGGAGCAGATTTCAGTAGTATGTGAAGGCTGCATGCTAGGAAAGTAACACAGAGACTCATTCCCCTTGGAGTCCACCTGGAGAGCTACAAGTCCTTTGGAATTGGTTCACACAGATATTTGTGGACCAATGAAGACTGAATCCATTTATGGAAATAGGTATTTCTTGCTATTTACAGATGATTGTACTAGAATGTCATGGGTGTATTTCATCATAAACAAGTCAAGTGCATTTGAATGTTTTAGAAAGTTCAAGGCTATGATTGAGCTGCAAAGTGGATATAAGATAAAAGACTTGAGGAGTGACAAGGGTGGAGAGTTTTTATCAAGTGAATTTAACAAGTTTTGTGATAAATTCAGAATTCAAAGGCAGCTGACTATAGCATACTCTCCTCAGCAAAATGGAGTAGCTGAGAGAAAGAACAGGACAGTAGTGGAAATGTCAAAATCTATGCTGCATGGGAAGGGTATTCCTTATGAATTTTGGGCAGAAGCTGTAAATACTGCAGTCTATCTACTAAATAGATGTCCCACTAAGTCTCTCAAGATGGTAACACCATTTGAAGCTTATACTGGCAGAAAACCAGGTATTGCACACTTGAAGATTTTTGGATCTCCTTGCCATATGCACATCCCTTCAGCACTCAGACATAAACTTGAAGAAAACAGCCACAAGTGCATCTTTGTGGGTTACATAATCTGTGAAAAAGGGTACAGATTATTTGATCCAAAATCTAGAAAGGTTATTTTGTCCATATATGTGCAGTTTGAAGAGAATGGCTCATGGAAATGGGAGAATGCCAGTGAAGGAGAGATGACAGTCCCTGTGCCTACTGAGAATCAAGTTTGTAATCCAAGTCAAAACTTGGATACACAAACTCAAATGGATGAAGGAATCACACTACAAAATGAACCAAGTCAAAGCTTGGATACACAAACTCAAATAGATGAAGGTACTACTCTACAAGATGAAGGAATAAGTGAAAATTCTCAAGCTATTGATCACACACCAAAGAAATGGAGAAGTGTTAATGAAATCATGGCTCAGTGCAATATGTGCATTGTGGAACCTGAAAGTTTTGAAGAAGCTAATCTAGATGAGTCATGGAGAAAGGCAATGGAAGCTGAGTTGGAAATGATAGAGAAGAATAACACTTGACAGCTTGTTGAGAGACTGTTTAATAAACCTGTCATTGGTGTCAAATGGGTCTATAAGACCAAACTTAATCTAGATGGTACTGTGCAGAAAAATAAGGCTCGATTGGTGGCTAAAGGCTACTCACAAAAGCCTGGGATTGATTACAATGAACCTTTGCCCCAGTGGCAAGGTTAGACACCATTAGAACCTTGATTGCTCTAGCTGCACAGAAGAGATGGAACTTGTATCAGCTGGATGTTAAATCTGCGTTTCTTAATGAAGTATTAAAAGAAGAAGTGAATGTTGAACAACCACAAGGTTTTGTGATAGAAAATGAAGAAATAAAGGTGTATAAACTACACAAGGCACTGTATGGATTGAAATAAGCACCAAGGGCCTGGTATGATGAAATTGATGCATATTTCAACAGTGTTGGTTTCAAGAAAAGTTCAAGTGAAGCAACTTTGTATGTTAAACCAAGTGAGAATTCAGGTATTATTATTGTCTCCCTATATGTAAATGATATTATATACACTGGTAATAGTCCACAAATGCTTGAAGAATTTAGAAAAGACATGATGAAGCATTATGAGATGACAAATTTGGGATTATTACACCATTTTCTTGGAATGGGAATATTACAAACAGAGAAGAGTATTTTTATACACCAAAAGAAGTATGCACAGAAGTTGATTGAGAAGTTTGGATTAAAAGATTGCAAAGCAGTGGCTACTCCACTTGCAATGAATGAGAGATTGAGCAAGATTGATGGAAGTGAAGCTGCAAATGAAGGAGAATATAGACAGATTGTGGGCAGCTTGCTCTATTTGACAGCAACTAGACCTGATGTGATGTTTGCAGCAAGTCTCTTGGCAAGGTTCATGCATAATCCTACCAAGAAACACCTGGGGACAACAAAGAGAGTGCTGAGATACATTCAAGGAACACTTGATTTTGGAATTGAATTTATAAGAGGGAAGACAACTACTCTAATCGGTTACTGTGATAGTGACTGGGCAGGAAGTGAAGATGATATAAGGAGCACTTCAGGGTATGCATTTACTTTAGGATCTGGTGTGTTTTCATGGGCATCGATTAAGCAAAACACAGTGGCATTGTCCACTGCGGAAGCAGAATATGTTGCTGCTGCTGAAGCTACTTCCCAAGCAAAATGGCTGAGGTTCGTACTTGAGGACTTTGGAGAAGAACAAGTTGAAGGAACTCAAATCATGTGTGATAACACATTAGCCATAGCAATGGCAAAGAATCCAGTTCTCCACCAGAAAACCAGACATATCAGTCGAAAGTTTCACTTCATTAGAGAAGCTATTCAAGCAAAGGAGATTGAGCTTATCTACTGCAAAACAGAAGATCAGATTGCAGATATATTAACTAAGGCTCTGTCTAAGGATCGATTTGTGTATCTAAGAGAATTACTTGGTGTGAAATCAGCTAAAGGATTAGAAGGGAGTGTTGATGTGTAACCCTTAAGCTGAAAACCTTGAAGCCAAAGTCACAAAGTCTGTTTTGATTTCATTTTATAAGTTTTTAATTTTCTGATGTAATGTGAGCCATTGGATCATAGTCCAAGTGGACTCTCTTTCTAGCCTAAGACTTTAGTGCCGGCTAGTGACAAATGTAAGCATCTCATAGGATGATAGAAGCAATGGCTAGGATTCAATTTTGATGTAAATCAGTTAGAGAAGCAGCTCTCTTCTCTCTCTCTCATAGGAATATACATGAACAGTGGAATGAAATAGAAAGAATCTTCAGCTTTCTTTTAGAGCAACGTTCTCTTCTACATCTGGTTTTTGTGATTTCTTCCTTCCTCCCAAACATCCAAAACACTGAAAACAACGAATTCTAACATTCTTCACATTCTGCATGTGTCGCCACAAAGCTTCAAAATGGAACCGCTTTGTTCTGCTCGGCCAGTGAGCCCTTGTCTCGCTAATCTGGATCAGTATAGGCAAGTGTTCAGATTTAGTAGGATTTAGGCAATGAACCTTTGAAAGTGAAAACTTATTCCGCCACTCCACATTTGCTAGTGCTCTGTGCAATCGTACTCAAATTTTCTCCCTTATAATTATGTTGCCAAATGAACTTATACCCCAAGAAACCTAAGTTATGCAAGCCACACAGGCCCACCCCCTCTCTAAAGCCCCGCATTTGTCTCTCACTATGGGAGAGGCCCCCTATTTCTCATCGGCCTGAATTATCTCATTGAAATCTCCGAAGCAAATCCAAGGGGTTGTTCTGCGCCAGCTGAAAAAGAAGTGTCCCTATCTTACTCTCTCACCGACCCCTACACTGCTCAACCGGCCCCCAAGACGAAGATATAAAGCAAACCTTCTGAGCTTCTCACAACCCCCTCAAAAGAGCTCAAACCCTATTGTCAAGTGGTAAATCTGTTATCGTCTCTTCTCAGTCAATCAAGACAGGTCAAAGATCATGTTGATTTTCAATGAATGTATGTATTTTTCATCATGATGAGATTTACACAGTACTCAAATATATAGAGAGATTGAGTGAGGGCAAGAAACCACCAAACAACATGCCTTACCATCACCACAAACTTTATCCACAAATTAAGTTGTAAAGGCCGAACACTAATTACAAGGAAACCTTAAATCAAGGAAAAGGTGGTAATCACAACTCACCAATTAGGTAGAGTGTTGACTACAACCTAACCTATACAAAAACTAATCTATCTTCCAAAATATTTTCAATAGATCACAACGATTTTTAGAATGAGTCCCAAAGCATAGATGCATTTGTAATACTTAATACATACACATCCAAGTACTCAAGTTCCAGGCAGCCCCGTGCCAACGTCGTCAATCCTCGTGTGAAACAACACCTTCGCCCCCATTAATTATAGGATTGACATCATAATCAATATCCTTTTTTATTATTGTTTTTTTATTTTATAATTTTAACATCATCAATATCTTCTTCTTTTTGATATAATTGATATAACGAAATTACATAATTAATATAAGTTATTCTATAGAAGTGTAACACAAAGGTTTTTTTCAACATTTTTAAGCATGAAATGGGTCTATATTAAAAGTCCCCTATCTAACAATCCAATCCCATCCATAATGTATATAGTACCATACTGCCGATTATTCCCCAAAATTTAGGAACTGACCGTACAAGCTAACTGGTGAAAATTATCTAAATCATTGAAATAAAAATAATCATCAGTTCACTCATATGCTTGGGAAAAAACTTCCCCAAGAGAGAAGTAAGCTTCTCGGTCAACTTAAGGAAAATAATTGAGCGCATGTTTGATGCATATATATATATATATGCATGCATAAGTCATACAAGTTGAAGGCTTCCTCATATATAAAGAAAGCAAACGCTTCCAAGCATTTCAAAGAAATAATTCTCATATATATGATCATATGATGAGATCATAACATAACCTAAACATGGGAAGGTGTGGTGTTGGGTGGGGTTGGAGCTGAGGCAACACGCCTACCACGCTCAGACCTACTATTCTCTGCAAACCTCAAACTCTGCTGGTGTAGCCCCTTTTGCTTCTCCTCCTCATTCCACTCAGCTCCATAGTAAAACTCTTCCGTCGATTTCACGACATCTTTTGAAGGCGGAAGGAACATGCTCCCCCACTGAGGGAAGTGCACCAAAGTCACTGGAAGTGTGCAGCACACGATCATTACCCCCATCAGAGACAACCCTGTCGCAGTTGAGAATGCTGAGCTTGAGAAAAACACTAGTTGGGTCAGCCCGGACCCGAAGTTCCCACCCGCTCCAGTGAGGCCCGATATGATGCCTAGGGATCGCCGGGAGATGAAGGGGATGACGCCAAAGGTGGCTCCGCATGCAGCTTGAGCTCCTACAGAGAAGAGGATCATGGCAAAGACCGCAATGGGGAGTGAGTTTGCTCGACCGAGCCAGATGCAAAAGACTCCTCCTAGTGTTTGGAGGATCCAAAGAGTCCATAGCCTGCCCCTCATGCCAAAGTACCTGGCTGCTCGATCAGACGCAAATCCTCCAAAGGGACGGGCCACTAGGTTGGCCATGCCAAATGTTGCAGCAATGATTCCAGCTGTGTGAAGCTTGAGATTGAACCTGTTTGATTAAAGGACATTTGAAATTAATCCCAGCTATCTCTCAAAATACTTTGTTGTTCAAACTTATAGATATGTTGGGTTGGAAATTCTCAATCTAGTATTTTGAACGGCTCTAATTTAAATGTGTGGTCCAGATTGACAGTTTGACAACATAACATGTTAGATATTTAAAACGAAATATTTCGCTAACTAGTGTTGTTAACAACATTATATTCTTGTGGTGAGACCCGATATGGCATGTGGGTCGCTTGTAAAACATGTGGTCAACAAATATGGTAAAAATCATTATACTCTTTAAAAAGTAAAAGAAGAAAAAAAATGAAGGACAAACCTGTCATAGAAGTATTCAGCAATGACATTATCAGTGGACAATTCAACACCCATGGAGTAGCCATAGAGAAGGACAAAGATCCATGTCCTGTAGTTTGTTATAGCATGCCACAATACCTGAACAATATTCAAATTGGAGGGGAGGAACATCAATCAGCTTATTCTGTATAAATATTCATGGATATTTGAAAGTCATGAATACATAAGCAAAGATTCCAAGAAGGCCTCAAATATAAAGAAAACTGACCTTGGAGAATTGATCTTTGGCAACATCACCCTTCTTTTGCAGGGCAGCAAGATTCCCATCAGGCAAGTCTTGGCCAAGGGTCAAGACCATTATTCCCATAATGACATGAAGCCAGCCAGGGATGAAAAAGGCAATTCTCCAAGCAGTGAAAGGAGTTGCTCCAAGTCTTCCAATTATATCAAACACCAATGGCATCAAGAGCTGGGTGGCCCCACCACCCATGTTTCCCCACCCAGCAGCTGTCCCATTAACCAGCCCAATAATCTTACTGTTAAACATGGTGCTCATCCAATACTGGCATGACACGAATGTAGCAAGCGAAAAACCAATCATGAATCTCACTGCCAAGTAGCCCCCAGCATCAGATACAAATGACATGCAAAACACAGTGGGTGCGGAGAGCATTATGAGAAACGCACACCCATATCTTGGCCCTAGCAAATCACACACTGCACCCATTACAAGTCTTGAGAATATGCTGCCTGAGACAGAGGCAACCCCAGCATTTCCAATGTCTTGCTTTGTGAGGTTGAGGTTGTCTCTGATTATAGGGACAAGTGGAGCAGCTGCAAAAGTTGAGACAAAGCAAGTGAAGAAGGAGATCCAAGACAAGTGGAAGGTTCTCATGTGAGGGTTGGCCAAAGAGAAGATTTTGAAAACTTTGGCCTTGTGCTCTGAATCAACTGGTAGGTCAAATTTGGCTGTTGGGTCTGTTGGGACGATGGGGGAAGCTACTGAGAACGCAAAGGTTTGCTCTCTGCCTGTCACTCCATGCATGGAGCTTCCGGGTTCACCTTCGACTTCGGCCATTATTCAGGGTTTTGAATTTGTGGTTTGGAGTTTGGATTTTGAATCTCGAGTTTCAAAACTCAAGTTTTGAATTTAGAAACTACTTGGACTAAATGAAGTTATGGGGTTGTGTGGGGAAGGTGTATGGGAGTGTGGCATTTATATAGGGCTTGGAGTTGACATTTTGTGAAGGGTTATGAAGAGGCAAGAAAGATTCTCAACATTTTGGTTATGCATTTTGCCGCATATCTGATATGAAGAGTAAAAGTCTCATCGTATATCCCAAGGGACCACATAGACCTTCCTAATGGGCCATCCAGGTGGTTAATTAACTGGTAGCCGCATATAGTTATGATAATTAAATATTAATTAGGTCAATGAACCCTGATTAAGTGTAAAATGGAAATGGTTACCACTAATGACATACAGATATTGTTTGAGCTAAAGTATATAGACCCAACTATATTAATATAATGATGTGATATACAATGTTGTAAATAAACATGTAGTTGTATATTGTTTTGTATGTTCCGACTTGTAATAAAATAACATTTGAAAACGTTGTGAGTTTGTTTGAAAGTGTTTAGGAAACCCTCACATTCAAATAACTCTTTTATTAGCAAGCCCCTCCACTAGAAGCTCATAAAAGATAACACAAATATGCTCTGCAAGTCTTCTCTAACTAACAAGAAAAACTTATATTTACCTAAAGAGAAATGCTTATGGGACTTGCTCACATGGACTTGATGATCATGTTTATTGTGTAAAGTGAGCCAAACTTGACATTAATTCTCAAAGTGTCAGCAAGTTCACGTAAAAACTCTCTATTTTGAGCAAGTTCTGTTATAGCATTTCTCTTATTTCAATCCAATAGTATCAAGAACACTCTTGATTATATATATATTTAAATGCAACATTCAAAGATGTCATCATAATTCACAATCTCACAATTAATATAACATACAAAAAGTTTGGCAATATGAAACCATTACGTGTATGTATATCGAATAATATTATCTTATCAAACAGGTTAACATACATATATATTATAGTGTCGGACGTTAATCTGAACCATTTTCACATTGACACACAGATGCTTGTACCAATAATTCATCGCAAGTCTACAACAATCAACTAGCCAAACTGCAATTATTTTAAGCAAATATGTCCTGCAATTTGCAAGTCAATCAAGGGGCAATGGGAGGGATGATATCTCTTTCTTTCCTTCACATCTATTACAATTCATCATATATAACTAATATCTTATTAAGGTGCCATTGTGCCTACTCGTTATTATATATTAACCATATTATTAAAATGTCATTCTCAGGTGACAGGTCAAAATGTTACCTCTTTTATAATCACAGACTGTAGCCTTTTCTTTTCTCATTATCAAAAGTTTGCTTGTTGTAATGGTTGATTGATAATATATATATGCACACACACATAAAACTGGATACTTAACCTTTCACTTGATCATAGAGTTCTTGTGTATTGTTTTTGGAGGAGATTTGGACAACATGACTTGGTATTTGTGGTTGGATGGCGCCTTTTATGATTTGTTTAAGAGCTACAAAAACAAGCGTGTTTGCTGACATAATTATAAGACCTTTTGTATTTTGATAAGAACTCTATGATAAGTCCATGTATGTATTGGTCAGATCCTTACAAGGACAAAGGATAGATAAGAATGCTAGCAGGTGTCTGTGTTGGTCTCCAATCCGGATAACTTTTAAAATCATGTGAGTTGATATATTTATAATAATAATTATTACTATTTTTACCAAAAAAAAATTATTTTTATTATTATACAGTCCATTTATATTGAAGGATCCCTTAAATAAGGATATCTTTTAGGGTCCCCTACGATTTTTTTTTCAACGATCCAAACCATCTATTTTTTAAGTCTATATTCATAGATCATCCTTGCAAAAAATTAGATAAATCGAAAACTGTTTCGGCATCCAATTGTGTCATATAAAATCAATGAACACGGTACTTTAAGAAATACTAAAATTTCAATAACTCAATTGGGTGGTCAAATGATATCAGATTCAAGTTATTTTTTGTAGAAATGATTTTTGAATGATTATCTAAAAAATAGACAGTTTGAATTAGTAAAATATAATGCAGAGTGAGCCCTATAAGGGTGTCCCTCAAATAAACTTATTTGAAGGATCCATCAATGGAAGCTGGGACCTTAAGTGCAGGAGCAAGGATAAATGTTTTTAACCACTTGAGGTTTTGTTAAATAAGAAAACAATGAAACATATGAATGTATGCTTTCGCCAATTATATTCAAACATATGGCATGGGAAGCTGATGCATTCTTAACCTCGAGTGCGCATTCGTTTCTGTTCATTTTAGTACATTGCAAAAGCACACACGCATGACCATCCAATTTGTACATTTCTATTGGCATCTCAAACATTCATACCCACCCATAATGTATATAGTATAATAGTCCCTCTTATTCCCACCCATTTAGGAAAGATAAGTACTGACCGTACGAACTGACTGGAGAAGATTACCGAAATAATTGGAGAACAAAATAATCAATTAAATTATATGCTTGGGATACAAGTACACCATGGAAAGAAATAAAGAAAAAGCTTCCCCAAGAGATAAGCATCTTGCTCAAATTATGAAAAATAATTGAGCGCATGTTCGATGCATATTTGCATGCTAAGTCATACAAGGACAGGGCTTCCTCATCTGTATAAAGCAGGAATTTTATATTCACAAATGCATGCACATGCTTCCATGCATTTCATATGAATCATTCTCATATGAGATCATAACCTAACCAGCCAACCCATTTTGTATCCCAGTTGAAAGAATACTTTAAAGTTTAAATGTACAACTCCACAGTCCAGCAAATCTACCCTGCAGAATGAGGAACTTTAACAAACCAAACCTAAGTTCATAAGTTTCTGTGAGGAAATAAGCATCTTTCACTACTAGTTTTGAATTTGGGTTCATTCCACTCCTTGCACCATAACAAGGACCAGATATACCAAACCTAATTGAGGTGTATCCTAATATTCAAGTTCTAAGTGCTGGTAGTCCCCCTTCTTTGAACTGGTTTGTAAAGCACAACTGTAACGAATTTTGAACGAAAGCGATGAGTGAACCCAACTGCAACTACAGATCGTGGGCTCTCCCGGTTCTCAATGTAAAGATGATTGAGGGTCACATTCTGTGGCAACGGAAGAGTTCCAGCAGTGTCTGCGCTTGCTGGATAACTAAGTAAGGTCTGTTGCAGATGTGGAGGGACAAGAGGCGGATCCCGTGCCTCATCTTCATTCCCAGGGTATACATTGTTGTAACTTGCATCAGGTGATCTTAAAACTTCAAATCCTGCAACAGTTGCTTCATCCTGCATAAAATATTTAAAGGTCGGTCCTTTTTTATTTCAGTAGATAAGAAAATCATCAAGGTTCCGGAGGCTTACATAATCATCACCAAATGAGTTGTTCATGCTGAAACAGGAACTAGCAGCACAATATCATCAACTAAGGAAGACTATAATGACCTGAAAGACAGTAGTTTATCTTCCATGAGAATCACAGATACACTAGCTGTGCGTCAACAAAAGTTTGCACACATAGAAGTAGAATTCCACACCAAGGCAACCCAGAAAATTCAATCATCCACTGCAATATGTTAAAAGTCAAGGAAAAACAACAGGATGGCTATGAGACCCAAGTAACCAATCCCATATACTCTGTTTTAGATGATTGATGCAACCGATTACAACTTAGGGGACTGAGTATTTTCAAACTCATGACCTTATACAATGAGTTGGCTTAATGGTCCTTAACTTTTCCATGATAATTCGACGTCTTTTCCTTTGATTCTCTTTTCGTACACATCTCATTTTTGGGCCATTGAGTGTTAATGAACTATTATTCTTCTGATACTAAAGAAATCTAATCAGACATAATTACAAAGAAATCCTATACCATGCACAGTCAAATCCTTTCAGTTTTATTCTTCCATACAAGATAGCGTTAAATTCTAAACTCCAAGGGATATCTTATATGTTATAATAGAAGAAACAGGTTTTCTCTGTGTCACTACCATGGTGATGTACAACTTCTTTCCAGTCCTAAACATAAGATGGCAAATGAATGAGAAGCTGAAAATAAATCTCAGAGAAACCCACCCGTAACATTATAGAGAAGTCACCAGGAAGCCTCACTTGCATGTTTACATTTAATGAAAATTAACCAAGTGGACAACATACACTTTCAGAGCTTGCAAAGCTTTTAGGGTAATGTTGTACCCCAGCTCCGATTTCTACCGATTTGTGCAGCTTACCAATCAACACACATAACATACTCTAAGTTGATGCACTGATTTAGGCTTAAAACATCAAATACAGTTTTTTTACTTCTCAATTATATTATAGCACGTGATCGATTTTCATCTACGCTCTTTTAGCAAATATTAGCTAAAGTCGACTTCTTCTCGTAAAGTTAAGCTGCGTTGGTTAACTTTCGCCTTGAAAAAAAAAACCAGGATAAAACTAATAAGCTATTCCAATAATAAAAAATTTCTATTCTTGAATTTAGAAGTAGACAATGTCAAAAGTAAACAAATAAAATAAGGAACATATATGTCTCATTTGAGTAGCATAAACTATAGATATCTCTCCAATCACATTAATAATAGATAATAAAATTAAAATATAAAGTAAAATAAAATTAATAATAGATCATATAAATAAAAAATAAAGCAAAATCAATTTTGGTCTGTCAGCCTTCCACCGTCCACCATGCCTTCCCTTCCCTCACCCTTACGACCTCATCCTAGCCTCCCCCCACCCCATCCCCAATGTTTTTTGTTCTGTGGAAACATAGCAGTGGTGGACCACTGCTAGAACCAGAACGGCCCCGGGGAAGACAATTTTCACAGGTTTTGTTGAGATTTGCAACTGGATCCAGTGAGCCTGCTGCAATGTTGTGGAAATGGGAAGCATGGGTGAGGCTCAATGCCAACAAAGCTCTCGCCCCATGAATGCTCTGTGGCCTCAATATGATCTGAAGGAGACTTCGCGCCTCATTAACGATACAGATAATTAATTTTCTAATAATGAGATAAATTCATTTTTTGTGGAACCCTTAGGTGTTGGGGAGTGTTGATTTGTGAAGTGATCTCCCTTGTGTCATGACTCATGATAACTGGTGAGTGAGATTTGATCAATCAAGGAGATAGAGAGAGGAGCTGGGAGGCCGGTGGCGGAGGATAGAGGAGGGATGGGGTAGTGGAAGGTCAGGGAGGAGGTGGGGCTGGGGTGGGGTTAGATCAGAAGGGTGGGGCCGCGTAGATCTTTCAACTTTAAGCTTATTTTATATTTTAAGTTGAAATTTATAATTTTTTAATTAACTAATATTACTATTAATTTTTAAATGGTTTAAGAATTTATTTTTAACGGTAATTGGATAGAAATGACACCATTAAGTAATGGAGTCAAACAAAGTGACCAAAATACAAGTTCGTCTACAATACAGGGGCCAAAAAGGTATTTTACCCAACTATGTTAATCTCTGAAAGATTCATAAAAAAAATTGGCTGTCGACCTTGGTACACACATCTGCATTTGTAATAGCAGCTACAATTTCAAATTTTTGCAATATACGCCAAATTCAATTGCATTGGCCATAAATCTTAATCTAAGAAAGACCAAATTCAAAGACCTAACAACAAATCCAAACTCTCCACGATCAATATCACATCCCATCCAAGAAAATACCAACCAGATAAAAAGAAAACTGAATCAACTGCATTTTAAAAGTTCCTTAGCCAAATGAGAAAGACGAGAAACAAAAAATTTGTCAAGCGCTTTCCCAGTAAAGTCCCTCCTTATCAGACTTAAACCAAATCAATTCTTGAATGCTTACACCATTTCTCATCCTCTAAAAACCTTCAAAGGGTGCAGCCAGTGAATAACTCATCACTGGCACAGCTACTGAAATAGGGAGGAAGGGCAAAACTGCAGTCTCATTATACAAAAAGAAGGTCTATTCAAGAAATCACCAGCACATGCCTTCTGCAGAATGTGCAGGTTACGAAAATACAAGAAGTTTAAGTGTACAGTCAATGAAAAATAAGAAAACCATGCAGATTATGATGAAATGAATTGGAATCAGATTCCGGGGATGAAGAGTCTGATGTGGCCTTCATAAAGAACAAAGAATCTATGTTGGAAGTGATTAAACTCTATTAGTTTGGGGCCAAATATAAATGTTACATAAACGTGTAAAAATTAATAAATGTTACAGTTGACCATAAGAACGTTTTGCCCTTGGTCAGATAAAAAGTTTTTAAAAAAATCTCTCACTGGCTTCCTATTCGCCCAGGTAAAATCATTTCTTTCTCTACGTTGTTTACAAACAAAAATTCATTCATTCCCAGCCCAGTAGGCATTGCCTCACATGTGCATTGTTAACTGAAGGCTTCATTTCAATTAGGAATCTCTTATGCAGTTAAGAACGGATAATTTGTGGATTCACTTCAATAAAGCAGTTCTTTTCTTTATATAAGAAACTAAACTATACAATAGGTTGTCAATGGTTGTCTTGTCATAGAACAAACAGGTAGTAGATTGCACTAGAAGGATGCAGACAAAATAACAGAAAAATCCCACACTTATACCGGACCATGAAAAACACACAAACACACACACACATTGCTCAAACAAAACCCACAAGCATCAATACCATACCAAACAATATCAACAAGTAATACACTACATGAAAATCCACCAAGAATTTCCATATGCAGTCTCCACATTGTACTTTTGATGACAGTCTCCCTTCATAATTTATAAAATAGTAGATTTGCCAACATTAAGAAAGCAAGGCCAACCATTCGGAGCTATTGCTGTTGCTCTAAATTATCACCTATCTCCTATAAAATCATCTTTTTAGTGTAAAACGCAATGGAACTAACAAACTGAATTCTGCAGAACATCAAAACACAAGTAAGATAGAAAAGGATCAAAGCACACCTTTAATAGGACCGCATCCAGTATTGGTCTTCCTACCCAAAGATTTTGATAACTAAAGAGTCATTTGCAAGATAAATTTTCATAACTAATAGATAACGGCAAAACATACACATGGTAAGCTCATACCAACAACGCATTCAATATGAATTCTAGCAGACTAAATACCAAAGATTCAACATTCCTAAAACCATGAGGGAAAACATTTAACAAAATTTCAGAACGAAAGGAAGACCCAAATGATTTCAGAATAAGCGAGCGCGTGCACACACAAAACCCACAAAAACAGAATTCTTTAAACCTAACCTATAAATATCCTCAAGAATAGATGATATTCTCTAAAAGATGTATCCAGTAGCATAAGAGGGCAAAAATCAGTAAGATAAATCATATCAAAGCACATGATACATGAAAATTTGCTTCATCCGAAACCATCATCAAATATCAATATGCTAGGGATCACATTTCAAAGAAGAGACTTACCGGATTGGACTAAAGCCCCAACCTTCAATCAACAGCTTCTCAGTGCCACCTTACTCTTGAAACCAATATGAACAGCTAACAATTCAATTAATAGCAAATATGAACTTTCGCAGACCCTACGCTTATCTGAAAAATAAAGGCAAACCCAGATGGAATCAAAAGCTACCCATAAGATATTTTACCAAAACAAAACTACCCAAAAATCTAAACGCTGCCAATTTCATGTTAAATCCTCTGAGTAAATGAAAAAACTAAAAGCAGACCGAACCCAGTCTAGGAATGAGTTCAATGAGTTG
Organism: Prunus mume; assembly: GCF_000346735.1. The sequence continues at coordinate 6,928,328 of NC_024126.1, read as the reverse complement.
AATTCAGTCCCATATAAGCAGACCCACAATGGGATTTCAAGGTAAAAAGGAAAGTATAAAAAGAATCCGACAAAAGAAAAACCAAACAATTCTTTACCTGGTAAACAGAGAAAAGATTGAAAACTTTAAATTGAGAAAGCTAGAAACGGGGGGCGAGTGTGTTGGTTCGAGGAAATGACTGCACAAATCCAGCTCGAGAGACTTTCTTCTAGGAGATTCCGCCAAGAGATCCTGACACCAGGCTGGTTTGCTAAGCGAAAACTAAATTTTCAGGGAAAAAAAAAACATGGTTTTCTTGGTTTTTTGTTTTTGTTTTTAATTTATAATCCGGGTTAGGGGATTTGAATTAGTTTCTTTAATCAATCAACAACAAAAAAAACAACATTTATTCGTTTATACAATTTTTCTCTATATTAACAACCCTTTTTTAGCAATACTATATTGTATAATGGGTAAATATACTCTCAGTTTGTGATTTTATAGATCTTTTTGTAAGTGCTTTAAAAATAAAATAACATTATTAATTTTGCAGCACATAGTAACAAATTCAGGATGGGTATAAGCCAAGAAAATACTATGAAAAGTTTGTTAATTAGTCTCTATCAAAAGGTCAAAAAAAAAAAAAAAAGGAAAAAAAAACCCGTTGCTATTTAGTCTTCAAAATATCTGGATCAAATCATATCAAAGGAAACCAGTTTCATTATGAGGGGGGGAGGAAGCCATTGTTCTTCCTCCCTCTCTCCTCCTCTCTTCCTCCCTTTTTCATTTTGTTATGATTTTCATCCAACCATCATATGTGGCTGCGTCTCAGTGTCGAATCTTCACCTATGTTTCGGCATTGGATCTCCATCATCATCCTTTTTATAGTTTATTTATGTTTGGAATAAGTTGCAGATACTCTTTGGGATCATTGTGTAGTTTTCACATTTCTTTTTATGAGAGCTTTTCATCTCTCATTTGTGAAAGTTTTATATGTATTGTTATGGCTTGATTTTTTCAAATTTTATCTCTTTTTTATTATTCTAAGTTTGCAATCGTAGTTGGGATATTTATGTTAGAGTTTCTTCAATCCCACTTGATCATTAGTGGAGGAACACTAGATTGTTTTAATTTTAATGTTAGACATCTATGTTATTGTAATAGCTCTTTTGTGGCTAGTTTGTATTGGCCTTTTGTGTCTAGTGGCTTTTTGGGCTGAATTATGAATGCAATCATAGAATTTCTCAACAACAAAAAAGTCTTTAAAATATCCAATTAAAATAAAGAATTAATATTTTAAGTCAAATCTTAAAACTAAATGCATTTTTAATATGATTTTAGTATGTCTTCCAATTTGTTACAATTTTTCTTTTAATTTTTAATTTTTTTTTGGTATGAGCTCCTTTATGTTTTAAAATGTGAATTTGTCAAATTTTCTATTAAATTCAAGGTTATTTTTGTTCATCCAAAGGCATTTCTAACAAAAGCTAACATTAATCACACAAATTTAACGGTTGGGAGTTAATTAGCATGTTTTAAAAGATTAGGAGGGCTCATAAACAAATTGAAAGTCAGAAAAAGCAAATGGGAAGAAGGTCATAATTTAAAATGTAGGGTGCAACACTCTCAAACTTGAAATAGAAAAAACTATAGTGTGTCACCATAACTAGAAAGGGTAATATGCTTCAGCTCCTTTTGACTTTAATTCAAGATTCATGTTATTGTTTTACATAAAAGCAATGGTCTGTAAAATAGTTTCTCACTGTGTTGATGTCCTTCAATCGGGTGTGTTTTATGGCGGGTGTGGAATGAATCTGCAAAAGGAGAGAGAAAGGATGAAGACCTTGGCACCAGTGTGTTACCGATCGAAGGCTCTCCGATGCTTAAGTTAGCTTTAAAGATGGAGTGTGAATGTATTTTGATAGAATAAAGGTACAAGTGCCAACATACTATTACCTAGTGCCTTGAGGCGAGTGCCCTATATATATAAGAAAAATGGCAGGCACTTTGGGTTAATATTTCTATGTGGAACAACTGGCGTCACTCGAAGGGCCATCACATGTCCTTGAGCTTAAGCGGCATGAAAAATGCCTTTGTTGAACTGGATCGACAGGGTTAGCTTGTCGAGGTTGAGTCCCTATGCCGATGGTCGGCGTGGATCCTAGTAAATGACTTAAATCGTACTTGCATTTTTTGTTGATTTATGAGTGTAACACTAAGGATTTAATAGCTATGCTCGGTTGTTAACCTAATTAAATTCACAACCACGTGGTAGCTAAACTAAGAATCTAGGAACAATGACGTCCTTCAAGGTGTGTGTGATTTAGGACATGCAAGTACGCGGCCAAAGGCCAAGCATACACTTGTCAAGGTATGACTTGTTTTGAAATTCTTCAACAATTGTGGCTGAGGAAGTAATACATCTCAACAGTAGGTTCACCTGCCTTGAAGACAAGGATTGGTCATGCTACTGTTGAATAACTTGAATATATTTGGAATCGTCGACACTTGGCTCGTTCACTATCACATGAGTGATGAATTCAAATGATCGAAAACATGAAACCAAGCTAATAGGGCGAAGGTATTGGATGAAAATCTTAGTAGTAAAAGTGAATGTGATCTCAACATTAGATTATTGAGCTACCTAGTTACGGAAAGTGAAACACATTCAACAAATTGGTAGGGATACTTCTCGGTATAAGCTCTTCATCGAGTGGAACAAGCACGACCTCAATTGGGAGCTTCTGTTGGATGAAGTTATTCGTCGATATTAAGTGTACCTAGTGGGGCAGTGGAAGGGGTATACCTAGGCCTCATCATTTGGCCCGCGGGCTCATGGGCCGATGGGGACCCGTCCGGCCCATCGAAAAAAAGCCCGACCCGGCCCGTTATGGGCTTTGAGATGGCCCAACCCGCCTTGGGTCGGGCTAGGCTTGGGCTTAGGTGTCTGAAGCCCGGCCCGGCTCGCCCACAAAAGCCCGGCCCGTTAGGCCAGCATACATATATAATTGCCAAATATAATCTACTTTTCTTGAACACATCACCAAATATTTGCATATTTATTCATACCATTCTTTAAAAAAAATATTTGTTTGATACTTATTATTTTTTAAAATTAATAACCTCAAAAATAATACTTTGTTTTATTATTTTTCTGGAAAATCTTATTAAGTTGTGTGACTTTATTGGGTGTTTTATGAATTCGGTTTGATGTGAAAATATTGGAATGAAGTGAGTTTAATCTTAAATTTGGACTAAAATGCCCTTATGATTAAGTTTATGATTTTTTTTCAATGAAGTAGGCCCGTTTAGGCCCGGCCAGTTGGGTTTAGCCCGGCCCGGCCTGATGGACTTTCTCAAGCCCGGCTCATGGGTCGGGCTTGAGCTTTGAATTTTTCAAAAAAACCCGGCCCGGCCCGATATTTTCTCTCTCCTCTTTAAAGCCCGGCCCATTGGCGAGCCCTAGGTAGACCTACTGAAATATATTTTTCTTTATGGTCACATTTGAATTAATTTTTATTTGACATATACAAAATACCTAAATTTGAGTACTATACTTTATTATTTTACATTTCACACATTAACTATCTACTCATTATTGATACGAGCAAAAAATATTGATTAAAATTATCAAAATAAGAAAAAAGAGATTTAGAAGGGATAGAGAGAGAAGAAAAACATATAATTTAAAAATAAAAAGAAAATAAAAAGAAAAAGGAAAAGGGCACTTTAAATTTTGATAAAAGAGTTGAAATTGTGTTAAGAAAACAAAAGTCTCTAGAAAATTGAGAGGGGGTCATAGGACATAAAAATGGGTTTTTTATTTTTTTTTATTTTTTTGGGTTTTGGGTTTTTAAAAGTGGGCCTATCAAACAGGTTTTTTGAGCTTTGGACTTCAAATCTGTTTTAGAGTTTATAAAATTGGATCTAAGTAGGATGCCAAATGAGCCCTTATTTTTTGTGAGAGTTATTTGTATGCATAGCTTCGTTTATGTTGTCATTTTAAGCCCTTGAAATCACAGAGCTGACCCTAGCATGCACCCTTTATTAAAATAAAATTTCATTTTACAAGAGTTTGAATTTATCGTATTGTTTATACCTAGATTTTCTTCCCATTAACCAAACCATTTTCACTCGGTCTATGATTATTTTATTCTAAATAATTCGCGTGTCAGACCAAAAAGATTTTACAGTCAACACATATGATCCATGGATGCATAATGAGGTCCCCAATCAACCGAAGTTTTTTTTTTTTTTTTTAATGCAAAACAGTAGCAATTCAATTGAAGAAACAGGGCACAAACCCAGGATACAACAATAAGAAAACAGCCCTGGAAGGAGGTTCTTGCAATACAGACTGTAACAACAACACCAACTAAGCACAAGTATTACAAGATAGTTAGAAAACAAATATACAACTTTAGAAGAAACAGGGCACAAACCCAGGATACAACAATAAGAAAACAGCCCTGGAAGGAGGTTCTTGCAATACAGACTGTAACAACAACACCAACTAAGCACAAGTATTACAAGATAGTTAGAAAACAAATATACAACTTTAAACCCAGCTATCAAGGTGTTACAGATGAGGAGGATCCTAATTCTGCAGCAACCAGTGCTTAAAAAAAATCAAGACAGAGAACAAATTCTCAAACTTCATGAGACAGGAAACGCCCCAAGAGTGGAGGGCATTACCGCTCAACTTCCACTAGGACATTCCAAAGAATATCACAACATCTCCTAATCCCCTTTGATCCCCAAGCACAATATAAGTAGATCCACCAAATTCAGCAGCTCCACCTCCAATACAGAGAGATCTACACTAGATCTACCACACAAGTAGCAGATCTAGCAAGATCTACCAATAATTAGCCCCAAAAGACTGGGAAACAAAACCTCAAGAAAGAAAAAAAAAAAAAAAGGAAAGAAACAAACCCTTGCAACAGCAAGGAGCAGACAAAACCTAACAAAAGTTGAGAGGGAAAACCTCTCCACAACATAACCGTCGGGAGGGAGGGGGGAGGAGAGAGGCCCGGATTATTAACCAAAGGGGGTGGTTCCAGGGGAGATCCCCTGGAACCAAGGAGAATTGCAGATCTGGAGTTGGCTTTGGGTTGGAGGGAGAAGAAGCATCGAGAAGAAACAAGATAGGCTTAATCATTGTTGCTTAAATTTCCTCTTAAATCAAACTTAAAATTTTTATTGCTTTCTTAGGATTTCACGCCACCATATCACTAAGAAACTTTGAGGCATGTTCAAAGTTCTCTTGAGCATCATCATTGTAACCAAGCACATTATATATATATATATATATATATATATATATATATAAAGAACAGCTCTGATTCATCGGAGTCTTGAGCAACATCCAATCCACACGGATTTCTCATTTAAGCTTTGTCTTAGTCTATAACTCAAAGAGGAATTGAGAGATCAAATTGAAAACACTACTACAAAAAAGAAAAAAGACGACGGGAATTCACCGTCGTGTATTCGGTTTTTAAACCGTCGTGGAATCGACCGACATCTATTTGGTTGTCAAACCACGACGCTAAATCACCGTCATTGTTAAAACAAACAACATCATTAACAAATAATAACTGACGTCTTTGTAATGGAAAAAGAGATAAAAAAACAATCAAGAATGAGAATAGACGACCAATTCTAACAAAAAATGTTATAATTAATTTATAACGACGGTACATAACTAACGACGTAGTTAGTAGTTTCAAATGACGCAATAAATAAACCACCGACGTCTTATGCTATAATGATTTTTTTTTTCAACACAAATTTGAGTGTGAAATAAATATTTGATAAAGACAAACCTCATATATACTGCAAGCACAGTAGCCCCAATTTCTTCCATGCCTGCTAACTGTGTAATATCTTCAGGCAAGACGAAGGTACTGCGATCTGCACCAAACACCTCCTTCTCAATTGTAAAGGTCATGATCTTCTCTTGAGGCTTTAGTGTGTTTTCCACATAACGACAAAGGGATTGTAAGGAAGATGGCACCTCCACCTTTGAATAATCAGCTACTTCAATACCCTGTTTAAAGAAATAAAGCAAAATAAAATGACGTGGTAATTCAATAAACACGACGGTTTAAAGAAAACAACGTTGTCTGATAATAATTTAAACGACGGTAACAAAACACCATCGTGTTGAATAATTTATTAAGTCATAGGAAACAAATTCCGACGTCTAATTTGAAAACAAACGACGGTTTAAAGAAACTATCTACGTCTGAAATTTGAAAAACAAATAAAAAAGGCAAAGTTATGAGAATATACCTTTTCATCATGCTTTCTTCATCTTCTTTTTCTGCTTTCTTCTCTTCATCTTTTTTTTCTTCTTTATTTTCTTCATCATTTTTTTCTTCTTTATTCTCTTCATCTTTTTTTTCTTCTTTATTTTCTTCATCATTTTTTTCTTCTTTATTCTCTTCATCTTTTTTTTCTTCTTTATTTTCTTCATCATTTTTTTCTTCTTTATTCTCTTCATCTTTTTTTTCTTCTTTCTTCTCTTCATCTTGATTTTCTAAATCCCCAGATTTCTGTTTTAAGTAAAAAATAAATATATATATATAAGACAAATTGTACATAAAGTAAAAAAATTAAATCAAAATGTCGTGATAAGGCATAACATAAGACGGTATGTAAAAATTATGGACGTCTTAAAGTTATTAAACGATAGTAAATAATAAACGTCGTGGGGATTTATATATTACGTCGGTAAGGACTAAAACCGTCATCTAAATCACAACAAAAGTTTTCAAAAATAACGATGTCTAATGGCGTGTAAAACAAGTAAACTAAATACGACGTGGTATTGAAATCCAAACGATGGTTTATTAATAAAATCATCGTGGTATGTATTTCAGACGACGGTTTGCTTCATAATAACGACGTCTAATTGCTTTTTAAAAAAACAGAGTATTCAGAGTTCAGATATGTTACCATTTCTTCCTGCTTTTCCCCATTCTTGGCAGTATCATCCTCAAAATGTAGGGATCTCACATCCCCAGAGCAGCTTGCTTTGTCAGACATTGGATTTTTGGGACTTTGCTCTAGACCTTGGTTTTGACAAGGGCTAGTTTTCGGTTTAAGCATGCTTGGATCAAAATTGGGGATGAGTTGGGAAAGCTGACTCAGTAAATGTTCCCTCTCAGCCTCTACTAATTGCTTGATTTTAGCCTTCATCCTTAAAGTCTCTTCCCTTGATCTAGCTTCCATCTTCTTAGTCTCTTCTTAAAGGACAATTCTTACACTTTACCCTCTGTTGTGTAGATAAATTGAAGTATTGCCTACGGAAAATCCCAGCACCTACCCCTCTTACTCTCCCTGGATGCTCGGGACCCAAAGCCAAGGTCAACACATCATTACTGCCAGATACACTGAGACTACCTTCAGAGACTTTTTTTTGCAATTCATCCTAAAACAAAGATATATAAAAAAGTTAGCATAAGAAAACACACGACGGTTATTTATAAACAAACAACGTATTATGTAATTTCACACGACGCAATAACATAGAAATCGACATTATAATATATTTATAATGACGTTACTTAAAGAACGACGTGGTTAGTTGTTTAAAACGACGCAATAAATAAACAACCGACGTCTTATGATATAATGTTTGATATTTGATTAGGACAAACCTCATATATACTGCAACCACAGTAGCCCGTCTATTAATGTAAAGACGACGGTTAATTATCGTCGTAGTTTGACATTCAAAAAGATGACTGTCGATTTAACGACGGTTTGAAAAAGAAAAAGACGACGCTGTTTTCTCGTCATCTATTTCAATTTTTGTAGTAGTGTTCACACGACAGTAAATATAACATAAGACGTAATAAGAATTATCAGGGCAATACAGAGTTTAATAAAAATTTAAAACAGAGTGAGTAGGCTTACAATTAATTTTGCTTTCTTTGCCACCTTTGGATCATGGATGTTACCATCTTTGTCTTGTCTAGCTTGCTTCCATAAGGTAGATCGATCAATTTCTACTCCAGGCATGGTTTCCTCCAAACCAACATATCCTTTTCGAGACAATCGATGATTGTACTCAAGTTTCTCTCTAATCTTTGAATGTTGAGAATGCACAGACACAAATTCTTGGGATAACTTTGAAGCCACAAAGGCATCCCATTCTGCTTTCTCTATGAATTTATATAGTTCAGGGGGTTAGCTTAATTTCTCTCTCTCCTTGATGTATGGAAGGATATAATGCCTCGTTAGTGTAGACTTGAAATCCTTCCATTTCTTGGCAGCATAAGATAGTACTAGGTTCTTGCCCCATTGACCTACCACAAAAGCCATGTCAACGGCTTCCCAAATCTGCTCCTTTATATCCTTGGGGATTTCAGCCTATTTCTTGTCCACAAGTGGGACTCTGGAGCATGCCAACACACCAATGTAGGACTTCTCAGTATGTGCAGGGCCACATCCGTTCCCCCTTTTATTGTACTCAACAACTGGCTTGATTTTTTGAAATTCTCTCTTCACAACATAAGGCACTGTGCTCATACCTCTACCTGACTTTGAATCCTCAGAAATTGTTGTCGTGCTGGCTAGTTCTGTCTCAGCAAATGAAACAAACTTCATCTTCTTCAAGGACTTGTCTTGAGGAGTTACCATTCCAAGCTCCTTAACTCCATTTTTTTTCGAGCCAGAGTCCTTACTTTAGTCTTGAGAAACCATGGTTACAGACAAATCAAACCTGCAAGTGAAAATATTGCAGGAAAAAATTAAGAACACAAACGACGGTTATTCATAAAACATGACGTATGATAAGATTTTACACGACGTAATAACATAACATCAGACGTAATAAATGTTTAAAGAAGAAACAATATAAATGTTTAAACAACGATGAAACAATATTAAATAAGACGTAATAAGAACTTATTACTGGCAATATTTACACTCTGTCGTGATATTTAAATTCAAACGAAGTTAATATTAATATAACGTCGTGGTATTAAAATTAACACGACGTTAATAATAAGATATCATCGTCTATATAAGATTCCAAACCCTTCTTTCTTTGTCTGTGAATGTTTGATTGCAGGTTTGATTTCTCTGAACCATGGTTTTTGGTTTTCCTAATTTGATAAAATACAAAGACAAAGAAAGAAGGTTTTGGAATCTTATATAGACGATGGTATCTTAGTATAACGTCGTGGTATTAACATTCACACGACAGTGAATAATAAGATACCGTCGTCTATATAAGATCCCAAACCCTACTTTCTTTTTCTTTGTATTTTATCAAATTAGGAAGAACAGAAACCATGGTTCAGAGAAATCAAACCTGCAATCAAACGAGAAAATAAAAAAACGACGGTCATTTCAAAAACAACTTAGATCAATTTTCAGACGACGCTAGGACGACTGACGAACCGTCGTGGTCTACATATTTAACCACGTAAATAAGAAGCTACCGTCGTCTTATTTAGTTGAAGTAGTTGTGTTCAAAGTTGGAAACGTTCCCTCTTTGTCTGTATATTTTATCAAACTTGTAAAGAATTAAAATGATTTTGGCCAGAAAAAAGGTAAAAAGATTTTCAAAACAAAAATCGTATGAGCATGCAAAACAGCAACAAAAATAGTGAGAAATGAAAGCTTACCTTTTGCGTTCAATGAAAGCTTCCTCTCGGAGTTTCGTGTTTAAGTTCAGAGAAGACGACGAAGATGACAGAAGACGATGAGATACACTGACGGTTCTCTGACAAGGAAAAAAGACAAAAAGTTTTCTCTCGGAGATTGAAATTTTTTATCGGGTTTGGAAACAGTGCATGTGTAAGTCAGGTAGACGAAAAGCTGAATATATACACAAACCGTTTCATAAAAATAAGACGGCAGTTTACAGAGAACGACGACGTATAAATAAAAAACTACGACGATAATTTGAACTTAGGACGTGGTAAATAAATACGACAGTAATATTGTAGGTACCGTTGTAGTAAACTCCAAAATAAAAGTCGATAAATTAATATCTCGCGTCATGGTACAAGGATTTAACACGTCGTTTTTTTAAATATACCGATGTGGATTATGTTATAATATACGACGTAGATTAAATAATAATCGACGTGGATGTTTACAATTAAACGGCGGTTTGTGTGTAAGGACTGCCGTGGGTTTTAAAGATTTATTGTATAAATTTGACGCTTTCTTTCAGTTTCAGTTTTCATTTAGGGTTCCAAGTTCTTCCTCTCTCACAGACACTCTCTCTTACCTCTCAAAGACAATAATTTGGATGTCTTTCTCAAAGAGAAATGGAGCTTACTCTCCAACAAATCTATGTCCACAAGAAGAAGCTTGTCATCTAGACTTCTCACTTCTGTGATCAGGCCTGATAGGAGACTTAGTGCTTCTGAATACTCCTTGCTTTCCGTCAAAAGAGATGCAAGCCTGGCCTCCACTCGCTGTCGAAGGAAAGTTCGCTTCTCAGCACGAGTCCACTGCGCCATTTTTTTGCAAAGGGAAATCTGAAGATCAAATGTGCCTGATCCTCTGCTCGATTTTCTTGGCTAAGAATATCCGTCAGATTTGTGATAGCCTGTTCCTTTATGCGTAGAGTTTCAAAAGAAGAAGATGGGTTTTCAAGAATGCGATAAAGAATAGAAATGGCTTCAGATGGCCTCTAAAGCCTGAGCAATCGAATTTGTAAAGACATTGTCAATGCTTTGAACTATCCAAGTTTGAACTATCCAAGTCCTGTAGAAAGAGAACATACCAAACTATTAAAATTGAAACAACGACAGTTTTTTGTTCTACTGTCGTCTTTTTTGTCGTCGTAGTATATTAAAGTAAGATGGCGGTAAGTTTATAATTACCGACGTAGATTATTTTTGTTAAACGTCGTTAAGTGAAATATAATCGACGTGGATTTTATTTTTTAATTATAAATAGAGTTTTTTTTTTCCAGAGTTCTTTCAGTTTTAGTTTTCAATTACAGTGCGTTATAAATAGAGTTTTTTTTCCCGAGGAAATTTAAAATGACGGAAATTAATGTTCTAGAATTTCTAAAGTTTCTTGTTTGGGAGACTGATTTAAATCAAATACGAATATAAAAACAACGACGGTTTTTTGTTCTACCGTCGTCTTTTTTCACTAAGACGACGAAATATTTGTTTAGCGACGTGGATTCGTTTTGTTAAACGTCATTAGGTGTAATTTAACCGACGTGGATTCGTTTTGTTAAACATCGTTAGGTGTAATTTAACCGACATGGATTTGATTTTTTATTTATAAATAGAGTTTTTTTACACGAGTTCTTTCAGTTTTAGTTTTCAATTATGGTTTCACCTGCTTCTTGCCCTTTTCTCTGTCTCACCTCACCTCTTAGGAGGCAATTGTTTGGATGTTGGTGTGTGTGTATGTTTTATGTATCTGATTATATTCGTAAATATACACACATCACCAATTTTCAAAAAATTGTCTATCTGATTGCAAATCTGTGGCTGCAGTCGTGAAATTTTAAGAGGCAATTGTTTTGATGTTGATGTGTGTGTGCGTTTGTGTAGATACACAAACGCACACACATCATCAACTTCCAAAAAATTGTCTCTCTGATTGCAAATCTGAGGCTGCCGTCGTCAAATTTCAGAAGCAATTTTTTGGATGTTAATGTATATGTGCGTTTGTGTATCTCAAAGACACAAATACACATACATCATTAACCTCTAAAATATTGTCTTTCTGGTAAGATTATGATGAGGAACAGAGTTCCATCTGGTAAGATTTCGTAACCCTTGGGATCTCAAAAAAATCTGATTATGTCGGCGGTTTTCTATATAAACTGTCGTGGTTATTTCAATTCTTGTCATTAAGTTGATCTACCGACGTAGGATAACAAAATCCAAGAAATAAATTGTTAAAAAAAATTCTTATTAAGACGATGGTTTAAATATAAGGTATGACGTATAAAGTGAATAAATATGGCGTTAAATTTTATAATACGTCGTTAAATGAAAAACCCCAACGTGGTGAGAGTTAAAGATACCGTCGTAGAACTATATGAGAAAGACGTCGATATATTTATCTTTGCCGTAATTGTACATTAATTTAATACGGCGGTATTTTTTATTATACCACCATGGATTTATTTGTAATTATACGGCTCCTTATACGAAAACTTGGTCGTGTTAATTTCTGAGTAAAAACGGCGGCTTTTTTTGACATCTTCATCTTTACTTTCTACGTCGGTCTATTCATAACTTATGCCGTTCTTTGTTGGCTTAGATTTTACTCTGTGGAAATCCAATTTCAATAAGACTTCGGTTTTTTTATTAGGTGCGTCGTCTTTTAGGAACAACTATTGGAATCTCCATTTTTTAGGTGTCTAAGGTGTTATTACACGGCGGTTTTATAGAACCGTCGTCTTTTAAAAAACAACGACGATTTTCCCTTAGACCGTCGTTTTTTTCTGGTCGTCTTTGTCACTTTTTGTAGTAGTGAAACCAAACTCTTCACTGAACACACCAGTCTTACAAGCACTTGACTAGCGCGGACGACATCAACAACTTTGTTACCGAAGCTGAGAACCCAAAGGCCGAGATCGCGTTCTTTACTCGGTCCTAGTCCCTCAACGAAGTCAAAATCCACAACGCAGCCTAGTATATGGAAACCACCAAACTTTCTCATTGCTATTACGGCGAAAAATGACGGTGATAGCTAGCACGCCTTCACACTCGAACCAAAGAATGATTTAGTTACCATTTTCATTCGATCCTTGATTATTTTATTCTAAATAATCTGCATGTCAAAACAGAAAAGGTTTTACGGTCAACACGTATGATACATGGATGCATAATGAGGTCCCCAATCAACCGAAGTTTTAAGGACTGCTTTTATGCAACTTCAACGAAATTAATTCCAAAACCACGCATTCCACTAGGTGGCTTCACTCATTCAACCAATCACCTTCATCAAGAAGTCATAAAGGTGGGGTTGCAAGATCATGAAACTTTTGGCAGTATGATTCTATCAAACGTCAAGATTGTTCGGGAAATCAGCAATTTAAATTTTGTTGATTTTTCTATATTAATTAGGTACCCTACTTATCATTTCAGTTATACAATAAGACTTTAAAAGTTCATGCTAAATATTGCTAAAATATGAAAACTATAAGAGAATATTTGTTTGTGGGAATTTTCTATGTATTCTTCTCCTTGTAAGAGGTCATATTTATAATACAACAAAACCTGAATGGGCAAGTAAATAATAAATTCCTAAATCTATTTACAGTAGGAAATCAGGAATTAAAGTAAATCAATTACAAATAAAATAGGAATCCTTGGTGTGTAAGGAAAGTAAGTCAATATCCACAAGTCACGCCAACACTTTTGAAAACCACTGCAAAGAAATTCCTTAATCATGTTGATTTTGTCCACAGTTGCATTAGGTGAACAGTAAATAAAGTATAATTAGGCGCATACACACACACACAAGTCCAGCTTGCAAAAAAGCAAATGTCACACAAGTCCGTTATGGGTCACTATCAAGAATAATATGAACAATTGAAATTGGGTCACCAGAAACACACAGAATAATTGACCCTTTTGGTATTTTTCACAGAAAATTTACCCATGATGTAAAGGAAGCATCCCTCCAAGGACATCTCTCTCTATCTCTCTCTATCTCTCTCTCTCAAATGATTCTTATTTTCGTGGCTCGACTCTTCCTCAGGTTCACATTTTGGTTATGGATTGCTTGGGCTGGATGCATTGATCTCTAATTTTGAGTCAAGTTTACATGTGGGTCGGTCATCATCAACTTCACGCGGTAAGCCTATATGGTAAACAGAGCAATCCACAGAATAGATACAACTCGGCAGAAAATAGTAGCATTTGAAAGTATTCTCACACTGAAAATGAAAGCTTTGCATGAATAGTTTAAAAGATGTTGAAAATTTCTACCCAATATTGTTAATTGATTTTGAGTCGGATGTTCACATTCTATTATGATATTAGAGCAGACTTTCTACGTATTGAACCCAACGACAACACATGCTTCCACATTACTCAATATATTGTAATATGTATTGGCCACTTGTTTAGTTTGGGTGATGTCACACAGTAGGGGTGGGGGAGGTGGAAGGGAGGGGCATGTTAGAGTATTATCATTCGTCGAAAATAGAAGTCTCTACATTAATAGTTTAAAAGATGTTGAAACTACCTATTACCAATTAGTTTTGGGCTAAATACGACCCACATTCTACTACCTTTTATAAATAAAAAATGAGCTTCGGCAAATGTTATTTTGGTAGTTCTACGTAATAGGGGTTCTGTGATGTAATTTCCAAGTCAATTATAATATGAAAATGAGAACATACAAAGAAACAAGTCTGGATTTAAGCAGGAAGTTTCAGAAACATCAATTTTAATTAATTAGACAAAGATTGCAAAAACGTCACGGATTATGGGAGTTCATGGGAAGACTTGCCATCAACATCAAGCTACGAGACCCATGACGATTCACACACAGGAAGCCAAACATAAAATCTCATAGTGTCATACAAACTGATCATACCCAATTACCATAATCCAAATGTAAAATGGGGTCTTCTACTTGATTACGGCACAATAATTACTTAGGTTTAAAGAACTAATTAAGTAGCTATCACTACTTCAAAATTACCACTTATAAAATGGTGGAATGGATTTTCATTTGACTCGTTCAACTAGCGCTACTCATCATTTGTGCAGCACTAAGAGGTGATGGAGTATGCATGAATAAACATCACCGTGAATACTGATTAATTAGTTTAGCGACCAAAACACTTGATTAACATCCAATTATGTTGGGGACCTTGAGCTAAAGCCAAAGGCTATAAACTAACAGAGAAAAACGAACAACAAAAAGTTTACCACTTCATATGCTTCAATAATGATTTTTGTTAATTGCGTATGAAATCTCACAGGCGGCCTGATGATGAAACGTACTCTCGTTCGTTGTAATAAGCCTTGGAGGATCCATCTTATGTTGCATAATTGTCAACTTTTGTTTCTAAATCTTGTATATTAGACGCGTATTAATATTAGTCTTAATTTCAAGTACGTACTCCACCAAATTACTATAGTGTGTAAATGCTGTGGGACAGCAAAGAGAACGCGCATGGCCGCGAGGACAAAATTGACTTGTTTTGTTGCCACTGACAGAGGGAACTTACTTCATAGATTGTTACGTAAATGCATTCATAACTTCAAACAAATGTTTCTTCAAAAGTTTGTGACTTATGATAGAATCGAATGGGATTTTGTGAATGCAGTGTTGCTGAAAATGGGGTTTGATCAATCGTGGGTGCGTCTGGTGATGAAGTGTATCACCTCGCACTACAAAACAGAAGGCCTTTAGTGAGGGTATTTTGTGGTCGCAAAAAGCCTTTTGCCGTCGGAAATTCGCTTTTTCGACGGCAAAGGTTCGTCGGAAGTCGTCGCTAAAACGCCGGTTGGAAATACTTTTTTTCCGACCATTCCGTCGGAAATAATGTATTTTCGACACCCATATTTCGTCGATATTGCTATTTTTTTTTTATCAGAAATAGATTTTCAAAACGACCATACAAATTCATTTCCAACAATAAATGTGGTCGCAAATACTTGCGAACCTATCGGAAATAATTTTTTATCGAGATCTTTTGTTCTTGCCATACTATTTTTTCGACCAATGACTATTTGTCGAAAATAGTATTTCCGACCCTAGATTACTATTTGTGATAAATATAATTCGTTGGAATTGTGCTTTTCTGACATGGAAGCTTGTCGAAAAAAAGTTTTTCCGACTACATTTATAAGCATTAAACGTACAAATATTTTGTCAAAAAATATAAATAATATTTCAATTGAGAAATTGTTGTTCGAAGAATAGTATATATCATCATTAATAAAAGACAAATGTAATAAATTACAAATATTCATTACAATCCTAAGCTATGTCCTATATCACTAGTCCCAAAGTCTACTTCCAATCGAACATTAAAGAGTTCGAATGCATGCTTCATAGCTTCCTTTGAATCTTCACTAATGCTGGGCTGCTGCTACTTCCCATTAATAATAACATTGTTTGTTTATCCTGCCAAAACAAGAACAGAGCTAGTTCTGTTTCCAAAACAAAGTTTTAGTCAATGTGTTAAATCAAATATATCAAGAAGGCAATACATGACAGACAGTAATGAAATAAGAACAGAAAAATAGATACAAGCACGGTAGGTGCCAAGGCGAACCTCCTTTGCAAATACAAAATCCTGAAGAGACACCCTTCCAGATAGAATCCGCTTCCATTGACGCTGTAAGTATGCTCTAACCTGTGTAAAAAAAACAAAGGTCATCATCTAACCGTGGAAATCAAGTCAACCACCAGTAAAAGCTATTTTAAGGAAAAAAAACTCAGGGCAAATACAAGATATCTATGAAACTAAAGAGGTAACATGGGAACATGGATTGACTTACAACCAATGGACGTCCTATCTTTTGCTCTTCACCCTTGATTTTATCAAACCAGTTCAAGTACAATCAAAAGGAATAGCACATGCTTTTGTACCTCATACATATCCTGATGTTCAAAAAAAAGTCTCAAAGACTGCTCCATTGTCTTGGCAACAGCCCCACATGTATCCCTGCGAACTGTCATGGGCAATCTGTTCAGGGCTTTCATAACTGTAACCAACATAACGCTTCTTAATAAGGAGGAAGCACGGGCTATAAACTTTTTCCATCTTCCAAACAATTGGATTTGGTTTCATAGCAGTAATTTCAGATGCAATCTCATGTCCAATCTGAAAAGAATCTTCAATGCTGTGTAAACACAAAAGAAAGTTAATTTGCCCCATTTACATATGAGAGAAAGAGAGAAAAAAAGTGATGGAACAATCTCCATTGACCCACAGGCAATTGACATAAATAGACCACATACAACAGTCTAAACTCATGATATGTCATTATGCCTAATCAAACACACAGTAATGAAAAAGAACAAATCAGAAGAATTTACTGTATCCTATTATTACCTTATAGGATGACCATGTACAATTTGACTATTATTAACTTGTAGGATGACCATGTATGCTTCTATTCTATGTTTTGGTCTCTCTTTCTAATCTTATTATTTCTATAAAATCTTTTATGTTCTCTGTTTTTTATCTCTCTTTTTTTTTTATTGTCTATAACTCAAAATCAACCAATAGACCCAAATGAAAATGAAAAATCAAATATATAAAGACTATATAATGTTCTCTGCAAACACGGCTATAATGTTCTCTGCAAGCACTCCTCTCTAAATAGTTGATGAAGCATTCAGACCCAATTCCTCTTCTCAAATATAGACCAAAATTACAAGATACAGAGTGATGACAAATATACAGAAGGAACCAAAGATGAGGTCTGGTTCCCACCATGTATAATCTGAAATCATAAATTGCTATATAAAAAAATTAAAATAAAGAGCAAGGATAGGTTGAGATTATTACCTTGATTGGAAGAGCAAACAACCTTGTAAGATTGAAAGGCAGGGAGGAGCGAGAATCTGAAAACCAAAGATGAGGTCTGCTAAAATATGAAAACTATAAGAGAATATTTGTTTGTGGGAATTTTCTATGTATTCTTCTCCTTGTAGGAGGTCATATTTATAATACAACAAAACCTGAATGGGCAAGTAAATAATAAATTCCTAAATCTATTTACAGTAGGAAATCAGGAATTAAAGTAAATCAATTACAAATAAAATAGGAATCCTTGGTGTGTAAGGAAAGTAAGTCAATATCCACAAGTCACGCCAACAAATATAGTCCAACAACAGAAAATAGATGCAAACCCACCTTTTAAAAGAAAACAAAATAGCAAGGGACCAGAGTCAAGAAGACCATCAGTTAGAAGAAATCATTGTCAAACATCATATATGGGAGAGGTAATATGCTGGTTGATTGGCGTTTATGGTTTGAGTATCATATATACATTTGGACTTTCATCAAAATCCAAACCAACCCACGCAACAATAACCTAATTTATACACATTTATGCATATAACAATTTAATAACCACAATGCCACCAATTTATCTTCCTCTTCTTGTCCTTTTTCTTTAGGCCAGCTTGGATTGATATAGTTCCAAAAGGCACCCGACTTCTTGTAGGACCAAAAGCCTAGCTACCAAGACTTTGGAGTTTAAGCATTTAAATCCCAAGGTTTTTTGTGGCATGGTGACCCTTCCGTACGATTTCCTTGCTCTTTATCACTTGCAAGCCGTATGCTTCCCATGTGACACCCTCCACCCCTCTACATCCCCAAATGGGGCCATCTCTTCCCCACATCTCCCTTCACCTATCTCTATCACTCGGTACTGTAATCAACTAGAATTGCGCCCAGCTGCCAACTCGGGGACCCCATCTTTAATGGAGTCGGGACGAGTATAACCTCTGTCTATGGGTTTCTCGTTTACATTGACACGGACAGAGAAGAGATGAGAATGGCAAAATCCTTCCAACTTACTTCGCCTTATTTTTAAGTATCACTCGCTTGTAAGGACTTTGTAACTCAAGTAATTTAAGAGCATTTATTATTTTATCCTTATAAGTCAACTCCTCATAAGTCATTGCAAGCTAACTCTAATAGATTTGTACATTAGCGCAACGAACATGGAGCTCAAGTGGTTAAGAGCATTTATTCATGTACCCGAGGTTCCAAGGTTCGATCCCCCTCCTCTAATATAGCTTGTATAAAAAATAAAATAAATGTATATTAGCTAAAAGGTCTACTTGAAGAACAAAGGAAAAAAAAAAGGGCCAAGAAGTTGAAATAACGAAAGGCCCTTTTCGATAAAGTGGCAGATTTTGGTCATAGACTTGGTTAGAAGCGTGGCAATTTTACGACCCTTTAAATGTCTATCATCTCTTTATGGCAAGCAGCCTACCAGTACCAAATATCAACCCAATAATCAAATCAGAACCAGTCGAATTTGGAATTTCATTCTCAAAACCAAAACCCATCACCACAATGTAGCTTGTGGCCCTTGTTCGCTAGAAATATAATATCTAATTGGGAGACTTTGGAAAAAGTAAAAGGAGAGAGAAATTTTTTAAAAGAAGCCAAAATGGACAAAATTCCCTTATTTATTTTTGGATTTCCTAAGGAATCCTTTACATTTGCATGTCTTTGATTTGAAAGTTGAGAGGTTTTTCTGTCTTTTTTGAAAAAACTTTGGCTTTTTCCAAAAGTAAAAAAAAAATTATGACTAAAACCTAAATTTACTTATCTTTTCTCTTGTATAAATATCTATGTAATTCAATGATTGCAGGCAGCAGTGCAATCTTTTCTGTAAGCTTTGAGAGCGATATGAAGTCGAAATTCCAAAAATCTCATAATGGGATGTAATATATCTCAAATTTTGTCTTTGAAAAATATAGATCCAATTGATTTCCATTGGTCACATATCAACTCATAAGTACTAATCGCCAAAGAAAAAGCAACCCCTTGCTTTGACATTACCATGATCACAGATTTTGTTACATTCCTTATTTAAATAATGTTCTCATTTTGCTCTTGCAGTTTTACTTTTTTAAAATTTTAAATAAAAAAAAATACAAGTAATAGTCTAAACTACAAAAGAATACGATTTCTCATACACGATACCAAAGTGTCGTAAATTTCGAACCTAAAATTATTGATATGCAAGTCAGTGTCCTTTTTTACTAGACTAGACCTCGTTGGTTGGTTGTTGTCTTACATTTTAGTTCATTGGAAGAAGTTATTAAAAATATATAAATGATGAATACTAATGGGAAGAAAGTAAATAAATAAATAAAGGTTGATAAAAATGAAAATGGTCAGTTAAATGTGGTAGCTTTTTTTAGTTTGATGACGAAAGAAGAGGGGACAACAGAATAATTGAAAAAAGGGTAAATCTGCAGCAGCCAGCCACATCAGAATGTACGGACACGGCCAGGAGCCCTTCAGGTGGACGCCTGCTGGGAGGAATCTGTCACTTTACACGGGATTTATTGTTTTTTTCTTTTCTTTTCTTTTCTTTTCAGGTATAAACGGTGATTCTTTCAGTTTCTCTGTCACACACTTTCTTGTCAAATTAAATAAAATTAAAGTTGTTTTTTTTGGGGGAAATAGATGCTTTACTCATTAACAATGACACATGACAGTTATTAGTGGAGACGTAAAAAAGAACTTTTGAGAAATATGAAAGGAATTTATTTATTTTCATCGATA
This sequence comes from Prunus mume, assembly GCF_000346735.1. Next base: position 6,908,116 of record NC_024126.1, on the reverse strand, counting down.
TTAATATCTTTTTCTTCTTTCTCCTTCCACATCATCATCCTGCAATGTAATTTAGGGTTTGTTTAAGAGTGACTTTGGGAGGGTCAAATTACTTATAGGGAGAAGTATCTCTTACGTGATTCTTCATATAATCATTTAAAGTTATTTTAAGCAATTCAATGGAGAAGTGATTAATGGTCTCTATCTAGAATCACTCTCAAACGAGCCCATAATGATTGGAACAATCCATTTATCTCTCAAAAATTATCTCTATAAGAAACTTCCGGTATGATATAGCTCAGTTTGTTGAGTTATTCCACCTCCACCCATGTGGGCAAAGGTTTTTTTTAAAAAAAATTATGTTTCCCCATTACCAATTGGTTTGGGGAGAAACTTCAACTTCCTTTATGGTATCAGAGTGGGTTCGCCCCACGTGTGAAGCCTAAAATCCACACGTGTTCTATGTCACCCAATATGTTTTATCCATGTGTTAAGCTTGAAATTTCACCACACTTGAGAAGATTGGGGGAAGAGGGCGTGTGAAAATGTGAAAAAATATCTCACCTGCAAAAGTTAAGAGATGTAATACAACAATATAGATATGTTGAGATATAATTTCATAATAACTAAGAACTGACAATAATTTAAAAGGAATTATAATATTAATGAGTGTGGATGCATGAGCCCATATAATAACACCAAGAGGATGCCCTCATCTGCCCAACACCGAAAATAAAGTTAGGGTTTAGTGAAAGATGGCGATGTGTAACTGCGGCCGCATTGGCTCTCAGTACTGTCAGCTCAGCATCCGCCAATCAAATGGCAAAGATTGTAAAAACTAGACCGACCAATAAAGTTTGGGCTCACCTATGTTCCTAATATATAACCCCAACAAACCCTACCTTCGCTTTACCATCCGTGGTTCATGAGCTTCCAAACTCTCATCTCTTTCAAGCACACACACAAAGTCAGGCCTCTGTTTCTTTCTCTGTCATATTGCTTTCTATTTTATTTGTTTTCTCTCTCTCTAATCCTAATTAACATTTGTTGATTATTTCTAATCTTTTTTTTTTCCTCATTTTCTCTTTCAAACACTGGAATACCAACTGGAATTTTGTCTCTGGATATGATCGTTTCTGTGGGAATCTGAATTTGGTTTTTTTTCTTTCATTTTCAAATTGTGTTCTTTGTCGGAATCGATCGATCCTTTCGGAGAAACCTGAGCTGGATATCAAAATCTGTGAATTGTGAACAGAGTATATGTAACCTTTATCATTATTATTTTTCTCAAATATTCTTTGAGATTTTTTATTATTATAGATTAGGTAGTACCTTAAAAAAAAAAAAAAATAGGGTTTTGTTTTGTTTTTTGTTTTCTTCTTGGGTCTAGTTTCAACACGTTAGATTCTTCTTGGGCTACCCCTCTTTACGTTTTGGCCACTGGCAGTAGGCCACGTAAGCTTATTCCTCGTGGACTTGGTGCTATTTAATTTGTACACGATGAAACTAAAATTCTCCAAACTATTCCCTTCACTGTGTTCTTCTTTGAATGTCCTTAGTCTTCTGGTTCTTTTATATATATATATATATATATATAAATAGTTTATGTATCATTTTCTTGTTAGATTACCTCTTCAAAATCCACAAACACTCGGATCTCGATCGGTACATGACTCGTATATATGCTTTGATGATATAAAAAGATTGACAGTCGTTGTTTGCGGGCGTAGCATCATCAAGATTCACGCACATGCAATTAACTTGAAAGTTTCTCTCTTTGCCAAAGTTTCTTTCAAAGTGAGAATCTTGATGATGCTGCATCGGCAATAAACCACTATACAAAAGAGAAGACTCCCTCTCTCTCTCTCTCTCTCTCTCTCTCTCTCTCTCTCTCTCTCTCTCTCTCTCTCAGTCTCACCAGTCTTTCACGGTCTCACCAGTCGCTAAGGCAACTTTTTTCACTTCAATGATTTCTTGCTTTCTACTGTTAGGTGTGGGTTCTTTTTAAATTCGTTGCTTCCTATTTTTAGGTGTTATTTTCCTTCGATAATTAAGGCAGCTCATATCATTGGAGAAGTGTGTATAAGTGTTGTTATATATATGGCTCCTCATTAACTCTGCTCTGCTGACTTTTGACAGATCTGTGATTATTCTTCTGAGAAAAGCTGAGTGATTGAGTCTGTTTATGGAGAGAGAGCGAGAGACTTGAGCCTCGATGATGCTATAAAGCCTTTTAAAGCATTTTGAAAAGGTGAATATCTTCAAACCATTTATAAATATTTCACATGAAGGTAAATTTTGTTGTGGGTCGGTTTTCAGTTCTAGTTCAGATCCACCCATGAACTGTCCCGATCGTTTAATACAGAATCCAAAAACTATGTATTTTTTCATTTCAAACAAGGAGTGCATTTTGATTTTAACAACAATATTGGCTCTTTGGTATGTAGTTTCTAATTAATAAAGAATAGAATAACTCAGAAACAACCCGGTTTCGGAAGATGCGAAGGTATTGTTTTCAAAATTGAAGAAGCTCACTACTAGAAAATGCCTCCCCTTTCATAAAAGACGGATGCAGAAAGGTGAGAACGAAACAGTAAGATCAGTACGTAGGTTTTCCATGGGATGTGCAGGAAAAGAAACAGTATTAATGATCTTGTGTAAGATATGCAGCTGAAGCTGAGAAAGAAGTTAATTTTAATTAGGGTGTGTGTGTGTGTGGGTGGGGGGGCTGTTTGATGCCTGTTTGATTGAAAAACTTAATAATTGTTTTATGAACAATGTTCCAAGTGGTTTCGATCTCTAGCTGTGGAATCAGTACTTCATTGAAAATGAGAACTTCGATATGTAAAATCGTGGTGGGAACTTGTCACAAAATGTCACATTGTGACTGCCTGCCATTCTTGTCCTTGCCTCTACACTTTGTTTTGTGGACCAAACAAAGAGAGTGATCATCTCTCCCAACTTGGACCCCTCGACATAATATTATTCACTCCAACCTCTTCAATAATACTTCACACGTGACAGTGATAATTCAGACCATGGAGATCTGTGTGCCTCTATCACTATCCATGCCTTTTTGATTCACATATGCATCCATTATTTTTTCTGGTAATTATGAGGAAGAACAAAACTCGTGGCCTCTTATCCGTTAAGGTAAACTTTGTGTACTTGCAATCACTCTAAACCTCATTTATAGTTTAAATTTGAGTGTCGTGAAGCTATTGATCATAGGATTGATCCGATTATACATAATGCTAGGACCACTGATTATAATGCAGTGATATATATATAATATATATTTATATTTATATTTATGTAATGCTAGGACCACTGGTTTCTTAATATTTACTCTTGAGGTTGGAGGGCATGATTTCCTGTTTATTAGATAACTTCCATAAGACTGGAACTTTGATGTACTTTGTTTCTCAAACACATTTTAATTCAATATCTTAATCCCTATACTTGATTCACTTCGTTTTCTCGTAATCGAATCTGTCATAGAATTCAACGTTTTGAGTTCCAATCATAGCTGGAGTAGCTTGATCATTTGCAAAATTTGAATTTCCAGTGGTGGATGTTAGGTTTTTGCTCAAGAATGAGTCTTTCTAATATGGCACTGCTCTTAGTCGTCTGAACGCTAAACAGTATTCAAACTGTCGAGGTCCACAAATTATTTTTAGTTATCAAATTAATTTGCCTCTCTTTTCGTTTTGGTGAGGTTTTAAATGCATCTCTGTACTTTACTACTTTAGAATCGTCTTATAATTTATAGATATGTAGTTTGAATTTAGTTTTCCATGTATATAGTTGCAATCGTACTTTGAATTTGTCTTCCTAACCTCTAGTATTTTACAGAGGCTGGTAGGTGTGGACGTCTCTGCATCGAATATTGTAAGAGGACGGTCGATTGGCAGTACATAGTCAAGCTCCTAGTCCTCTCATAGTCCTGTGCAGATGCCCACACGTAAACAGTTATACACTTGGAATACTTTGAAAACCCTTCATACCCTCATTACAGATACCAATACATGAACAGATACATGCCGTATATGCATCCATACCACTAAAATATTATACTTTTCCTTACGATTGGATACACAAAATACTTTTGTATGGCAGGGCGCGACTTGGCGTGGACTCACATTTGTACGACATAATGCATGAGAACTAGCGGGGATGCTCTAGAGAAATTTCTGGACAAAATTCTGAGTGGATCACTTGATTTAATTTTCGTTTGGAAATCAATGAAGGG
>NC_024126.1:6890439-6903875 GCF_000346735.1 Prunus mume | reverse complement strand
TTGGTCCATCTTAAATAACATGTAAGGGGGCATCATTAATCAATGAGGACCACATCAATTTATTATAAAGTTGGTCCTATTTTGTGCATAAATTTATTTCTTGCCAAGGCCACTCATCATCCCTCATGTTGAGCAAGAACACGAAAACTTTATCACATGGGAAATTATGAGTACATAACAAAACTATGTCAATCTCTGTGGGGTTGTATATATTATTGCATAAATGTTGCTAAACAGCAAATGTAATTCTAGCTAATTATGTATTATTGTGATGATCATGATTATCAATCATGATACTAATAACAATGATGATAGACGATGGAACCATGAAATAAATATATAGAAATTTTATATATATAGTCTCCTTCTATTAATGGTTTGGATCGTTGAAAAAAATTTCATGGGGAACCCTAAAGGGTGTCCCTCAAATAAAATTATTTGAGGGATCGCTCAATGGAAGGGGACTGTGTAAAATAGGACCGCAATGGAAAGGGTCTGAATGAAAATGGTGTTAATTACTAATTAAGCAATGTTGTCCAATTGAACCTTTACTAATTATTTTCTCATATTATACACCGACATGGTGTTTAGGGAAATTGCAAATCGCACATGGACTTTTCATCTAATGTTTCTTTTGCAATTGACCACCCTAACTTGAAATCCGTGGACGAAAGAAAAACCCGAAATTGATAAACGTCATTTTTATTAGTGTCAACTCTGCCCTTTAAATTAATGCTACTGATAACCAAACTGCGACTACATTTTTGCAGCCACAATAGGCTTATGATGGTGAATTAGCAGGAAAAATAAACCAATATGTTGTTTAATTGTGTTTAAATATGTTAATTAATTACTTTAATCTATTTCTAATTCCATGAAAGAACCTAGATATACAAGGTTCATATCAGAAGCAAGTTAACATGACACCTTACGATGTTAGAATGAAGATCCATTAATCTTTTAAACATGAATTGATATTCATTTGGTAGTAGTAATTCAGTCTTAGCTTCTATATATATATATTACATTTGGGATTAATAACCAAATCTACGAATCTACAGATTTAGATGATGATATTTAAGGTTAGTTGTTCGTTTAGCTTACTACAATTCATGTATGCGCGCCAAAATTTGAATATGAGTCATTTGAAATTCATTTCATATGTACTATAATTAGTGGTCCTAGCATTATGTATAATTCATGTCGAATCCAATCTTTTTTTCAAATACTTCCAATCAAATGGAGTAATACATTTCGGATCATTGAACGGAATACGAAATCATCCAAATTTCTAAGCTTAGTATCTCAGAATGTCAGTCCTTTTTTCTTAATTTGTGGGTTAACATTAAAACTATGTAGCGGTGTTCATGCATAGTGGAAAAGCCCAAAAGCACAAGGGGTCTCCATGGTCGTACAAGGTGGTCCAAGTGATGCCACCCCGTAGGTGTACATGTGGCAGACATGTATGCAACTGAAGGACCATCTTGGGTCGCATGCAACAGATCTCCTTGGACAACAAAATCCAACTATTATTTGTCGTAGACAGAAGCTTGTGTCTTGTCAGAGCAGTTGAGGCCTCAGCTCGAGCAAGAGGCCTTAGGGCCCCCCCATTCGGTTTTCAGCGCTCAAGTTTTGTCAGGGTAAGAGTTGGGCTCCACTAATTCGGGCAAGCCCAAAAGCAAGATTTTCCTAGACAAGTTAACCTAATGCTAATGCTGATGTCATTGTGACATCAGCAACTAATTTAAATAACAAAAAAATTTAAAAAGGCCAAAAAAAACCAAAATTTTCAGATTTTTAAAAAATTTATATATACCTAGCCATATTTTTCACTTCCGCACCAAAACTCTATACAAATTCATCTCCTCATATCTCTTATAAATAGTGGTTGACTTTGAATTGCCATGACAATGAGTGAAAAACCAACAAAAAAAATTGCTAGCCACCCATGTGAATAGTAACAGCCCTTATATTTTGCCATGGCAAATAAATGAAAACGCTCTTATGATTCATGCATCAACCTGTTGATATATATTCAATGCCCTGCATTTAAATCCTAAATTTGCTCTATAGACCCTTGTTTTTTTATATAAAGATTTTGATCCAATTTTTCCCTTCAACAAGGCTTTAAAAGAAATCCCATCTCCTTTGTTGGAATTATTGAAAAACACACTTACACTTCAATACTTGCAACAATCAGGATTCAAGTTGTATAGTTCAAATGTGAACAAAAAGAGGGGGACAAAGTTTCGAGGCTGATGTGAGGATGTGAAGTATTTTTCCACATCGGAAAGTTAAGAAACATTGCAAAGGTTTATAAGGAACTGGGTCATTATCTCCATTGCTAATTGATTTTGGGTTGGAATTGGGTCACTTTCTTTTGATCCCTAACAGATGTAGTGCGGTTTATCTTTTTTTACATTTTTCTTCTTGGCTAGCTCATTGGAGAATCTAAATTTTAGCTATGAAACTCCAATCCCATTATTTACTTTATTTTAGATAGGTAACATAAGTGACACATCAAGATTTGAATTCGAAAGGCATCCTTGAATTGTTATTTTGTTTTTATCAATTTGAGAAGTGAGATATGAACTTGAGATATTTTTCAACATTAAAATAAAAAACACAACTAAATCAAAAGCTAGTTGATAGGAATTTCAAGTAAATTTTATCTTTGATGAATTGTGTATGTGGCAAGCCAGGTAACTCTACTCTATATTCACACTGCATCACAGTTCAACTATATGAGCAACATATGCAAAAAAAGTGTCCCGTGGCGGTGACATAACTTTGAAGTCTTAGGGATTTTCATTTAGGATTTTCAGCCGTTTTAACCTCTCAACTATGACCATTGTAGAAATTAACACCCTGAATTAAAAAAGCAGCCAATTTTAACAATGCCTTTAGATTTTAGAGTGCTGTTAAACGAACCCTAAAATTAACTGAGTACACCCTACTATAAAAGTATATATTGAATTATTGATTTACCCTAATATAAAATGACCAAAAAGGATATATGGAATTGTGAAACAAATATAATTTTAATAAGTACACCCTACTAACCATATAAAGTGATTGCAAGAACTTGGAATTGAAAGAAAAGTGTCAACAGTTTTAGTAGAAACATAAATCCATGTGAAAAGTCAAAGATTTATAAACACTATTAAAAAAATAAAGCTGAAAATCAACCATAAAATAATCCTACAAGTATAGATGCTATATCTCTTTATAGCTATAGATGCAACGGATTTAGCAAAGTTTTCTGTTTCTACAGGATCAAGGTCAATTGTGGCCAATTTTTCCCCACAGCATTTGCACAAGCCATCAGCTCCAATAGTTGTACGCAACACAGACCATTTTCCTTTTCCCAACCAACCCTGCCCATGCCAGCCCCCACCTCTATTCTCAATTGCCTCCCTTATCAATCTTGGATCCCATTTTATTTTTCCAACTCTTGCAGCTTCTTTGCTATGAAACCAGTTCATAATTAAATTGGCAGTAGACGGTGAGACCCTCCTTACACTTGTTCTTAGTTTGTGCAGCATATAATACACCTTGTCACCTTTACCGACTCCCATACTCACTCGTAAGAGGGCCTCTAGTTTCAGGCTCTTCTGGATAGACACCATTCTCCAACATGTGTTTCTCAACAACAAATGCTTTATCAATATCTCCACTACGACAAAAATAATGCTACAAGTATTAGGGTGTACTAAGGGTATTTTTGGTAGTTCAATAGGGTGTACTTAGTTAATTTTACATTTTAATTAAAATATTCAAATGTACTTAGATCATAGGGTGTACTCAATTAATTTTAAAGTTCGTTTAGCAGCAGTCCGATTTTATAATATTTCATCGACAATTCCGTCAATAATGTCAAGTGCGGTGCACGTGGAACAAAAGCAGAGGGCTATTTCGACACAGCAAGCAACAATCATGTCTTAAATGGTCATATGGCTCCAAGTCAACGTCTTTGAGGTTGCGGGACCACCATTAGTCGTCGTTTTGGTTTACTCACATCACCAGGCCGACGACGACGGGATATAGAAGCTACATCGCGAACTGGTTACTATTGACTCCAAGTTCAACGTTTTCCATGGGCATATGGACTTATAGAGAGAGAGAGAGAGAGAGAGAGAGAGAGGATTCAGAAAACCCCCAATTGAACAATTGTGTCTCTCTCTGTAAAACCCCCATTGAACAAGGCCGCTGCTATCTCCACTTTTGTGATCCAATCCACGTGCTCGACTTGGACTTGGTTGAACATGTATGTTCCATCGCATCTTCAAACCACTTCCTCCTCTTCATCTTCTCCTTCTTAACTGTCTACAAATGATGGGTATATTGAGACAATGACTATATTGCCCTCCAATTATGTTGCACATGTGTCTCACGTGCAATTTCTAACGGACTTTTGGATGAAATGTGATAAAATTTAACGGTAGGTGTTAAATTGGTCATTTTAATTAATTCAGATGTTAAATTGGCTAACTTTTTAGTTCATGGGGTTAAGTTAGATTGCAGTCCTAGTTCGAGAGGGTCTAAGAGAACTTACTCTTTCATTTATTTTGCCGATGAAATTGAACGAAATTAGATGAAGGGACAGTATTACTGACAAAAACTGAAAAGTAGAAGATTGCATTGAAGTGATCCAAGTTTTGGCACTATACAGAAGCAAGAAGCAAGGTCTTCCTTGGCACAATCTGGAAACAAACTCCTTATACAATCTAAAAATGAATAAAGGCATTTTTGTCCAACCACTACAAAATATGTGTTTATACGTTCTTCTTAATGAATACATCCCCCGAATGAGTTGAATCCTAAAAGGCCAAAAGACAAGGTCACACCAAAAGCAGGACTAATAAGAAGATGTGCATAAAGCCCAGAAGAATGCAAATATTCACACAACTATTTGATCAGCGAACCCAACAAATTTTTTATTTTATTTTTTATTCAAGCAATATTGGGGAATTTGGACTTAAAAATGAAATTTCGGGCCTAAACGCTCTTAACCACTTAGCTACAAGTTCTCGTTACGAACTCAACACTTCAATTTATTTATTTATAGTTGATCCACAGAGAATTTAAAAATGATCAAACTATGAGTGTCACTGAGCCAAATTGTCAAGTGCACAGAAGAACTCACAAAACAAGCAGAAACCAGCAAAAATCAGCCCAAAGGCCAAACAAAGCACACAGACAGGCAAACAGAGGCCCAAACCGATGCTGAGAATCAACACAAAAAACAACCGAAAACGATAAACCTAATCCTGAGACTTCAATCTCCAAATCAAAAATGTCATTCCAGAACGTCCTCAGAACCCTCAATACTGTCAAAAGAACACCCGCCAGACCCTATCAAGAATTCATAGAATTAATTTCTAAAACCCCAAACACTGTAACTTCAAAACCCCTCAATACCACAACCATATCCCTCCTCTCCAAGCTCAAACCCAACTCTCTCAACCTCATTCTCTCAGACCCCAAATTCAAATGCTCCAAAAGCTTGCTTTTCTTCAACTTCCTCCTAAAAAACCAGTCCTTTATCTCATTCAAGATTGACCTCCATGCCCACTTAACCCTCATTTGCAGGCTTCTCAGGGCAAGAAAGTTCACTGAAGCTGAGGAAATTTTCAAATGTATCTCAGTTGATGAAAATTCCAGGTACCCTTTTTCTGTTATTGCTTCTGCTGCTGAAATTTGCTGTCTTGAACCTAGAGTCAAAGCGAAATTGTTCAATTTGATGATTAAAGTTTATTCGGATAGTGAAAGTTTCAACCAAGTTTTGGAGACTCTTGATTTTATGAAGAGTAATGGGATTCAGATTGATGAGAGGACTTGTACTGTGCATTTGCTTGCTCTCAACAGGAGAGATGAGGTGCAAAAGTGTTTAGATTTCTTTTATCGATTGCTCGAATCGGGCACTAAGGTCTCAGTATATTCTTTGACAGTTGTGGTAGATGGGCTGTGTGGGAGTGGGGAGATTAGGAGGAGTAGAGAGTTAGTGGAGGAAATGGTGAGAATAGGACCTAAACCCAATATCATTACATTCAACACAATTGTGGATGCTTGTGCTAAGAGATGGAACTTTCCAGAGTTGGATCTGATATTGCTTGTGATGGAAAAGGAAGGAGTGGCATTCGATATCAAGACGTATCAGTTCTTGATTGATGGGTTCACGAGTTCTGGAAAGGTTGAAGAAGCTGAAAGGTTGGTTGGGGAGATGCATGATAAAGGATTGAAAGTGAACACTCATTCATACAATTTGATAATAAATGGCTATTGTAGATTGGGGTCTATGGAAAGTGCTCATTCTTTATTTCGTAAGATGGCTGAGAGAAGTACATTCCAGAATGCTGATACGTACTGGGCTCTAATAAATGGTTTTTGCAAGGTTGGGGCGATGGGGCTGGCAATGGAATATTTAAATGAGATGCAGAAGAAGGGGATTGAATTGGACAATGTTATCTTGAATATATTGATTGATGGTCTTTGCAACAAAGGGATGGCTGATGAAGCTTTTCAGTTGCAGGCATTGATGGTGAAAAAAGCTTTTAATGCTGATTTGTCTGGGTGTAAAGAGACAGTAAATGGATTATCTAAATTGAATCAGGCTGAGGAAGCAAATGAGGATGCCGGCCCTAATTAATTAGACAGGTGCAACAACTTAAAATAGGGAGCTTCTCTACTTTGCCAATATATGAAGAAAATTGGGGAAAGCTATCATTCAAGGAAGAGATGAGATGACAGGGGGCTAGGGGGTGGAAAATGGGAGAATGAAGCTCAGAAGCTCAGTGAGGGGTGAGGATTAAGGATCATGCTTGATCCAGACCGTGATTTCAATATCTGTGAGAGACATTCTTTTTTTGCGGCTTTTATTCTAATTGTGGTAATCATTTCTGCTTGTTACAGCTCCAAAGAAGAAGAGTTCTTAAGAGTAACTTCTTCTGTGTGATCATAGTTAGCAGCTGCAATTTCGATTCGGCAATATATGGGAGAACAAGTTAATTTACCCATAAAATGGCCCACTGTAAAATTAAAGCTGCAATGAATATGTCCCCTGTCCTTGGCTGTTTTATTGGGTTACAAAGTCTGGATGGCTGGAAAGAAAGTGATTCGAACTCAAATTGAATGATGAGCAGTGAACTGTGGTCTGCCATTTAGTTCATGGTATAGTTCATGGGGGTTTACAAATTTTCTTGGGGAAATTTACGATTTTTTCTGTTGAAGGATTGTACACCTTTAGGATTTGATCTGAACACTATACTATCACCAATGAAAGGATTTCTTCTAAAGTTATACATTCTTTGGAAGTGTTGTAATATTAAATCAGAAAGATGAACTTGAATTTTTGTATTCAATTAAACCGATCAACTTTTGCAATTCATCAGTTCGTTCTGCCAGTTTAGGCTCTCTTTTCCCCCTGAACGACTGTAGTGAGCTATATCTGGTTTATGGTAAATGGTTTCTCCATTTCCATTTGCACTTTTATTTTTGCCAAGTTTGTTTCATTTTCACTTGTTTTGTTAATGATTGCCACATAAAAGATGAAGTGAACCTTTTGTCTTAAGAAAGGAATTTTGACTATCCCAAATTTCCTTCTTGTATGATATGTTGTAGTAGTTCTGTGCTGCTTCCCTCATGCTATGTCGATCAACCCTAGTCTGACTTATACATCCTGACTCTTAATTTGAATTGGGTATGAACTCTATCCCTCCAACTCACATTGCCACTATAAATGGAGGTTGTGGGAGGCTTTAGAAATTCTCTCCCAAAGTTCAAACTTTCATGCAGCCTCCGAAAACCGAAACCTATTTCACCATTTCCTTCGGTAAAAGGTACGCAAAAGCTAGCTCTCGTAGTCAATCCTATGACCTTTAGGTCCCGTTTGGTTCACAGAATGAATTTGAGTGGAAATTACTTCCCATGTCATTTCTCAATGGATGGAAAATAGAATATTCATTTCTCACGTTTGGTATGCTGGGAAAGTAACCGGAAGATATCATTTTATTTCATTTCCCATGTTTGTTTTGAGTAGGAATGAAAAGCATAGTTTGTATAATTTTTCAATTATACTTATATTAAATCAAATAAAAAAAGAATGCATTTAATGATATATTGTAATACTAAATTTTTAATGGAGACAAAATGGTCATGAAAAATGTGCATTTAATGTTGGCTCATTTTCCCAAACTTTTTCATGAGGAGGGAAAACAAAACTCAAGTTGAAAGGAGGGCTTCACTTTCCCCTCTACTTTCTCATGTGTCAGACAACCATTTCTCATGCATGTACTTACCAAATATGGGAAAGCAATTGATTTCTCATCCCCAAGCCTTCTTTCCCATGAACCAAACGGACCTTAAAGAATTAGAATTGTGCACTAAAGCAGTGGTTGGCATTTTACTGTCTTTGGCTCAAATGCAACACCATTCGGCTTGTATCTAGGGTTATTCGTTTTATTAGTCCTTGAACTTTGACCCGATTTGTATTTGAATCCCTCAATTTTCAAAATCATTCATGTGGTCCTTCAACTTTAGTTTTGTTAGGACAATTGGTCCTGCCGTCAATTTTGTTAACTTTTTCTGTTAAATGCAGGGGTAAAATGGTATTTTTGTATTATTTTTAATTTCGAATTTTTGAATATTCCTTTCACCCAAAAATTAAAATAAAAAATTAGAAACTAAAAATTAAAAAATCTTATTCCTATCCTTAGTCAAACTAAAAATTAAAAATTAGTTCTTGTTCCTAAAAACTTGAATTTTTTTTATAAATATTTTAATCAATTTAAAATTTAAAATATATAAATACATTTTACCCCTGCATTTAACAGAAAAGTCAACAAAATTGACAGTATGACCATTTGTCCTAACGAAACTGAAGTTGCAGGACTACATGAACGATTTTAGAAATTGAGGTACTCAAATACAAATCTGGTCTAAATTTAGGGACTAATAAAACGAATAACCCACTAAGGTAATTTGGGTTTTTATGCTTGGTAAGTCAACCTGAAGGTATCCGTATCATTTTACACTTCCAAACCTTGGAAGTTAACCCCTAGCAAATTTTGTCTCGATTTGTGTAGGAATTGTTTACAATTACTTGGAAAATTTCTTTTTATTTATTTATTTATTTTATTTTTTTTAAGAGTAAGGTACTTGTAGCTGAAGTGATATAAAACAAATATCGACAAACAAAATATATAACTCAGCCGATATTACAGAGTGCTTATAACTCAAGTAGTTCAGAGCAATTCAAATCTCTTCTCTTTTAGTATCGCTTGTATTAAAAAAAAATTAGAAATAAATAAATAAACCAAGCCCATATCTCACAGGGATATACTGGAATTTGAGGCTGAATATATAAATAGAGTGATAAATTTGGTTTGTCTTGTATTTAAAGCTATGCCAAATGAAGGACAAGTAGAGTAAAGATAGAGCGAATATTCCAAGGATCGTCTCCTGTCAAACTTGAAAGGTAATGTACTCCCTTCCCAACCAAGGTTTCATGGTTGCTTCAACTATCTACATATCTCTCCAATTTCTTTCTTCAAATTGGCCTCAACTGAAGATTGAAGTATACAAACAAGAGGGAATTGGGCTCGCAAAATGCTGTAAATCTACACCAATCTGCATAGTTTTTCAAAGAGAGACTGTCTTGTGGTTACCAAAGCAGAACAGAAAAAGGATTGCACCAAAGCCTATCAAGCAGCATACAGGAAGGTATGGTTTATTTTTACAGTGTCCTATTTGAAGTAATGTTGTAGCACAAGTTTTTTTTTTCCTCACAAAGCACTCACAACAACCAAGTCTAATATATTTATATAAAACAACATAAAATTACATTATTAAAATTAAAAAAATCCCACTATGAAAGGTCATAGGCTTTCACCATGTCCAGCCTGAGACTGCAATTTCCTCCTCTAATTTGCCCTTTAGAGAGAATCTTTGGGAGCATCATGCACACCTTAGCCTATAATCTTGTAAGATTTCCCAGTACCAAAAGAAAGAAGGGTTTTGAAAGGAAAGAAAAGTATAAAGTAGATTGCCTAAAACGGCCATATCACCTCAAATAAGATATGGCACTTTGAAGCGATCTTTTTTTTTTTTGGACGAAATTGAAGCGATCTTTAGGGCTGATAGAGTTGAGAGACTTCAAATAGAAATACATGCAGAACATTCATGCTTGTTACGCTTCTAAAACGGCCAAGCCCCATTTCCCTCTCTATTTTTAGTAGTGGCATATCCAACAGCACGCTGGAATAACTAATGGGATGAATCATTGTTATAGGAATTATTTCACTTCCCGACTTTCCATGTGTTAACTAGTGCATGGATATTGAAATGATTCAAATCCTTGACTTCATACTAACACATAAAAGAATAAAATTTATGTCATTTCCACATTAAAATTCTTATTTCAATACATGAAAAACCAAAAACTAAATCGATTAGGAGGAAGTAGTTGATCCCATACCCATTCATCCTCTCCCCTATTCGTAACTTCCCGATTCATGACTTTTCCCATTTCAAATAAGTATACCATACGTGCTAACCTAGTGAGGGCAAGCCTAACATACAATACACGTATGAACTTAATAAAAGTAAGAAGTCCCTATGATCCCTTCTCTATAAGGGGAAAGCTGCTTAGAAAGTGAAGCCCTTGCAGAGGATGTGTGGAACAGTTGCATCCCCTACCAAACTGTTCACTTGCTATAGGGTTGCGGCCAACCCTCGGATGCTTGCAGTACTCTGAAATTTGAGTAAGAAATAGTAAATTAAGGACGTATGGTACTTTCAATTTTTTTTTTGTGTGAACAAAACGATATTTGCAGTTAGTAAGGGATCTCCATCTAGCTTCTTCTGGGGATTCGATTGGAGACGAGCCTAAAGCCCCAGTTTTCACCCAGTTATGGAACTATTCAACCAGCTTTTTTACAGGAAAGAAAGCAATGCATCGGCCATAAACCAAGTTATATAGGGTCAAATGAAAAAAAAACAAATCCTTCACTTATGATTCGTGAACAAGTGAAGCAATAAAAACCAAAACTATCTTCCTATCTTCTACCGAAAGAGTGGAGAAGCACTTTTGCTACCGAAGCCGGAGTGTGTTATTGTTTGCTGGATCTCTATATGCCCATTCTTAGCCAGATGCAACTCCTCCCCTTGCTGGCCTCAGCAACTTGGTGAATAGTGGGCCAATACATCTTGAACAGAGATTGAAAAAACAACCGATTCCATCCCTGTTAGAAAGAATAATGAAAGGCAGGTTGGTTACCCAACCATAGATAGCGCTAGCATACAACTCTTAAATCATGTTAGAATGCACCCCATATTCAAAACTACCCTAAAATCATGCTCTCATTCTAACAAAGCTAACAGATGCATCCAATGCTCAAAAAACAGTACCAAACAAAAATACATTTTAGATCCATTCCACTGCAACTGCCTAAAAGCATTACTGTACAGATGGGGAAGATTTTAAGTTACCTAATTACTCTACAAAAGGAGGCTAAACATAGATAAGGAAGAAAAAGGCAAGGATATGAGAACACTAAAGCTTCAACAAAATAGTTGTCCTAGCACTGAGGGGCTCCAGAAAGTATGGGACCCCTGATTATTGACCCATGCCTTCCCAAGGCTGGAATGCTAAGGGAACGTCGTTTTCTAATTTTCACATTGCCAGAGCACGGCATTGTCATCTCATTTTTCTCCAAGAACAAAGATGAGTATGAGCACAACGGTTCAGAAAATGATTGGTCTCTAGTTCTAAGGAAAAGATCCAGGTTCTGGCGATACTTATCCCCTTCTTTATCGGCTGATTGATCATCGGAAACAGGGAAAATCTTAGGATTGTCCCCTCTCTTCTCCTCCCCTGACCAGTATCCATTTCCCTGCACGTCCTGCATTGCAAGGTCATCGTACTCTTCATCCGATTTTGTAGACTCCTCATCCACTGACCCTATCTGCAAGATAGTATGAAGTTTAAGTAAACGATTAATTGACGTAAAAGTAGAGTTCAGACTCTCATCTGATGTGACCAGGATTATAACAGTGTAAAGATCCAAAGTTCACAAATTTATTAGCCTGGGTCAGACCAATTATCCACTCATTTTAAGCTGTCTATCATTCATTTAATTTATAATATCTGTATATAACATGGGTAATGATTTCCCCACTCCAATTTTATCCACTTACACTTCTTTTTTAGTTATAAAATGGAGTGTAAGTGAATAAAATTGGAGTGGGGAAATCACCACTCTATAACATACATATATATATATACACACACACGTGTGTGTATAAATATTTATATGACCCTAAAATATTTCTGGGGCAAGCAGAGTTATCAGATGCAAAAAGCTGATAAAATTCAAGTTGTCCTAATCTCTTCAGCTTCCAGTGTAAACTAATAATAATCTAAAACAAAAGCAATTAATACCTCTTCATAGTCCTGTTTGTCACCATCATCACTTAATTCCTCATCACTGCCTGCATCAGCCTCTTCATCAACCTCTTCATCACTTCCATGCACTGAATTTTCTTCCTTCAGCTGAAGGAAAAGAAAACAATAAAAAATTGAAGAAGAAAAACAGTAAGTTGAACAGTTGAGGAAAAAATGATAGGTAAGAGTTTTTTCCCACGGAACAATTAAAATTGGTGTTCAAAAGTACCTCTTTGGCAGGCCCCTCAGATATCCGTGGCGAGCTGCAGCAAGAAGAGGGATGACTTCTTCCAATCTCAGTTCCATCAGCCCTCGATTCATCCACACTTCCAGCACAACTCGGGCCACCATCACTGGGCCAAGCGCTGATCCCATAGAGACCAAACTGAAGATTTACTTGCTCTGCGCTGCCAATCTCCAAGTCAGTCCCATGGCAAAATATAGGCTTCCCATTCCTATCAACTGAATCAACAGGCCATGCCTTTGCCACAGATCCATCAGTATTTACAAGAGCCATCAGATGCCTGGTTGAACCTTTCCTCTGGATCAGCTGAAACATCCCCTTAGAACTCAAAGAATTGGCTGCACACTGGTTCCTGTACTCCTCATCCACTACAGTAACTGTGTTTCTTGGGGGATCATAAAGTTGCTCCCCTGCTTCACGCCTACGTAGGCAACTGAAGACGGTTGCATGGATGGCTGCCACACTCTTGTCAACATTAGTATTGTTAATTTTGGGGACAAGATGCTTGTCAGCTCGCTTGCAGAGATATTCTTGGATTGTTCTGATGTTTCGGATATATTTCACATATTTGTTCTTTGCTGGGTCCAGTGTCATATACTTTGCACGAACGGCAAATCGTTCCATGTGCTTGTCCTCATTTGTGATGTATATCATGAATGGAATGATAGAAGGGTGTTTCTTCATAAGCCCCATCTGGGATTCAAAGAATTATTTAGAGAGGGAGAGATAACAAGTATAAAAGAACATGAA
>NC_024126.1:6829521-6884854 GCF_000346735.1 Prunus mume | reverse complement strand
CCCAAATAAACATATGTCCCTACATATACATATAGGTTGTGAAAAAATTTTGCATCCTCCTATCACTGCCTTCCTCTGACTCTGACTCCGGCGTACCCACTATGCCCGTCCTCCCAAAATTCATTTATAATATTCAGTTCTCAATTACATACATATGAACACAACACAACCAATAGCATACTTGTAAAATAATCAACTTCTCAACAACATACCACTTTGACTTCAATGAAGATTTCTCTCTTGTAAAGGAGCTTCGAATTAACCAAATTCAACCAATTATTGGCATGTGTTTATCATATTATCTACCTATAGGAATTCAACCCATTCAAACCAACCAATTACATGCTTTGCTATGGTTGGGAAAAAATTAAAACATATCAACAGAGGAACACAAGTCAATCAGAAACTATAGAATGATTCACTAGGAGTGAAAACTTGACTTGGACCTTCTCTGAACCAGAGAATTGAAAGGCAACGATGGAAGGAAGAAGAATACGTTCACAACTTTTGGGTATATGGAAGTTGGAGGTCTTGTGGCAACAACAATGGGAGGAAGAAGACGTTGAGATATTTTTGGTTTTTAGTTTTTAACTTTTTTTGTAAAGTTAAATTTAAAAAGTAAAAGAAAATAGATTTTTTAAAGTAAGTTTTTATAAACCTTTGGATTAAATTCAAGGGTGGGTGACCACAAGTCTCTTGGACTTCTGTGGTCCAAAAGAACGGGACTGTAAAGTATTATTACTTTATATTCCATTAGAGTTCAAATTTAATTACATAATTTTCTCATTAGGTAGTTTATTTGTTAGAAATTCATTTTATGATGTTGAAAGGGTTTTGAACCCAAAGAGAGAGAGAGAGAGATAGAGAGAGCATATTATTGGGTTAAGAAAGGAATGTCACTTTTCTTAGAGCATCTACAATAGACTTTTTAAACCACCTCCTTAGACAAATTTTAGGGAGAAATTAGAAAAATACAACTCCAACCATGCTCTATATCCACCTCCTAAAATAAGGAGACCTCTAGAAGCTTATAAATATGAGGATATAGAAAGAACTCGTAGTAGCTCCCTATAATTTAATGTTGCTTTATTTAATGAGTATTTCAAACCTTTAATTAATTTTAACTATTTTTATAATATTTTTAATAGAGATTGACCAATTAAAAAAGAGTTATAACATTTATGACTCCATAATCTAGAGAGTCTAATTGGAGTTTAAATTTTATAAGAAGCTCCTAAAATAACTTTTATATGTTTTTAGCTAAATTTTAACTGAAAAATAGAGAACATGATTGTGGATGCTCTTAGAGCATTCATAATGGGCTCCCTAAATCACCTCATTATACAAATTTTAAAGAAGAATGGAAAAAATACAACTCGAACCATGCTTCATATCCACCTCTTAAAATAGGGAGACTTCTAGGAGCTCCTAAATTTGAAGACAGAGAAAGGACTCATAGTAGCTCCTTATAATTTAATGCTGCTTTATTTATAATTATTTTAAACCTTTAGTTAATGCTAATTATTATTATTATTATTATTATTATTATTATTATTATTATTATTATTATTATTTTATAGATGAACCAATTAAAAAATAGCTATAGCATTTATAACTCCCTAAACTAGAGAGTATGATTGGAGTTAAATTTTATAGAGAGCTCCTAAAATAGCTTTTATATAATTTTAGCTAAATTTTAACTAAAAAATAGAGAGCATGATTGTAGGTGTTCTTAATTATATGCGTAAAAATAAAATCTTTGTTGAATAAAAAAATAATAAAGAATGAGGACTTAGTGTTACGAAATGTTATTTAATTGTAAGGATTCCAATCCAAACAAACCATAAGAATCCCAAACCAATAATAAGTTTGATAAGACCACTTCAAACTCCCAAATCTGACCAAAAGAGGCAAAGGCCGCGGTCTATTAAAAATAAAAATAAAACAAACAAAGCTGGAATAAGGAAAAAAGAAAGAAGGAAGAGTAAAATATGAACTAGGATGCTTGACCATAAAAAAGATAAAAATAAAAATAAAATAGAAAGAAAGAAAGAAAGAAAATCAAAGACGCGGTGATGGTACGCTTTTCAAGGAGGAAGCTTTAAACTTTGGCCGTTTTTTTTTTTTTTTTATTAATAGGAAAAACTTTGGCATTTGCATGTTGGAATTCTAAAGTTTCAGCGCCATCTGCGAGCCTTGTTTTCTACTTTGCATTTTCTGCTTTCGGAAAAATATATTTTACGATTAAAACTATTTACTTTTGATAAGAAATAAATTTTTTATTATATTTCTGAATTTTTTTTATAGACCTTGTTTCACTTTACGCTATGAAATTTGAATTTAGGTTTGAACTCCTCTAATCTTCCAATCTGTGTCAATATGCCCCTTTCGACAAGTTTGTTAATTCCTCAGTAAAATTCAAAGACATTTTGTTCGTTCAAGTTAGGATTTGATTTGACTTGACTCATTGTTGGCATGTTTACTTACCAGTAATGGGAAGAAAAAGAAAGGGAATAATTTTCAATCCCGACTTTCCTACTTACACTCAAGAAATCATTAAATACGTAAAACCCACCTAAACATGTTGATCCTAATTGACTCGACCTGTTCTTCCATTCAAACCCCATTTTAACCCATGGAAGCCTCATTTTCACCAATTTTCACTTTCTTTTGTCCATTAAAAGTAGGATTTGAAGGGAAGAATGGGTTTCACCAATTTTCACTTTTTTCATGTTCATTAAAAGTATGATTTGAAGTCAACGGGATCTAATCCAGTAGAAAATGGCTTTAACTTGCAGACGAGAGGTCTCAAGTTTGAATCCTCACGGCATCATAGTTGTATCTATATGTGAGAAATTTCCCTCTTTTATAATTTAGACTATCGCTTGTATATTTTTTTTTTTAAAGTATGATTTAAAGAGAGGAATGAGTTGGGTAAATTAGAATAACGAGTCAAACTAAATCCTAACTTGAATGGAGGAATTAACAAACTTGAAGGAATGGGACACAATAAAAACTCTTATTTTTTTCACTAAAAAATAATAGTTATACAAGACATATCTTACTACTCTTGTAAAAACTAAACAAAACTTAACTTGTACGTAACTAGTGTACATATTACGTTTTTGAAAACTAGAGGACAAAAATGAACGTGTCAAAGACTCAAAACTCTAATTTCAAAGTCTATGTTACTATGAAAAGCTTTTCAGAAAAATGGAAAATTGAATAGAGTGTTTATCTTATAAAGGAGAAATTATTCGGTGTGACATGAAGAAGATCACGTGGCATGGAAAACAAAAGTAATAGAGACAGGTGATGATGACACCTCTATTTCCATCTTTCTTTTCGTTTATTTTCTTTTTCTTTTTTAGTGTGTAGTTTTTGCTTTTTTTATAAGACCAAACCCAGTAACAAAGAGAAGTTGCCCTCACAAGTGCAGGTCAATAAATTTCAGCATGTTTTTCGGGAAGCAAACATGATTGCGGATGCTCTAACTAATTTCGGACATTCAATCTCCAACACAGTAATTTGGTTCTCTAATCTTTCCTTCTTTGTTTCTTATTGTAAAGTCATTTTTGATATTCAGAATGTTGGAATTCCCTCGTTGGAATTTTATTTTTGTTTAGAAAATGAAAAGAAAAGAGAAGTTGGCCTCACGGTTGACTCTAATGTCAAGGTGATTTGTCTAGGTGATTAGATATGTGGAATGTCCTCAACGATCCTCAAGAGACATAAAGACATTGATTGAAGCTTTCATAGAGGCACCTATCAACAATTAATCATTTGCTTGTAGCCATCATTTTAAACAGCAAGTGCCAATATGAGTGCATTACGGCAGGAGTATCGGGGCATCTTTGGTAAAGAAAATACGATTCTTCAAAAGAAAATGTTCAAAAGTTTGTATTAAAATTCTGAAAACAACGTGTGAACTTAAAACTCGAAGACATGGGTTAATGAAAAGGAGAATTAAATTTCAAGGAGAACAAAATAAGGCCAAAAGTTTGAGCGATGTATATTTGTATATCTTAGAATGGCATCTTCAACTTTGGTTTTTGATGCTGCCCGAATTGAGCAATGAACCAACGGACCTTACGTGACAGAGAGTTGCAAGTCAAATTGCAAGAACGGCTAGAATTGGCCTAGACAGGTTGTTTGAATAAAATAAGGCTGCAATTTTTCATGGGAACTAGATTAGATTCTCAGGAATATAGTGCATTTTAAGTGCACCATTAGAATTTCAACACTTTAAATTTAAGTGCACATCCTTTTGTTTTCTTCTCAATATATTATGCTATCTGGTTATTGAATGAAATTCCTTTTCATAAAAAATTTGGGTCGTATGATATGAGTAAATGAAATGCTCGTTAAGATTGTTAGTATGAGTGCTCAGAGAAAAAGAAAAAAGAAAAAAGAATCGATACATCTTTATCTTTTTAATATTTTATAATTAAAAAAAACGTATATCATCATTCAAGAATGTGAATACAGATGTATACGTAAATATATTGCTTCCTTGAAAATACATTAACAAATGCACTTGAAAAACAAATTACAACAAAATTAAAATCCACAAATCGGCCAACACAACCAAAACACCCTTACAAAAATGTAAGCACATAAACACAAAGACAACCAAACGATAATCACTCACTCCACAATGAAACCACCAAAGCACCAAAACGAACACAACAAAGGAAAACACAACCCAAAAGAAAAGGAGGCAGTTACTAGAGAATGAAGACTCCAAACTTCAAAGTAAGGTGGGTGCAGCCTAGTTCAATCTGGTTTCCACCTTGTACTGGAATCGAAATCGATATTATTTAACTGATGATGTTTGGTTCGGTTTTGGTGAATTTTTTTTATGAAACCGACAGGTCCAATTTAAATTGGTTCCGGTGCGGTTTTTGATTTTTTTAATTTCGAACCGTATATTTTATTTATTTATTTTTACAAATTCCAACTAAAATTTTATTTTTTTGAGCTTAAAAATTCACTAATGATCCAATTTCATGCAAAGAGAGATGATTGGACCTAGAAAGAAGATGCTTTAAAGTTGGGCTAGAGGAAATATTAGTTATGGGATTAGAAATTAAGCATTGGACTTAAATAATTTAAAAATAAATATAAAAAAAATACGCAACCGGTCCGGTTTTGTAAGGTGTGAAACCTGCACCGAAACCGGTTTGAATCGGCCTGGTCTAGTTTGATGCCGATTTGTTGACTTTTTAGTAAACACATTTTTTTTTCCCGTTTTTTCTATCTGGTGCAACTCGGTGTTCCGGTTTTCTGGTCTCGATGCCCACCCCTACTTCAAAGTTAGAGCAAGAGGTAGAGCTCTGCAAACCTTTCAAGAGGTCCCCCTCAAGATCTGTGCGTCGTTAGGGAGTTTTTGGGGTATGGAGGGCTAGGGTTTTGCAATAAAGCTTGTGAGTTTGTGGTTCCATCACGAAATTAGCCTGAAATTTGGGCGTGTCTTTAAATTGCGATGGATATCAAACTAAAAGAAAGATGATAGAGGTGAAGGGGAAACTGAAAAGTTAGAGAATAATTTAACTATAAAACAAAGGGTTAACTGTCGATTTACCTCCTGAACTTGTATGCTACTTTCAATTTGCACCCTTAACATTTTTTTTTTTTTTGGAAAATGGAGTACACGAACTAATTTTTATTACCAATTTTCCCCTACCGTCAAAATCAACAACATGTCATCCAATAATCCGTCAAATAATTTAAAAAAAAAGAAACAATTAAAGAAAAAGATTTTTAAAAAAATTAATATGGACCACCCTAGAACCCCACCCCCTTTGCAGTTTTCTTCTCCTCCCATTCCTCATGACCACCACCATTCACTCCAGACCAATACCCCTTCCCCACCTCATCCATTTTTTTTTTACACCTGGACCATTCACCCACCTCCCCATCCTCCTTTCGATTCCCCCATGACCACCACCCTCAAGCTCTAACCCCTAAATGAACCCAGAACCCACAGACCAGACCCATCCTTCCCCCCTTCCTCCCCAAGATTTCTTCTCCCCTCCCCCCTTTCTGGTTTTTTCACCCACAGTCCCTCATGAACCTAGAACCAAGCCACCAACCACTCATTTTCTTCTCCTCCATTCTCCCATGACCACCACCACAAGCTACCCTCCACCCTGGACCCATCCCCCATCCCCTTCCCCTTTGTTTTTTTAATTACAACAAAAGGGAAAATGTGAAGTGGTGGGCCCCTTTGTTTATTAAAATGAATTTATTTATTTATTTTAGATTTCATATTATTTTAACATATAAAATGACTAATTTGCCCTCGTATTTAACGACAAATTGGATGAAATGTTGAGATTTAGACTGTAGGGGGGAATTGACAATAAAAATTAGTTTGTGTACTTAATTTTCCGAAAAAAAGTTGAAGGTACAAATTAAAAACAATGTACAAGTTTAGGGAGTAAATTAACAGTTAACCCTAAAATAAAATTGAAGAACTAAAAAGAATTGGTCATTGTTTTTTAATTTGATTTTATGTATCTTTAGACTTAGGGCTCGTTTGGGAGTACTTTTGGAGCAGCGAAAAGCGCTGCTAAATAGGTGAAAACGCTTCTGTATTTTAAAAATTGTTCTTGGCAAAAATTGCAAAAGCGCTTTAGGTGAGATCCAAAAGTACTTGGAGTGGTTTTGGAAGAAGCACTTCAGAGATTTTTCTTCTTAAAAGCACTGCAAGACAAAAACGAGGGAAGCACTTGGCTCCCTTTAATGAAACTTTTAAAATGCCCAAAATACCCATATTTAATTTTTTTAAATGCCAAAATACCATTCCTTTTTTTTTTTCTTCTCTCTTTTTCTATCATATTAAAACCAAAACACTACCCACAAAAAGGTCAATAGATGCCAAAACCTATCAGATCCCAAAACACCCATGGAAACCTTTAAGCTTGTATTAATCTATCACTATCTTTATATTTCACAACTTTTTTAAGTCATGTTTTTATTTTGGGATCCTGTGAATTTTTATTTCTTATGTTTATTATAATATTTTGGGAAAACACTTTTAAATGTGACATCCAAACGACAAACTGCTTCTTTGTAAAAGTACTTATGTCATAAATACTACTGGCATAAGCACTTCGGAAAGAAGTACTCCCAAACGAGCCCTTAATTTCGATCAATGCTTCTTATAATTTTAATTCTTCAATGCTGGTAACGTATGACATGTGTACAACCCAATAAATTTTGCTTGTCAAAGTTGAAGGTGTTGATGCTTGGAAATAAAATAATAATAAATAAATAAAACATTGAATTTGGAATCTTGAAATCGAAAGTGGGTCCATGGTCTAGCCTTGTTATTTTTTTTTTCTTCCGAAACAAGGTAGAGCTTTCACTCAAAGATGCAGAACTCGGGTTTCTTAGCATGATATTGACTTGGAATTATTATGCTGCGGAGCCCATTTGGGAATTGGTCATACCAATACAAGTCACAACTGCCTTGCAATCCGTTGGATTAGAAATTTAGAATATTATTTCGACCCAAAAAAAAGAAGAAATTTAGAATATTAATTCTACACCACGTCGACGGACTGAGATGGTTTGGTGGAAAAAACAAACACAGAAAGGTGTGCCTTCCAGAACTGCAGTTGTCATCATCATATTGAGTGGATTGCATGCCATCACTTTACAAATGTTTGGTAGAGCCTACTTCTCTCACCTTAAGGAAAATGCCTAAAATGTTTTGAGAAAAAGAAAGCCTAACATAAAAGTAATTTTTTTATATTCATAAAAGTAATTTTTTTTTAGTACAAACGATAGTTTATAAACATTTTTTTTTATAGTATTTCATTTATATTTTACATTTACGTCTAAAAGATAGTTTATAAACAGTTTTTTATATATACTATTTCATTTATATTTTACATTTACGTTTATTAATATGTTTGATTAGATTAAACTTAAGGATACTTGTTTAATATTTCATTACTGTCTTTTTCTATTATCAAAACTGATAATCCAATCCAATATCAATTGAATCAGATCAGATTGGATTTAAACATCTAATATGATTGGATCCGATTGAAAAAATCACAATCAATTTATATTGGATCGGATGTGTATGGACTAAATTGTATCGGTTTCGAACCAACATACACCCTTAATTGTGAGACTTGTTTACATTAAGCTTACAACCCCCAAAAAAAAAAAAAAAATCATATAAAAACTTTCATTTGTCTACCCAAAAAATAAAAATATATCTGATTTCCACCTTGTGGAAAACAAAGCAGTAAATCTAGTGAGTCAAACTAATTCAACCATCCAGAACAAAACGTTTATTCAAAAGTGGAAGGCGTTGAATGGGCAAAACAAAAACAAAAGCAACGCAAAAGTTTCATTTGCAAGCATGATCAACTTTATTACCAAAAAGAAAAAGGTAAAAAAGAAAAGAAAGAAGAGACTTGACATACCAATTACCAGATTGTCGTATGGAAGAAACTTCAAGGCCAGTGAAGTTGAAATCACAACTGGCCTTCAACCTTTTTTTTTTTTTTTTTTGGGTCAAAAGTGCAATTCATTCATAATAAAACTCTCACCCAAAAGCTGGGGAGGAAACAGTACACGATACCAAAGTAACAGCTTACACCATCAAAACAGAGGCAGAGAAGCAGAACAGGTGCTATCTCAGAAATACAGATGGAGTAAGACACACGCTAGGCTTGAAAATAGTGTGGACAAGGGAGGCCATCACGTGACAGAACCGAAACAAGAGAGGGAGGAGGTTGCGACATCCATCGGACGTTACCCACCCTTGCGTTTGACACCTTTGCTGCAGCATGGGCAGCTTGATTTGCCATTCTTGGCACCCAGTTCCAGTGGACATACTTACTGCCCTTGTGGTTAAGTGCGCTTGCACTTACTGCTAGTGGTCTTGGGTTCGAAGGTCGGTACCACATTCTACACAAAACCCAAAAAAGAAGTTGAAATCACAATTTAAGGCCCAAAACCAATTTTTATTTTAGCAAAAGCAGAAAGCGATTTGTGGGGCTATATGCATAAATTTTGAAAAAAGCTGATTCTGGTTCAGAATCCAAAAAAGAAAAGCACTTATCAATTGCAATAGCTAGTAAGGTTAGGTGGACCATAAATTGCGTGCTTGGAGGAAGTCGCACACTCCCTATTCAATATGATAAGTGCTTCTTCTACCTCGGGCCTCGGTAGTCCCACACGCTCCTTGTTTATAAAAGCCGAAGACGTGTATCTTTAAGAATTTAGAGACAACTTTGTTTACTAGTCCTGGTAGTCCATGCAACTCCCTTTTTGTTTTCAAATTTTTATTTGAATGTCTTAATAAAAACTGACAATTTGTTTAACAAAACAACATTTACATTTTTTTTTTCTGATTAAAAAGAAAACAACATTTATTACAGTAAACGACAATACGTAGGTGCACCTCCTTATTCATTCCATTATGATTAACGAATATTCACCATACATATTGAAAGCGTTTATTTTCTAAATCAGCATTGAAGATCATCTATGTAAAAGATCAATCATGAGGATCTTATGGTATCAAAATCATTTATTTGTTTGATACATATGAATTACTAAACAATATCCAATTTGATTGAATATTTTTATTTATTTATGTAAAGATGATTTTTAGAATTGTGAAATAAAAAATAAATGGTTCTAGTTATGACATGTGTATGACCAAAATTTATTAATCACAAACGAGGTGCGACTAGGTATTATCTTGTATGATGTTTGCCTTTGATATAGGATTTAAATATGAACCTCCTCTTATATGATAAAATCACAATTTTCTACCAAGAGAAATATATATTATCTTTCACGGGCCCAGATTTATATTTACCTTTATTGGTGTGCTAAGTGGATTTTTGCCTTTATTGGTCGTCTCCCATGTGTCGTTCTGGAATCCGAAAGGGAAATTAAAAAGCCTCAACAACAAAACCCAGAATTTTTATTGGACGGTCCACCCACGCTGGGCCACGTGGCAGCCAGTAGCCACTAGACCAATGCAAGTGGCACCGTCATTTCCATTGTCCTCCATAAATAGATATTTTAACGGTATAGCCGAGCGGCTATACACTATAAATAGAAAATTTAAAAGTATCGCCGCGCTGCTACTCTAAAAATAGAATAATTTAACTGTACAGCCGTTCGGCTAGTCTATAAATAGAAAATTTAGAAGTATAGCCGGCCGGCTATACGCCATAGATAGAAATTTTGTAGTATATCCGGAGGGCTATACGCTTTAAATAGAAATTTTAAAGGTATAGCCGCCTGGCTATACGCTTTAAATAGAAATTTTAAACGGCTATACTCTATAAGTAGAAATTTTAGAAGTTAAGCCGCCCGCTACTTGTGTAATAAGCACAAAAGCACTGAACCCCAGTTTTTCACTGGATTGGGCCACAGATAGATTTCTATTGCACTGGCCCAAGTTTTAAAAATAAAACAACTTAAATGAGATGAAGAACTAATTAGTTTTTTTGTAATTTTAACAAGACTTAACTGTTTTAATACCATTAGGATATGGTATATTTCACATTGTTTCTGAACCCATATTTTGCGTTCAACTTTATCCTCTACCATTAGTGCGTCAAAATATCTGTCATACGACTTAATTGCTTCGGATTACTTTGGCCCCCTTGTTAAGTCTGTCAAAATTGCTGTAAGAACTCTAACATTATACGAATGAAACCCATTGTTTTGCTTAAATGTATACCACATAAGTGCCATGTGTGCACAAAAATTATAAAATATTTTCTTTAATAAAACATTAACTATTAAAAATAAGATCTTAAGAAATACTTTTAAGTGTTATGTATACCACAAAATCAATGCCAATGCTAAACTTATTATCACCTTCTATTTGGATGAAGAAATTGAAAATTATATAGAATTATAAAATGACGGAATTTAGATTTCCATTATTTCAATTATGGCAATTGAATATTTCAGTGTTTGGATTTATGTATGTCGAATTTTGTAAATGACACTATGAAAATTGTTAAATGACACATATTTTGGTGGAAATTAAATTCGAGAATTTGATGCTCCAATTTGTACGATTTTTTCCGTACTTCACTTCAGTTGTCGGGACATTTTGGAAAAGGCCAAAGGAGAGAAATATTTTTAAAAGAAGCCAAAATGGATAAAAATACCCTTATTTATTTTTAGATTTCCTAAAGAAACCCTTACATTTGCATGTCTTTGGTTTGAAAGTTGAGCAGTTTTTCTGTTTTTTTATATACAAGTTTTGGCTTTTTCCAAAAGTGAGTTTTTTTGTGTGGCTAAAACCTAATCTTAAGCTGCCAAATAAGAAAATTGTTAATTTCTCCTTTTAAATTCCCGACTTTTAGCTAAATTTCGAATTATTTTTCCTCATTCAAACGGGGAGTTAGGGCTTGTTTGAGAGTGATGCTGGGAGACCTAAAATCCCAAAATCACTTAAGGAGGTGTGAGCTTCTCCATACCACCACTTAAAATCACTTAAAGTGATTATATAAAAAAATAATTCTCCATATAAGTGATTATTGTCCTAGCGTCACTCTCAAATAAACCCCCGGTAAAAACCACTCTTAGAGAACATCTTCATGCATGCCCCAGATCGATTGCTCAGTAATGCATCGTGTGCTACTACTAGGTTTGGTCTCCAGGAAAAGACCAAAAAGCGAAATATTCAAAACCCCCATGACATTACATGCCTCCAGATTACTTTTATGTAGAAGAAAAAAAAAATTCAATGTTTGTCAATCCGTACAAAAGGCACAAGGCACGTTTAACAGAAGTTTTAACAAACGCCTTCGACCTGAACGCACCCCATCAACCACTCTACCAAAATTCTGTCAATCTAGAAATTCTACATGTTACACAGTAAGACCTTGTGCAGCAGCAGCCGCAGGTGACTTGGGCTTAGGCTTTTCCACCACAATGGCTTGAGTGGTCAACACCATTCCAGCAACCGAAGCTGCATTCTGTAAAGCACATCTTGTTACCTTTGCTGGGTCAATAACACCGGCTTCCACCAAGTTCTCGTACTTGTCTGTCATTGCGTTGTAACCAACCTCCCATTCACTATCCTTTATTTTCTCCACAACCACTTCACCTTCAATTCCAGCATTTTGAGCTATTAATGCTGCTGGTGATACCAGTGCCTGCATGTAAATAGATTTGATTTTTCAGAATGAATAGGACAGTTGTTGAGAGAATTAGCATAGAATATGGAACTTCTTCCTTCAAGAACAGTAGTAGCAATTCCAAATAACCAGGTAGAACGAAATAGGGAATGATTGTTACCTTCTGCACAATGTCGGCACCTAGCTGCTCATCTGCATCTACAAGTTTTTGCTTGAGTGCAGGGACATATGTTGACAGATGCACCAAGGCGGCACCACCACCAGGCACAATACCTTCCTCTATGGCAGCAAAAGTGGCATTCTTGGCATCCTCAATACGAAGCTTACGGTCCTCAAGTTCGGTCTCTGTAGCAGCTCCCACCTTTATAACAGCAACTCCACCTGATAATTTAGCAATCCGCTCAGCCAATTTTTCTGAGTCATAAACGGAATCTGTCTCAGATAACTCCTTCTTCAGCTGTGCAATCCTAGCTTGCAACTCATCTTTTGATGCTGCATCAGCAATTATGGTAGTGGAGTCCTTTGAGATTGTCACCTTTCGGGCCAAACCAAGCTGCTCAACTGAGGTGTTCTCCACCAGTAGACCCAGATCACTGGCTTGAAACTCAGCTCCTGAATACATACGGAACGAGCTGAATGAGTAATATATCCAAGCAAATTAAGTGTATCTGTTGACACAATTAAAAAAAATATCCAGAATATACTGTAACAAAGTAACCAAGCATTTTGCTCCATTAAATATCCAATCTAAAGAAACAGATACAAGAAAACTCCTTGCACTATTGATATCAAACTTCACTTGTGTTGCTGAGATATAATCTGATATACTAAGCCAAATATTTACCTGTTAAAATGGCGATATCTTGGAGGAGAGCCTTTCTCCTTTCACCAAAACCAGGAGCTTTGATGGCAGCAACATTAATTATGCCCCTCAACTTGTTCACAACAAGAGTCGCCAAAGCCTCCCCAGAGACATCCTCAGCAATTATAAGCAGAGGGGCTCTCAACTGAGTGGTCTTCTCCAAAAGGGGAATTATGTCCTTGATAGCTGTAATTTTCTGGTCAGTAATCAAAACTCTTGCATTCTCAAATTCAACAATCAATTTCTCAGGGTTTGTAACGAATTGAGGGGAGATATATCCTCTGTCAATCTGCAACCCAATGACAAAAATCATCAAGAGACGATAATCATATAATATACAGAAAGGAAAATAATGAAATGCAACTAAGACCATAAAGAAACACACCTCCATTCCTTCTTCCACTTCGACGGTTGTCTCAAATGAGGATGATGACTCAATGGATAGGACACCGTCAGGTCCCACCTTGTCAATAGCATCAGCAATCATTGTCCCAATATACTCATCGTTCCCAGCAGAAATAGTAGCAACAGCTGTAAGCAAAACAATGATCAACAAAGGACGTGGGGTTTCAGTAAATAATTAAACTTGATGAAATACCCTAACACTCGTTACAGCACAGTACCTTTAACATCATCACGACCCTTAACAGGCCTAGACTTATTCTCTAGCTCCTCTATCAGACCATGTACAGTTTTATCAATCCCCTTCTTTATTGAAACAGGATTTGCACCAGAGGTGACACTCAAAAGTCCGAGCTTGATTATCTCCCGAGCAAGAATTGATGCTGTTGTTGTTCCATCACCAGCTGAGTCGTTCGTTTTGCTAGCAACCTAAATCCCACAATTGAAACAAGAGAGCATGGTAAAATAACCCAAAAAATTAGAACTGCCTAACTTGGGATGGTACTACTTTGAAAAATACTATAAACATAAAGGTCCAACCTCCCTAATGAGAGCTGCACCAGCATTTTCCATAGCATCGGGAAGCTCAATAGCTCTAGCAATTGTTACTCCGTCATTCACCACTTTGGGACTTCCATATTCGTCCAAGACAACATTCCTCCCTACAGACACATCAAAATTAAGAATTGCTCACGTTCAAAGAGCATACCATGAAAAGAAACCTCTAATACTAGAAAATGTTTGAAACAGGTTAAGGAGACACTCTTTTTGTCACAAACGCACAACAATGAAATATCCAAGATAGCACCAATGCAACAAGGAAAAGAAAGAAGATACCCCTAGGGCCAAGAGTAAGGCCAACTGCATCAGCAAGCTTATCAATTCCGGCCTGTAGCGCACGCCTTGAGTTCTGGTCAAAAGCTATATCTTTTGCAGCGGCCTTCACAACAAATCGGCCCCTTGATTGCTTGTAATTCACCCTATTATTTTGCTGCTGATTCACCCTCCTTCTCAAACTCTGGCAACGCCATTAATTCACACCAAAGAATGAATTTTTAATATTGACCAAAACAAAGAAAACCCAAAAAGATCAAGGCAAATAAACCTCAGATGCTGTTAATATGACCAAACTACACATAAACATCCTAGATTATTAAATCTGCATATTTCTTCAGTCCCAACAAGAACCAATTACCAACCACAGCTACCAAGTAATTCAAGCTAAAGGGCTTAAACATATGCTTGGTTCACAAGAAATGAGAGACCAGATGAAACTAAAAACACACAAATTCATTCACCGTCCTCCACAAGCTCCGCTAACACCATTAATTCATACAAATATGGAACTAAGAAGATTGAGCCAAACAAAACCCAAAAAGCTTAAAGCAATTAAACCTCAAATAATGTCAATACGCGACCCAAAAACACAAGCACAATGACCAGATAATTAAGGGCAGGTAGGTGCAAGCAAAGCTACGAAGAAATTCAAGCCACAGAGGTCAATGTTTGGTTTAGAGGAAATGAGACCAAACGAAACCCAATACCCACAAATTCATTCACTTTCGTAATAGCAGACAATTCAAGACGCCAGTACCTGACTGGGCGAGCAGAGAATGGCAGCTGAAGTAAGAGCGTTGGCCGACGCCATTTTCAGAGCTTCAAGGTCGTGGCTTTGTTAGAGAGTAGAAATGTAAGTGTGCGTGTGGATAAGAGAGGCTCACAGTTTTGTTAGGGTTTTTGCCCGTTTTGGGTTTTATTGTTATGGGAAAGGAGAGAGAACCGACGACGACGTTCCAGAACCGTCTTCTACTTCCAGAAAAACCCTTTGAGGCCTCTTTCGCTTTTAGGCCCAATACTAGCATGCGACATGATAATATCTCTCTGCATATTGGGCCTTAAATAGTTGGGCCCATCTTCTGGTTTGACAGAAACGGGCTTTGGACAATTCAATCTCAGCTTGATTTGTTTCTCTCTCACTCTCAGCGTGCCAGTGGAAACTCGAGATCCCTCCAGGAAGGAAGTTGATCTATTCTGATTTTCTCTCTGTATTTTAGGTTATTTTCTAACTCTATTGCTCTGTTGGATGATTTGGCTATGTGCATGTTAGGTTTTTCAGAATTGAGATTATCAAGGTTTCTCTGTTTTCATTATTTGGGGGAAAATTGGTCTAGGCTGTAGGAAGTTGTTGACTTGGGAGTTGAAAGATGTGATTTTTCATATATATTTTTTTTACTGTTTTTGTCATCGTATATTTTCTCGTTGGTATTAAAAAACTTGTTTCCTTTTTCTTTTTGTTAATTCAAATGCTTGGGGGATTAGCCTCTCTTGTCTAAACACAGCAATGGAAGTTCGTCAGTTTACTGAGTTTTGTATGAAAAAGATTAATTATTGTTCTTAATTATTTTGGAAAATGCATATCTGTTTTTTTGTTTCCCTGCATTCATGTTCCTCTTCCTGAATAAGGGTAGCATTTCTTTGCTTTTCAGGCGAGGCCCTGCAGAGGTTGTCCGAAGAAGAAGACTGCTGGCCACTCTCGCAAGCCTTTGTTTTTTTGCTTGAAAAGATTTTGAGAAAACAAACTGTCTTGTCTCTTGTTTTTCAATTGAGGCTAATTCCAAACGATTGCTAATGCTAAATGAATGCCAACTGTCAAGTATGGTTTTCTCAGTTCTTTCTTTATCCTTTTCTCCCATTGTTGATCTGTTATATTTGTGTTCTTATTGTAATCATTCACATCCTAAAGGCTTATGCCTCTTGGTCACAAAACTTACGCCTTGCCTTTGGAGACATGAATTATTACCAGTGTTTTATAAGGAAAAGTCGTTCCTGAGTTTTGCAGCAATCAGATAATAGGCGAATTTTGTAAAAACTCCGTTCTTATTGATAGACAGTACGAAAACGTGTAGATATTCATTTAACCTAACTGAGATTGTCATTTCATTCCACATAATTTTGCTTTTATTTACTGAATTTATTTGCTACTTCCCACCACTGTCTGTTGGGGCTTTGTGTGGACTACGCATTCCTATTATGGTTTCTAATTGTAGATTGTATGGCATTTACATTTGTGTGTGGATCTGGATGTTATTCTGTCCCTGTTGTACACTTTCTAAAATGCAGCCTTCATATGCACCTGCTATAATGACATTGCATAGTGTTTCCAGAAATACTGTGACCCTTTTTCTCTTGTTACTCAACTACTTACGTTTATTTTTTTTTTGGAAGTAAAACTAATTTTGGTCCCTGATTTTTTTTTTTTTTTACTGTTCAAGGTCAAAAGAAATTAAGAAACCCATATGAGAAGGGAGAAAACAACAGATTTGGAGTTTGAAGCAAGGAGAGAGAAGAAAAAGCTCAAGCAGAAAAGGAAGAAGGATGAACCTGATAGAAATTCCTCTTTGATTGAAGTCTCTGAGGAAAAAATGCATATGCTAGTTCAGGTGCAGAAGTTTGACAAGAATGGTGGAATTAATGAGAAAAGTGGAGAAGGGGCCAACAAGAAAAAGAAAAGGAAGAGGGGAATGGAGGAGGCTGATAGTGAACTAAAATCAAACCTGACTAATGATCAGGAGCCCGAAGATGATTGCGAGAAATCCAATGGGAAAATCACGGAAGAAGTTAACTTTGCAGATAATGAAAAGAAGAGAAAGAAATTCTTTGAGGATGACAAAATGGGTGAGGCAGCTAAGAGATTTCAATGCTCCGAAGACAGTGACATTGACAACAATGGAGAAGGGGATAAAAAGAAAATGAAGAAGAAAGAGAAGAGAGAAAAGGTAGATGGTGAAGGGGTACAGAAGATCATAACTGATGGAAAGGAGGCTGGAGTAGAAAGTGAGCACTCAGATGGGAAAATTATGGAGAAGGGTGGAATCATGAAGAAAGAGAAAAGAAACCATAAAAAGAAGTCAGGAAGTCAAATGCGGGAAACTGTGGTTGAGAAACTGGGCACAGAAAACAGTAGAATTGAAGGAAATAATTTCTTAGAGAATGACGGTAATGTACAGACAACTGGAGATGAGACAAGGAGCGGTAACATAGAGGTTGTGTATGTAGAAGACAGTAATAAAAGGAAGAAGAGGGCCAAGTCAAAGAAACATGTTAATGTAGGGGACTGCAACGAAGATGAAAAGGAAATAGCCAAGTCAGATAAAGGAAGTCTAAAAACGCCAAAAAATGTTAGGGCTCCCAATCTTTCTGAAAATTCTACACCTAGAAAACCATCAAAAAGAGTGAGTTTTTCTGATGATGTGCAGGTTGTGTATGTAGAAGACAGTAATAAAAGGAAGAAGAGGGCCAAGTCAAAGAAACATGTTAATGTAGGGGACTGCAATGAAGATGAAAAGGAAATAGCCAAGTCAGATAAAGGAAGTCTAAAAGCCCAAAAAAATGTTAGGGCTCCAAATCTTTCTGAAAAATCTACACCTAGAAAACCATCAAAAAGAGTAAGTTTTTCTGATGTTGTGCAGGTCTTTCCCCAATGTGATGCCCCAAAAGATGCAGAAAAGGGCTTAGTACAAGGTAAGCGGTTTTCAGAAGAAGAAGACAAGCTTGTAAAAGAAGCTGTTTTAACATACATAGAGGAACATCGCTTAGGTGATGAAGGCATCGACAAGGTACTCAATTGTAGATCCAATCCCCAAGTCAAAAATTGTTGGAAGGATATTGGGGCAGCCTTACCCTGGAGGCCTTCTAAGAGCATATATTATCGAGCTCATATTTTATTTGAACGAGGCAAGGAACGTAATTGGACCCCCGAAGAGTATGAAGAAGTAAGACGTGCCGCCATGGAATCTAAGGATAAAGGTGAAGCCAAACCCAATTGGAGAAAGGTGGGTAATGAACTGGGCAAACATAGAATTCATGTCAAGGATGCATGGCGTAGAATCAAACTGCCAAACATGAAGAAAGGACATTGGTCCCAAGAGGAGTACAAGACTTTATTTGATTTAGTGAATAAGGATCTGCAGATGAGGGCGTTGGAAGAAAAGAAATCCAAGCATGGCATGCTGCGAGATAATATCAAGTGGGAGTCAATTAGTGAGACTTTAGGCACCAGAACCAATCCCGCTTGCTGCCAGAAGTGGTATTACCAATTAACGTCACCTTTGGTAGCTGAAGGTGTGTGGGCTGATGCTGATGACTATCGCCTACTTTATGCTCTTGATAGCTTGGATGCTTGTTGCATGGAAGACGTTGATTGGGATAATGTTCTTGAGCACAGGTCTGGAGATGTATGTCGTAAGCGATGGAATCAAATGGTCAAACACATTGGTCAGTATGGGAATAAGTCCTTTGCTGAAAAAGTTGAAATTTTGTCGAAACGTTATTGTGCTGATGCACTTGAAGCAAGAGAAGTCTTCGATAGTAAGCCTGCAGTTGACTCAGGTTTATTTGGCATCAAAGTAGCGGATGTACTTGAAACAAGGGAGGAGGCTCTATGCTAGTAGCAAACCTGTAGATGAGTGATGAGGTTTCTTTGGTATCAAGCTGGCTGTCTTTTCTTGTTTTGATTTGATTTTTCCTTTTTACGTTTTTATGAAAGATGAAAGGTTAGTGTTGAAGAACAGATCTTCTGTTTTTTACTTTTCTCCCAGCCGTCGGTTCTTTCTTCTCTCTCCATCTCTGTCTTCCTTGGCTTCTTTTCTTCTTTTTTTCTTCTCTCCATCTTTTTCTTCTTCCTCCCTATACACCAAGCCGCAAAGCCCACAGCCGCCTGTCTGTCTCATCCTCTGCCATCGATGCTCGCCGAAACCACACCGCACTGCACCGATTTCTAGGTGTGCCGATTGAAGTCGGTCTCTCATCTTGTCAGCGCCGTGGCGGTCCACCTCTGGAAAAGCAATGCGGAAGACATCTAGTACGGTGGTTGGCAACTCCCCACCGTGCCCAGCCGTCAATAACCGAATGAGGGAAAAAAACGTATCTACATCCGCTTCCATTCATGCCAACGAACAAAGTCAGTTTCATTAAATAATTGTGAAATCCCACACCACTTGTAATTATTCAAGTTTGTCTCAAATAAAAGATATATGTTCATGGCACATGAATTCTGTGAGGCCGCAGGAGCGGGAGAGATAGGCCTTCAAAAGAAATTGAACACTATGTCTTTGTATATAGAGATTCTCATATACAAAATTACACTATCAACTACAAAAAATTGAAAATGGAAATGAGAATAAATTCACAATATATATTTTTTTGTTATTGCCATAATAAGTTTTCATCTCTTGTAATAAGCTTAGTAGTGACATTCTCAAAAAATTCATTATATGAAAATAGACTATTAAACGTTGTACAATTCAAATATAATGTAGCAACCCCCAAAAATAGCACGTTATCTTTTATACCATAACTGTGATGTTCAAGTTTACAAAATTGCAACATTAAGCCCATCTCACAATCTATGCTAGAAAGGTCGCGACAATCTATGCTAGAAAGGTCATGAGTACATTTCACGTTAGCATAAAGAGTTTCACTCTTGTTTTTTACTTGTATAAACCCCCTACCATACAATGATCCATCAGCAACTTTAGAACTTGATTTGGTGAGCAATTCATAAGCTTTATTTTGAAATGTCATGGCGTTGTCACTAAATTGGGTATTTGTTCCACAAATTCCGTTAGTTGTGTCAATTTTACCGAAACTTTTTGCATGTGAGTATTTTACAAGGCAACCTACCATCTAAATTATAGTTTCCATCATTTATTGCCCCAAAAAAAAAAAAAAAAATCAAACTTTAAACAAAAAATAATCCTGAAAGTTATTGATGAAACTAGAAACAAGAAAGGTTCCACATTTGGGCATCATTTGTTAAGATTTCAGAGGGACAGACCCTTGGCCCACTACTAGCAACATCGATGTTATCCCCAACTTAACCACCTGTGTAGCAGGTGTGAGTTTTATACAAAAGACCTCGATGTTATTAGGAGTGGAACCATTTATTATATGAGACTTTCTATTTTGTTAAGTTTCCGATGTGGGACTCGTGTATTCTTCAACACTCCTCCTCACGTGGGACTACTTTTTAGTGAGCCACACGTGCAACCAATTCTACATCGGTCATTTTTTTTTTTAAAAAAATTTATTTTTAATTTTATAAATTTTCTAATTTGGGGGTTTTTTTTGTTTGATTTGAGTTTCATCGAGGCCAGTCAACCGACTGGGCTCTTATACCATGTTAAGATTTCATAGGGATGGACTCTTGGCCAACCACTAACAACATTGATATTGTCCCCAACTTAACCACCTGTTTAGCAGGTGTGGGGTTTTATACAAAAGGCCTCGATATTATTAGGAGTGGAACCATTTATTATATGAGACTTTATATTTTATTAAGTTTCCGATATGGGACCCGTGTATTATTCAACATCATTCACAACCTACTTTTAATAAACACAAATGTCATTCCCTACTTTGGTCGCACATATTCTGGGTAACCAAGCAAACCCATTAATCTGATAAACCAAATCATCTTATTTTTCTAAGAAGACATTAAAGGAGCGACGCAGAACAAATGTTTCACCTTGGATCATTCTCAAATCAAGTTGTGTGGCCGATGGGGACAGAAAGCAACGAGTTTCGAAGTATTATAGTTATTGGAATTTTTAGGTTGAAATGGAAAGAAAAAATAGAGAGAGAGAGAGAGAGAGAGAGAGAGAGAGAGGAGAATAATTAGTGTTTATTTACGAAATGAGAATTGATAAAAATACTTGTATGTATATGGAGTAGATATTATTGAGGGAACAGTGAAAGGGAATATGAGGACTGATGACGACGTTGCAAAGGGCCAAATTGGTAAGTGACGGACGTCACGAAGCTTTGTTCAGTGTTTCTGTCGCTATGTTCAGCCCACAAAACTAGGGGTGGTTACAGTTCGGTAACCGCGAATTTTTATTC
Organism: Prunus mume; assembly: GCF_000346735.1. The sequence goes on along the minus strand of NC_024126.1, from coordinate 6,863,548 downwards.
AAACTGCAAACCGACCAACTATTTGCAGTTTGTTGATTTTGAAACCGCAAACCGACCGCATTTTGCGGTTTACCGCAATGGTAAACCGCAAAATGCTGTCTGTTACAGTGAATTAGCAGTTTAAAACCTCAAATTCTAAAGCATTCACAAAAATATAAATTCACAACCTAAATAAATAAATATACAATCTCAATTTCTCAAGCATATATAAATTCACAATCTCCTCAACTTCTCAAGTATTCACAACCTAAGAAAATTAAAGTTACAATTCCAAGCATTCCAATTAAAGTTAAACTTCTCAAGCATTCCAATTCCAAATCCTTTAAAGTTACAAACTAAAAGGAAAATGCAAAGCAAAATAAATTAAAGTTACAACCAAAAAGAAAAATCCAATTCAAAGTTAATTAAAGTTACAAACTAAAAGGAAAATGCAATACACTAATGTTATAAACTAAAGTTACAAACTCAAGTGTTGGTGGTGAGTGGATTTGAAAAACCCCGTTGTATTGTTTGAGTACCAATGTTATCTACAAATAAAACAACATAGTTTAGTATATTTTATTATAAGAAGATACATAAATAACATTAGCATAAATAAACTAATTACTTACAAGTTGTCATATGTTTCATTTCCTTGCGGTAACTGCAAGTTTTGAAAATCAAATACCGCAACCGCAACCGCAAATGCGGTTCAGTTCTTAATACTGCAAATGCGGTTCGGTTTACAGCTATTGCGGTTTCATTGCGATAAATTGTCGGTTGGTTTTTGCGTTTTTTCGATTTTTCGGTTTAAAATACCACCCCTACATAAAACGCAGACTGACAGTGAAAGCTCTTTAAACCATAAAACTTTGGACTTTTTTTATTTTTCTTTGTTGATTAATCAACCACCATGAGATTTGAACACCTCAAACGAAATGGATTACTACTATAGGAAATGATGAACAATTATTTACACTAACATCCCTTAAGGGTTTTGGTGTTTTCAGAAAATCTCATGATGTTTCAAAACTTTCATGAATATGCCCTAAGGTTTCAAATTGTTTTCACAAAACACATTTTTATTGATTGTTCGTCCAAAAAATGATGATTTTATAAAAGAAAACTTATGCAAATGACAAAATTAATGTCAATGAATGTATTTGCAATCAAAGTCTAAAATATAGATTACATCGGAAATATCGGCAGTCCAAAAACACAAAATTTTTTATGGAAATATCAGAATATTATCGATATCAATAAAAATTGAATAAAAACCACATAAATTGTAAGAAAAACTTGAAATTTTTTATTGAAACTTTGGAGAATGTTTATTCAATCAATTATCTATTAGTTTATCATAAAAAATTAGAAGGAAATGTATTGCACGATAGGCTAACTGATTTAAGTTGATTATATAGCGAGCTAACAAACACTGTGAGTGTAGAAAATATATAGTAATTAATGAAAGAAGATTAAACACACCATAATCATTTATATATAATGATTTACTACAATATTTTACACTTTATACATTGCATGGTAAGATACATGAGTGATTTAGTACCACACAGAGTTCTTATGAGGTTCAAAATTTTCACTATCTTCATCATCTCTGTGTGTAGAGTAAGTGTATTGTGAAGAATAGTCATCAAATGATAAATCCCCAGAATAGTTTTGCATGTAATTGTTCAAAACAAAACAATATAAATATACATATTTTAGCATATTATCACAAAAACATAAGCAACATGGTGGTTAAGGCGTTGAAGAAGTGAAATGGCAAAGATTTGAATCCCCTTTGTGTGTGTGCTTTGTTTTTTTTTTTCTTTCCTTTTTTCCATTACATCGATATTTTCGATATTATAGCGATATTTTAACAAAGTATTGCTGAAGTGTGAGCGAAATTATTGACATCGATGTTTTTCGATATTATTGATATTTATACGATATGTGTATGGATACGTTCCGAAATATCCGTGATCTGAAAAAACGATAATATCCTCGATATTTCGTCGAAATTATCGATGTTTTAGACTATGTTTGCAATTTAATCTCAAAGACTAACTTTGTCATTTGGATAAATTATTTATATAAAATCATCAATCTTTAGACAAAATTAAACATCGTGGGATGTTCGTGTAATTTTTGAAACCTCATGGTTTTTTAAAAAACTCCGAAAACCTCAAAGAGTGTTAGTGTAAATAACTCAATGATGAATCATCCCATTTAATATTAATTAGATTAGTTCAGAGGCTGTATTTTATTTCAAAAAAGTTATAGGGTTTATGGATTTTAATTGATTTCCATGGTACGGGGCTTGTATAGTAATGGGCTTGTAGCTTTTGTATGAATTGCACATGCGGTCATGTGTTCGAATCCTCGGTTGGAGTATGTAGAACTAGGATTGTGACAAGTGTCACCTATCGACTGATGTTATGGAATTAGTTACTAAGCTATTATAATCAGTTAGAGCCTTATAAAGTTGAACAAGCTATAAAGGTTAATTTTCTGTAATTGTATAGTTATCTGAGAAATAATACAGAAAAGTTCATCTTCTTCTTAATTCTCTCTCTATTTCTCTTTCGTTAACATCCCCCTCCCCCAATATCGTTTGTGTCAAAATAATTTCTTTTATGAATTGTTAATTGTAATGGTGTTTGTTGCACTTTTATCATATATTTTATTGTATTGTTAAGTTAATCTCGATTGTGTATGTTCTAGTTAAGTGGGTCGAAGAAAATATGGAAAATAGCTCCATATATCCCTTTTTCAAAACACCAATATCCTTAAAGTAGAGGTGAAGCAATTTCTTCCCACGTATGTCCTAGAATTTATCGATACAACCAAAATTTTCCCAACATTGTAAAAAAGATTTGAATTCCACTGGTTGTGTTCCAAAATAGAAAGATATAAGAGGAACTAAAAGCATGCAAAGATGACACACACAACTAGTATTGACATGTTTATTAATTCGTAATCATAATTAAAATAAGGAGTTGGTTTCTATTCTCATTACGGATTACTCATGCGTTTATTTCACATAAAAGAATAAAATTGCAAGTGGGATTCACACAAAATCAGGAATTCAATTCTCAATTTTGTGCCATGTTTACTTAGAAGGGATGAAGGAAGTCAAGAATAAGGAAACTGAAGCATTTGGGAATAAGGAATTGGAATTAGATCAACTACTCCCCCTAATCACATTATGCTATGCGTTATAACTTTTCCACATGATATATCATAATTGGTATAAGACAGCAAAACGAGTGTTATTCACGTTTCACACGAGTTTTTCTGGTGTGGAGCGGATGCCCATCAAGCCAAGCTATAACCCAATAGACTCATGGGCCGTGGGCTGAATCACGACCAACTTTGATTTGACCTTGACCAGCCATCAGTCCAAACAATCCCAGCTGACATGGCAGAATAGCGCACTTGTCACGTCTAAAGTCGAAAACAAACAACTGCTCTCTCTCTCTCTCTCTCTCTCTCTCTCTCCCTTTGCCTTCGCCAACTCTTTCTCCCCGCCATTTCTTTGCTCCGAAAAACAAGCAAAGGCTCCAAAACGCCTCACGCTCTCTGTTTCTCATGGCCTCACACCATCCCCGCCCACGCCTTTCACTTTCTTCTACCACATTCCCAATCCCTTTCTCCACATGCAGTACCACCGCGTCGTCTCTTTCAAACGATCGTAATCTGAAATCGAATCGATATATACATTTCGTATATCAATTCAATCGTCTTCTTCGTTCGGAGGCTGGGCACGGCGGTCGATATGATCAGTAGAGACAGAGAGCAACTCAAAGATCTCTCTGTTAGGGTTTTCTCTGTTCTCCTTTTCTTCAGCTTCTTCAGCTTACCTCTGCCCCGAATTGCGGGACAGGACACGGCAAGCTATGATCTTGCCACCGAGCTCGTCTTGAGCCGCTATTCCAATCTCACCCCTGTTTTCAAAGACGAACTTCAGAGTAAATTTAGCTTCTGCATCGTCGACATGTCAGTTTACTTCTCTCTCTATCTCCCTCTTTCTTTAAAAAAAAAAATTATTTTTGATTTGGTAGAGTGAAAATGTGTGTATTTTGTGTTTACTACAGAGACGAGGACTGGGATGGGGCTTTCAATTTCTCAAAAGACTCAAGGTTCATTTCCAACTGCGCTAAGAAAATGGCAGGTACGTGTCACCATTGTCTCAAAAATTATTATGTTGGAAGAGGCCCAAAATTCGAATGTCATCTCCCTCATTGATGAAAGAGAAAAGAAAAAGAAAAAGGCTCGTACTTTTTTTGCGTCATTCTTACACTTATAGGAAACAGTAACTTGGTAACAAAAATTATTAATGAACAAGGTTCACATTATAGACCCTCCTGGTGATAATGAATAACCAATTCATTTAGTTTCATTTTTCATGATATTTTAAGGTGGATCAATTGGAGAGGTTTTGGGCCGATTGTGCACAGCTGCAGAAATCAATCTGTATTCTGAAGGTTTATTGCAATCCGGGAAAACCAGTTACTTGAAACCGAACAAGAACTGCAATCTGTCATCGTGGGTTTCTGGATGTGAGCCTGGGTGGGCGTGTGGTTCTTCTGAGAAAGTTGACCCGAAAAATCGATCCTATGTGCCTGTCAGAAGTAATGACTGTGCACCTTGTTGTGAGGGTTTCTTCTGCCCTCATGGCCTTACTTGCATGCTCCGTAAGTACTTCAAACCTGTGTGTTTTTAGGATAACTAGTGTTTCATACTTTTTTTTTGTGATTCTTGATTTCTTGTTGCTTCTTATGTAACATCTACCTAGCTTCCATTGACTTGTATCCATATTAATTGCCTAAAATGACAACGGATTCATCTGGTTTATCTTATTTGTTACTAATCTTTGTCAGATCTCCGATTTCAGTTATCTGTGCATGAGTATTACTGTCATTTCGCGTACATTTCAATAAATCATGGAGACCCAAGCAGTGAAATGAATGCGAAATGATCCTAATACCTCTACATGTGACTCACATGTGGATGCCCCGTTATACCAATTGACAGAAATTGGAGACTTGATTAAGATTGGTAACGGATATATACCGCAAGGGTAGTCTTATCAAAATTAAAACCACATGACTTACCTTGACTGACTTTTGTGTCATCTTGGTCATCTATAAAAACTTTTGATCATCAATATGCATTCCATCTGTAAGATCTCATTTCCCAACATGTAAGATGGCATCTGGCATGAGGAGCCAATTTTAAAAGGAGTAATTAGTTTCTGGTTAAAAACTGAACATTTGCGAGACTCCAGTCTTTCATAGGATGGTCATTACGTGTTGCTTGATTCTTTCTTTTCGAAGAAGCCATAATGTTTTAATAAAATGAATTCTATATCTTGATTTTTTGTGGTTATTTTTTTCTCATAATGTGGCGTATTGCTATTTGGTCATTTATAAGTCTTTACCAGTATTGCATATTATAGACAATATAGAAAAAAGCATCCGATATCCGTCGTTGGAACAGTTGAGTGTGCCTGACTTCATTTTCTTTGTTACCTTTTCTCATCTTATCTATGAAGCTTGCCCGAAAGGTGCTTACTGCCCATTTGCAAAACTCAATAATGAAACTGGTACATGCGAGCCGTAAGTTCATAATCTTTTCTTAACTTTTGCATTTTTCCTTTTAAATTCTTTCATCTCCATTTTTCCTTATGGTTAGCATACATTAATATTTATCAGCAGAAATATTCTACAGATACAGTTATCAGCTACCTCCTGGGAAGCAAAACCATACTTGTGGAGGAGCAGATAAGTGGGCTGATTTCTCGAGTAGTAAAGAGGTATTCTGTTCGGGTGGATCATATTGTCCGTCTACCATCCAAAAAATTCCTTGCAGTAGTGGGTATTGATAATTATCCCAGAGCTTTTAGCACTTGTCCTTACATTTTGCAAATAGTGACCTTATTTCTTCATTGCTTCATGTTTTTACACTTCTTGTCAAAACCTGGGTTTCTTATTTTCGGGTAATGTTCTCTTACTTTCCAGACGGTGAATCTAGATCATTGATTAGATTCATAATATGGCTACATAAATCTGGCAAGAGAACATTACCCTCTTAATAATCATTATCATTTGATGAAATGCATGATGGTCATCTGATTCCTTATTTTCTTCTTTTAGTTTTTTTCTTATAAATTTGTTGAACAACAGAGAAAAATCATCTCAGCAGTTCACTTTTTGTATACTTATGCCACAGTTTTTGCCCATTGCAGACATTATTGCAGGCAGGGTTCCACATCTCAGGAACGTAAGTTTCTCTTTCCACCCATGTAGTAGAATAATGGATACCTGAATCTCATTTTGTTTCACTAGTTAAAAAAACGAAGTCAGGGGATGTTAATTATGAGAACAGCAACCTGAAACTTAGTCCCTAAATTTGATCGTAGTTGTAGAATAACAGCCAATTAGTCCATCGGGAAGTCCAACAAGTCAATAATGGTATAGTCGGTGCGTCGTGTTCATCCATGAAAGAAGACATAATTGCTAACCCTAACATTGGAAATTCAATTATTAGAAGTTCGTAGGCTATATATATACAAATTTAATATCTATTTTGAAACTCCTGTCAGAGCAATTTTTTCTCTCTATTCTCATGTATCAAGATCTTTATGAAAATTATGTCCATGGTTTCATAAGCTTCTTGCCAATGGCTTAGTGTTTGCTACATATTTTAAGTGTTGGCGGAAATCTGCATATCTGGTTATTTCTGTAATTCTAGGGGTTAGTACTGACAGAACACCTTGTCAATGTGAGCATAAAACTCAGATACAATACTAGGTGAAGTGAACCAGAAGTATGCATGGTATTTGTATTAATCAAGAGGCAGAGGGTCATGATTGTGTCAGGTGATGAAGCAGCAATGTTTCTTCCATTGGCAGTGTCAAAAGTTTTCCAACTGTGATGCTCCTTATAACACATCTGGTCGTATAATCAGCTAACATGGTTAAGAGTAGTTACGTCAGATGAGTGAATTTGGGGTACAGTTTTTATTTGGTGCTAAGAAACCAAAGTTATTAATAAAAGAGAAAGAGTACAAATCAGAGGACAAAACATCTACAGAAAACAGAGCTCAAAATGTAAAAAATCCTAGGGATGAAGATATTAGAAGTGCTTTGTTAAGTATAATTTATAAATATATTTGGAAACTCTTAAGGGCACTGGTATGGAAAATTTACAAAAGGTGTTTCCAGTGGGGGTGCTAGTTCAAACTGTTGATTATGGCATGGTGGTTATCGTAGACATAATCCTCAAATAATTAATTCATCCAAACTGTAACCAGAGGAACCAAGACAGTGCATGTCTAAAAGAGGTTCAACTCTTAGGGGTATTGGTTGTACCAAAGAGTACAAGAACCAAGGATTGCACTGGTATGAGAAGACACCAAAGAGAACATGTGAGGATTTGAGTGCAACATTGTAAGGGGAACGAGAGAATCCTAATAATTTCTTGGTTCCTAGTGGACTTCAAACTCCTCTCACGTGGAAGAAGGAAAGTTTACCCAACCACGTTGCATATCTCTCTGTCTTTGCTTGTTACTTGGATATTTTGCTGTTTATTTTGCATGCTTTTGTGGGTCTCCTGACAATAAGCATGGTAACCTTGAATTTGCTTGTGGCATGATATTTGTTTTTAGGTTAATAATATTGCTTCAATTATTGTTTTGTTTGATGTCAGATAATGTTACTGTTATCTACAATAGTATATGTTTAAGAATGCATCTATTCGTTTTGAGTTTGGAGTCTAATTACTTTATCTTTGCTTTTGATTCTGGTGAGTCTATGATAATGACCCTTGTTGAACTTGCAGAGTGTTTCCGGATGGCGACTTGTAAGTCACAATCAGAAAATCAAAATATTACTGCATACGGTATCCTGCTTTTTGTGAGTGGTCTTACTTCATTCTTTAAAATTTAAATAGTGAATAATGTAAGCTTCCAGGACCACGATTATGATCGTGGTTCATTTAAATTTATAGAATGAACTATTCATGGAGTACTTTAGTGCCCTTCTAGTTGCCTTGGAAAAATGTGGGATTATTTTTATGTGTCAATGACTATATTTATCAAAGGCTTAACAGCACATCACATATATTTTCCAGTGTTTTTGAAAAGCAATTTATATAAAAGAAAAGAAAATACTGTCCATGCTGTGCTTTTTGAACTAATTTCATATGCAACCATCAGCCATCTGTATTGATGAACCTTCACTTGTCAATGCAGGCTGGATTAATTTTCATCCTTCTCATTATATATAATTGTTCTGACCAAGTTCTTGCCACCCGAGAGAAAAGACAAGCAAAATCCAGGGAAAAAGCAGTTCAAAGTGTAAGAGAAACTGCACAAGCACGTGAAAAATGGAAATCTGCAAAAGACATTGCTAAGAAGCATGCAGTTGGACTGTCATCACAGTTTTCACGTACATTTTCTCGCCGAAAATCTACCAGGCATTCGGACCAGCTGAAAGGACTGGGACAAGCTAAACCTGGAACAGATGCTGCCTTGCCACCTATGCCACCCAATGAGCAATCAGCTGGAACATCTAAAGGAAAGAATAAAGACAAAAGCAGCCTCACACAAATGATACATGCAATTGAGGAAGATCCAAATAGTCATGAAGGTTTCAATCTAGAGATAGGAGATAAAAATATTAAAAAGCAAACAGCAAAAGCACCAAAAGGTAAGCAGTTGCATACTCAGAGTCAAATTTTCAAGTATGCATATGGTCAAATTGAAAAGGAAAAGGCATTACAAGAGCAGAATGCAAACTTAACCTTCTCCGGGGTTATAGAAATGGCTGGTGATACTGAAATCAGTAAGAGGCCTCCCATTGAGGTTGCTTTTAAAGATCTAACCCTCACATTGAAAGGAAAAAACAAACATCTTATGAGGTGCGTGACTGGGAAAATATCACCTGGGAGGGTTTCAGCTGTCATGGGTCCATCTGGAGCTGGAAAAACAACATTTCTTTCTGCTTTGGCTGGAAAAATTAGGGGATGCACCATGAGCGGTATGATACTTGTAAATGGAAAGATGGAATCCATCCACTCATACAAGAAAATCATTGGCTTTGTGCCACAAGATGATATTGTGCATGGAAATTTGACAGTAGAAGAAAATCTCTGGTTCAGCGCAAGATGCAGGTATGCACATTTAGTTCCAAACTTCAGGTATCCGCAGTTTGAGTATTTGTGGTTAGCTTCATTAACATTGTTGGTCCATTCTCTAACAGCTTAAACTTTGGATCCAATGGTTGTATAACATGGTATCACAGTTCTTGTTGAAAGAGGTTCTGGGTTCAAAACTTTAACATTCCAAGTGTACTGCTTCCAAAATGATCCAGCATGTATATGTGTGGGCAAAAATTGGTTTCTGTTTGATTTGCCAATTACTTCATGAAGCCCTAAGATTCACAACTTCAATCTCTGGAAGCAACAATCTTTGCATCCAACAATGTACTCTTAATTCCTCTTTTTAGGTCCATTTGTATTAAGAAAATATTAGAAGTCAAATCATCTTTGAAGTCACACTTGGTGCTCAAGGACTGGAAAAAGAACTTGACATGTATATTTGGGAATCAGCCACTTATAGTTCTTTCTTACACTATTGACCCCTCTTTCCTTTACCTCATCTCTGGAAAATCTGTCTTTGCTGAAATCATTTACTTTTTGGAGTCTGCATTCTTTCATAAAATTTGTCCAACCTGCATCTTTGTTGATTCATTGCTTCGGGACATTTGAAATATGATCACATATGTGTAGAACAGCTTTGTTCATTTGGAGGAGTGTTATACAGTAGAATTTAGGTATGCATAGCCACTTTAAATAGGCAAATTCAAAGACACTGTGATAGGTTTTGGACTGTTCTAATCTTTTCTGTTGTTCCCTTTTTTCCTATTATCTCTTTTTTTACCTCCTTGATCACATTCATTTACTGGTACTGATATTAGTTCTTGTACCATCCTCATCTTCTGCATTTTGGTTATTGTAGACTCTCTGCTGATCTGCCTAAACCAGAAAAGGTCTTAGTCGTTGAAAGAGTTATTGAGTCCTTGGGCCTGCAGGCAGTGCGGGATTCCCTGGTTGGAACGGTGGAGAGGCGAGGAATCTCTGGAGGTCAAAGAAAGCGAGTAAATGTTGGGCTGGAAATGGTCATGGAACCATCACTTCTAATTTTAGATGAACCCACATCAGGTTTGGATAGTTCATCTTCTAATTTGTTGCTGAGAGCTCTTAGACGTGAGGCTCTTGAAGGAGTTAACATTTGCATGGTTGTCCACCAACCTAGGTAATTTAACTTGTAGCAAGTACTAGAAAAGTACCTAAATTGTGGGAAAGGCAAATTAATAGATGGCTTCACTGGAAATGAAGTCAATTTTTTAAAGTAGTTTCTTTTGCTAATTCTACTTTATTGGGTGCTTCAGCTACACATTGTTCAAGATGTTTGATGATTTGATCCTTCTGGCTAAAGGTGGACTTACGGTGTATCATGGATCAGTGAAGAAAGTTGAAGAGTACTTTGCTACCCTTGGGATTACTGTCCCTGAGCGTGTCAACCCTCCAGACTATTTCATTGACATTTTGGAAGGCATAGTAAAACCAAGCACAAGCTCTGGGGTGACCTATAAGCAACTACCTGTTAGATGGATGCTTCACAATGGGTACCCAGTTCCTATGGACATGCTCCAGAGTTCTGATGGAATGGCTGCATCTGCAGGTGAAAATTCAGCTCATGGAGGAAGTACTCCAAATGCTGGATCTGATGGACAGTCCTTTGCTGGAGACTTTTGGCAGGATGTCAAGTGTCATGTTGAGGTGAATAAGGACACTTTACAGCATAAATTCTTGAAGTCAAGCGACTTATCTGAGCGGATTACCCCTGGCGTGTTCCAGCAATATAGATACTTCCTTGGGAGGTGGGTATTCCTTCTCTAACATTTTGGTTTCACAAAAAATTCTTAATTTTCTGGAGATAATCAACCATATGGATATGATGAGTGTTATATCATGTATTGTGTTTTATCATGCAAGAAACGTCAAAACCTTGGGGCATATTCTTCATTTGCCTCTTCTATTGTGTGACCAGAAAGAATGGGTGGGGTTAATTTTTTGCACTGTTGCACATACATGCTTATTATGCTTGTAAAGATCAAGATGTTGAGAAGATATCAATATGTTTATTTGTTAAGGCTTAGACTTAATTATCCAACGTAAGGCATTGCTCACTGTCACACAGTGTGACTGTTACACTCTACACTAAGCAAAGTCTATTGCTCAAAATTTGCAACAGCTGAGTTCCTTTAAGATTGTTACTTTTAAATGATTCAGCCTAATTTGTTTATGACTGGCTTTATAGGGGTGGTAAGCAGCGGTTACGAGAAGCTAGGACCCAAGCTGTAGATTTTCTGATTTTATTGATTGCCGGAGTCTGCTTAGGAACACTTGCCAAAGTGAGCGATGAAACCTTTGGTGCAATTGGTTATACATACACCGTCATAGCAGTTTGTAAGTAGATTTTTTTCCCTTAATTATACTTTGCTTCCTTAAACTGTGATCATATCACTTATGGTCTTGGATGTTTCATGATTCAACTTGGCTCTTTTAGATGTTACTGGAACAATCCCAATTTAGATTAAATTATTGAGTAACATAGAGGAATAGTCCCTGAACTTATCGAACATAAGTCCTTATTTAAAATCTTAGAATGTTTCATGCATTATTGTTTCGTAAATGAGTGGCATTAGTCCTGGGCATTATCCTTCCCTATCATTTTTTATCATATGACATGCATATGAGCACCTTTTAGGCACAATTTTCGCAACTCACCTTTGGCTAGGGAAGGTGGAGGAGAATAGGGGTGCATTGTTGTTGCTCACCAGTTGAACTGCATAACACTTGATATTCACCTCAACAAATACAGAAAAGATCTATGTTGTGATAGATGAAAGGCCAAATGCAGGTGAGTTGCTGAAATTGCCCATGAAAAGATGTTCAGTTGCGCCATGCAGGTCACGTGAGAATAATGGACAGAAATCCTGTTCGGGACTAGTGGTATCCATTTAAAAAAAAAAAAAAATTATACGTGAAATTGTGGGACGTGGGACTCCTACAACTTAAAACCAAAGAAATTCTGGGATTTATATCTCTTAAATAATGTTAGGTGTAAGATTGGAATGAGAGAAACAAAAATACAAATCTGAGAAAATTAAGGCATTTAAGGGATGTGTTTGACTTGGTCAATTGGTCAAAGGACCTAATCCAAAAGAAAAAGAACTGTTACTAAACAATAGTATGTACGAGGGACTTATATCTAGTTTTTGGTTTAAGTTATTAAAAATTGCTTGGAAGGAAGTTAAACTGTGAATTTGAACCGTTGATCAAGTGGATATTTTTTGGGCGTACGATTCTAAATTGACAGTTTGACTGCCAGTCATAAGAATATTACCCTATATTGTGTGGCACATCCTCATGTATTTTGGGAAATTGACGTGGTTGGCAAACATTCATGTCAAATTTCTACGCTCATGTTCGTGTCCTCCAATCATAGCTTTTTCTAAGACGTGATTTACTTCTCACCCGTCCTAATTTGTTTCCATTTCAGCTCTCCTGTGCAAGATTGCAGCTTTGAGAACATTTGGACTGGATAAATTGCACTACTGGAGAGAGAGCTCTTCTGGCATGAGTAGCTTGGCTTACTTTCTGTCGAGGGATACAATTGATCATTTCAATACAATCATTAAGCCTCTAGTGTATCTCTCAATGTTCTATTTCTTCAACAACCCAAGATCATCCGTCATAGATAATTTCATCGTTTTGCTTTGTCTGGTTTACTGCGTGACTGGTATAGCTTATGCCCTGGCTATCTACCTGGCACCTGGTCCAGCCCAACTGGTAAGAATTTTTTCCACATTGAGAAATTATTAGCTTTGTAAAATGAATGTTTTTATGTGTCTGTATGCTTGTTTTCTTCTTCCTTCCAACAAGCCACTTTTGTTGTTGTGCAGTGGTCGGTACTTCTTCCAGTTGTTTTGACTCTAATAGCAAACTATAATGAGAACAAATTTGTTTCAAGAATAGCTGATTTGTGCTACACTAAGTGGGCTTTGGAAGCTTTTGTCATAGCAAATGCTAAAAGGTTTGAAATAACCATTTTTACCGAGATCATTGTGCATCATCATTCTTAATGCGGATGTTATAATGCTTCTTGCTTTTCTTTTTTCGTTTTTCCTTTTTTTCAGGTATTCTGGAGTGTGGTTAATCACACGATGTGGTTCACTTATGAAAACTGGCTATGATCTCAATCATTGGTACCGTAGTTTAATCTTCCTCATCATTACCGGTATAGTTTCTCGATGCATTGCATACTTGTTACTGGTACTCTTCCAAAAGAAGTAACTCAGTCTGATCCTTTCAACCCATTCTCCCTGTACATAAATGGAAAATTCTTTACAAAGATGCTTGCCTCACTACATAACCCTCAGAGTCTCGTGAAGATGCCGGAGATTCACGAGAATGTTGGATACTGTAGAATCAATATATTGGCAATCTGTAGACGAGTAAATGCCGCACTTTCTTTAGGTAGCACTTCCAGTCCGTATAGGTGTAGATAACAGTGGTATTTTATTTATTCAAGGTAGCTCTTCCTCCTAAGGGTTCTGCTTGTTGTTATGCATTTGTTGTACAATCAGTTGTTTCTATATTATTTGTATCCACATGGTTTTGCTTCTGCCAAATTTGTGACAATTTTTTTTTTAGTACAAGCGATAGTCTAAAACTACAGAGGAGGGGGATTTCTCTCTCTCACACACACACAACTATGATGCCGTAGAGATTTGAACGTGAGACCTTTAGTCTGCAAGTCAAGGCCCTTTTCCACTGGTCTGCTGGTCAAGTATGGTGAGAATAATGGGGGGTGTATCCAATTCATACTTATCAAGACTTTTTTTTTAAGTGAGTGACTTTCATAGAGATGACAAATTCTTAAATACTCTCATAGAGTTGATAAAAGTCATTAGTAAATTGGCAAGACTTTTGCTCTTAACAACTAGCCTTAAAAGTATGGAAAAGTCATTCATTTAATAAGCTTTTTAAAAGTCATTAACTTTTTGGATACCACCGAATTTTTAATTACTTTTTAAAAGTCATAACTGAATACCACTGAACTTTTAAATACTTTTTAAAAGTCACAATTGAATACCACTAGACTTTTATATACTCTTTAAAAGTCTAAATTGAATACATCCAGACTTTAAAACTCTATAAAAGTCATTAAAAGTTTGAATTAGATACACCCCTTAATATACGATTGTTTGGTTTCCATGATGAAATGAGAATTTGTAATGCAATCAAGGAATGAAACAGAGGAGAGAATAGAGTACTGGTTGAAAATTTGAGACACCAAGGGTATCTTGGTCTTTTCAAGTACAAAATTATTTCTATTTATTTTGGGAATTAGTTTTCCATTATCTTATCTTATTTTTCAATAAGTTATTTTTCAAGTAGTTGTGTTCTCCATTATCTTATTTTTCTTTTAATTTTAATTTTTTTTACTATGAAAAAATGTGAATTTACCATATTATTCTCATTTAATTAATAATTTTATTTCTTAATGTTCGCATTAACCAATGACATTTTCTGATATTTTAAATATTTTACTATTCTCTGTCTTTTGCTTTATATCTATAGATGAAAACGATAATTTTATGGAAAAACCCCATTTCCAGTACCAAATGGTGTGAAACTTTCTACAAAGGACAGACAGAACTTATGAAAAAGAAAGGAATCCATGTAATAAGCACCTAGAAATGTTGAATTTTATCTGGAACTTAAAAAATAAAAAAAAATCGTATCATCTAACTATTTTTGTATTTTTCTCTTCAGGATTATATGCGTTCCTAGTTTTGTTTGCAGGGAGAAAAAAGGGGTCAGCGTGTGAGATGTCAGTTCATAATTGTGATGACATGCAATTACAAACCTCAGTTGGCACAATTTAACCCACTATTTACTGTTAATTTTTTTGGGGGAGTTGAAATGGGTGAAAGGCATCGGTCCTTAAACTTTTATTAAAAAAACCCTGAAAGACATATGACATCAGTTTAAGTATCGACCAATGCTATTTTCATATTAAAGGCATCGGCAAGGATTGCTAAGCATTGGTAGTGACCTATGGTCCTATTATTTATACAACTGATGCCTAAGAGACTAACAACATCAGTTTGATGTTCTGAGTTTACCGATGCCTATCAACCAATGCCTAAAGTCACTTTTGTCATAGTGATGTCTTAATTCTTATCTACGTTTTGCTTCAACTGCTGTAATAATCCTTCTGTGGTAAAAGCATTCTTAAGCGAGCAGCAAAGCAAAGCATGTAATAAGTACTAATGATGTTTCTTTAAGTTTGAACCATGAGTATGCTTTCAGGAGATAATTTAGTAGCATAGTTAAGTTTCAAACTTGTCAATTTGAGTATGTGGGATTTAACCAGGACCATTAGTGTAGTGGTTTGGAGCAATTATTCATCCAAGAAAGAGTCTGGACTCGAGTCCTAGCATCCGTGTAGTGTGTGTGAGTTTAGTATGTTATCGACCATCTCAATAGGAACGGTCTTAAAAAAAAGTAAAAAAATTAAAAATAACCGAATTTCTTACAAATAAATTAAAAAAAAATAATTGAGACAAGTTTCATATATAGACGCACAAATCCTTCAACTATAATACTCTAATCTCATGCTGTACTAAGCACGAGATTCTAACAACCAATTCCAACATCCCAAAGAACAATCCAATTTGATCCGCCAATGTTTGTTTTTGTATTAAACAAGTTGTTCATCAATTTGAGTTTATGAAGTGGAGAACACATTGAAGATTGATAAACAAGAATATTGATTTCCCCATAATAATCACAAAGTACAATATAAGTATGTCATCTTACATTAATTAGCAAGATGGTTGATTGTTTAATCTCCATTATTAAACACCAATCACGTTGATTATCCTGCAGAAGCTTAATAGAAATGGCCATTTCATGGAAGAGGAAGTGCCCTCTAGGAATTTCATTACCTCAATTTGTGGTAATATGATCATTTACATTATCATTAATATTCCATACCATAAAAGCTACCCTCTCCATATGCGTACAAGAGAGATCAGAGGTGGAGAGTGGGGGAGACGAATGGGAAGAAGGGGAAAGGAAGGAGGAGGGGGAGGGGATGGGGAGGTTGAGGTGATTATTATTATTTAAAAAAAAATTTAATTTAATTTAAAATGTTAAATATATATTTTTAAAATTTTAAATTTTGTTTTATCTATATATATAAGCCAAAGGTAGACAATGATGAAACATTCAAAATACCAAAAAATGACCTTGATTAATTCAAACATTAAGAATTGAAATTATTAATTAAATAAGGATAATATGGTAAATTCACATTTTTTCAAATTAAAAAAATTAAATTAAAAAACAAAATCAGATAATAGGTCATAGTTTTATGGAACATAACTACCCATGTTATATTTTCTTAATTCTAAAAAAAAAAAGAAAAAAGCAAACCAATTGGCACATGCTCACTAGTTTTATTTTAAATGTTTAGTTTTAGGTAGGTGAGGTTTTTATTTTCTCTTTTTTTTTATTAATAAAATTATGAATTTATCCTTAATTTGGACATAAATTTGGACGGAATTTAAAAAATTTGATGGTAGGACCTCAATTGGCGATTTTTAAAAAGTTCGAGTCCTTAATATAATATGCAAGTAGTTCAGAAAATCCGTCCTGGTAGATACGGTGAAAGTACAAAGCAAATGGTAATTGATGAATGATCATTGTGAATTTTTTATCCCTAAATTATACAAGCTTCTATCATTAGGGTCTTGTTTGTAAGGTAACCGCTTAACCCCAAAGCCAGAATTGCAAGCTACGCCAAGACCAAAGCCCACGTACGTCTCACTCCACCCGCTCTAATTTTCTCTGCATGATGCCCCACCCAAAACATCAACGGTTATCCCAATACCAAATCCAACCTCCTCCTCCTCCTCCTCATCATCATCATCATCATCATCATCATCCTCACCTTGAAAGCTCTCTCTCATCTTCCTCCTCAACACCCCATAATTTTTTCCATTCTTCAAATCAAACGTCAACAACAAAAACAACAACCAGAAGCAGCAGCAGCTGCCACCCTTGCTTTGGCACGAAGCTTAAGTCCTTCTCACACCAACACTTCGGACAAATTCAAAACCTCACCAATATCATACCCTCTTGGCTTTATGTTGCTTCTAATTCTAGGCGTTGGAGTTGGCTGAAGCGCACTGGGGTTTTGTTCATGGCGAGCCCCAGCGACTTGTCCGTTCGTACTCCATCGGAGATTGTGAGTTCCATTTGAGTCTATGATGACACTCTTGATCGTGTTTTTAGAAATGTTACATATTAATTCCAATATTATTATATGCCCAAATTTTATTTTCGTTAATATGGACTCCTGTAGCTAATTTATGATCAATTTGTTATGCACATATGATATCCTTTACTTTCTAATGCAGCGGAAAAAGAAGCTTAGTGGGCAGCGAAAGAGAGAGGAGCTTGAAAAAGAGGTATGTAGTACTTCTTTTCTTGAAACAAATAAGAGTAGCGACTTGCACTACTAGTTTAGCTACTGACACTCCAAATGAGCATTTTACAATTATATATATATATATATATATATATATATATATGCACACATTGTTGGTCAGCTGGGTAGCAGCTTAAGCGCAGTTGTGTTCAAAGTTCAACCCACGGAACACCCAGCAACGAAATTTGTATTACATATCCCACCTTTTCAACGTGCTTGAAAATGTACGTAAGTACGGAGTAATTTACTAATTTGTGCAGGAGACTAAAGAAGAGTCAAGGCCTGGCCAGAGATCCATCACGTTTCATTATTTCTGCAGCAAATAAACTACCCCAAAAAAAAGATTATTAGCTTGAAACTAAAAATAACAGCTTGGAAACAGCTCGAAGGAGGAAGAGAAGATCAATATTTACACGCATATAATATATATATATATATATGTTTTGGTTTGCGTTTGAAAGCAGCAGCAACAGAAGCACAGTAGTGTGAGTGAGAGTGGAAAATGTCGTCGCAAGGCCAGAGCAGAAACGACTTTCCAAATTAGGCATATCATACTAGTCGTATCAGTCGTAAATAGAGAAGTATGGAGCTTTGAATTGAAACCGTGTTAAGCTAATTAGCTAGGGTTACTGGTTTCCACTTTCATCAATCAGAGTCAGAGCCCACATTTTTTTTTTATGTTTGAAGAAACCGAGTGCTGCTACTCCTATTCCATTATTTCTCATCCAAAACGCGTCAGCTACACTTTCGTCATCGTCGAGATAAGCCAACCAAACCAAACCCCAAGCCTCTCTCTCCCCATGCCAATATCACCGGCCAGCTCGAAGCCCGGAAAATTTGGCAATCATAGGGTAATGGGCTCCCCTCCCTGGTCTATGTTGGTGTAACTAGGATCAATGAAAAAAGTGACTAAAATTGATAGTGCAGAAGCATGGCCCAACGAATGGGACATTAATTTATCAACATGTCATTTTTAGGCGTCCTTGTTAACTATGTAGCATTTATGCTACATCAAGGTTTCATGGTTTATCTTTCAAACCTCTGGTTTCTTTCAACTGGAAGACCATCTTTATCTTTAAAGATGATATAATTGTACTGATCAAATTGGATTCCCAAGACCAATTTAGAGACATCATTCATTTCTATGTCAAGGAAACCATCGAGTTGTGACTTTGGAAAAAGTTGAATTTTGAGGTGTCAAGGAACCATGCTTCTTAATTCTCCATCACTAGTCTCTGCCTGCACATCGATTTTCTTCTGTTTTTCCCTTTGTTAGGATTGGTGCTCTTTTTGTTCTCTTTTGGAGCCAAATTTATTTTTCTTTCTAGCTAGCTCTAAGGTATATGTGCTTGCAAGTTCTTCTATTTTCTTTTGTTTTTATGTTTGTTAATAATATATGGGGATGGGGCTCCCCGAAGTGTAGGTCATCTTTCCTTAGAGATCGAGGAGGAATGTTTGCATCCTGTGACCTGCACTGAATAACTAATCTCGCCTAATCTTCTAGTTTATTAATTTGAATATTAAAAATACTCTTCCTATCATATTGTTTCACCAAATTGGCAACAGAAATTGGGACCCATTAGATAATGAAGAACGTACATGCATAAATTACAAGGTGATAATTTATTTATTTAATTTTGTTTCTTTGAAATGAAGGTACAAAGCATATTCATTCAAATACAAACAAACTACCCTCTAGGTGTAGATGAGAGAATGGCATTGACAGTAACAAGTTTCTATTTAGTAGGTTTCTTTGCTTCAAAGAATGCTGAATCAAGAAGAGAAAGTACATGAGGTTTTGGATCATGTCTATAGTCAGAAAACTACTGGTTCTGCTATTTCTTTCCCAAGATTCCTTCCTCCCAAGGTACTCTTCTGCCTTTTCTTGTTACACTTGTGTACAGTACATATAGAAATTATGAAAACGCATGCACTGTATTTTTTGAAGGCACCTTATGAGAAATGAATTCACGTACGTAAGGGTATGATGTTTTAGTTTAATTATACAACGTTCTTATCAAAATTAGACAATTGTTGCAAAGTTATTTTTGGCAATTATATAATATTGTTAGACTCTAAATTCATATGAGCATTGAAATATGATTTCATATAATTGGCGGTCCTAATTCACAGTCTGGTAACATAATATGTCGGACTGTGTATTTTAAGCTTATGTGCTCGGAGAAATGCAGTACAATCATTATCATCATAATTCTACTTGTTTATAATAGAATAAATTATATTACTCTCTATGAACGCAGATGAAGGAGCTTTTGGCAGAGCTAGCAATGGTTGAAGGAGAAATTGCTCGACTCGAAGGCCAAATCAGCCAACTTCAACTTGGGCTGAAGCATGAAGAAGAAGCTACTAAGGAAGCAAAATCGAAGCAATGGCAACATGAAAACCTAATAAGTAACCCCGTTGGCCGTGCATCATATATATCCATGCCAAGCCCCATGAACAACATTAAAGGTGAGAGGATGGGGTACGAAACCAAGGCATTGCATTTCATAAGTAAAGCTATAAAAGGTGATTATGATCATCTGAACGACCTCAGCCTAAATGAGAAAATTGGAAGCTTGAGAGGAATTGCTGATCAGAAAGAAAATTATTTCTGCGATGAGGTTAAATTTCAATATAAGGTTCCAAGAAAAAATGGAATATTGAGGGCATCCTCACCCTTGCGAGCTCCAAGATATCCATCACCCAAGGTAGTACTGTAATGTATACATTTTTAATTGATCATATAATTTCCAAATTTCATGTACATTTTTAATGATTATTGCTGTAAGGTATGCATTAGTAGAGTATTACAACTCTGATCTGGTGATTATCACCAACCAATTAATGTTTTTTTTTTCCAGCTAAAAGAACGTAATCCAGGGATTTGTTCAGAACTCCCACCAAAATCTCTACCAATTCCAACACAATTAGAAGAGAACATCCAGAATTGGCAACCAAACAGGCTCTCTGAAGAAATTATGAAGTGTCTCAACTTCATATATGTTAGGCTTCTCAGAACAACCAGAACAATGGAATTGGAGAAATCAGGCCCCATTTCCAGGTCCTTGAACTCTTCTATAACCTCAAGAAGCTTCAGGGATGAAACCACCTTAAACTCAAAGTCAAGCCTAGTTTTGTTACAAAAGGAATCAAGGCAACAAGACCCTTATGGCATCTTCAATGTGGAAGACTCAATTCCTAGGGACATTGGCCCTTACAAGAACTTGGTCATTTTCACCTCAATCTCTATGGACCCAAAATCCATTTCTGCCTCCAATTCCATTCCTTTGATAAGAAAGTTAAGGTATGTTCGAATTAATTGTCTTATATAGTATGATGGTGATTTTAGCACTCCCAATTTAGATAATGGCCCTCCCACTTTGAGTGTAAATATTATAAAATACTCAATTTCGAGCGTCATAATCTAAAATAGAATACTAAAATCATTGTAAGTTTGATAAACATTGTTGGCCTATTTTCTGACATCTTAAATTTTTGAGGCTAGTGGTTGTCTAACATGATATCAGAACATTCTTAGCAAGTGGTCCTAAGTTCGATTCATGTTCTCATGTTCTCCACTTCTTTGTTGGCCTGCCTCTCCACATGTAGGATGGGCCTATATATAGTCTACACGTGAGGGAGGGTGTAAAATTGATATACATTGTTGACCCATTCTCTGATAGCTTAAGCTTTTGGGGCTAGTGAGTGATTGTCTAAAAATCCCTACCTTGCTCAAATTGTAATGTTGTGATCATAACTTTTCTCTATATATTGTACTTGTGCACCACAGGTTATTGATGAACGATCTTCAGGTGGTGGATTTGGGGTCCTTGACATACCAACAGCAGCTGGCATTCTGGATCAACATGTACAATGCTTGTATTTTGAATGTATATACAACAAAGCTTTCTTCTTTTTCCTTCTGCTTATTTCTTTTCATTTGAGAGATGTCCAGCCTCAAGTGCACTTTTAGTGCATCCAAGAACCAATGTTTGCAAGGCACCCATCAGAATAGCAATGCAGAGTTTATTTATCCATGGTCTGGCCAAGCTTTCTCATGTTGGATTGACATAAATTTTTCTATTTTCAGTGTTTTCTTCATTATGGAGTGCCGGCTTCCACCGAAAAATTACTCACATTAATAAGCAAGGTAAGCCCCAAACTTCAACTAAAGGCATCAAATTGCTAGAAATTACAGTAGGCAGTAGTTCATTGCAGAACAACTACTTGTTTCATGATTATAAGATTATTGAAGTGAAGTACCAGAAACATGTACTTCTTGTCTTGTCACCCTTCAATTCCTTGTAATAATCTTAGGCATAACAAATAATGGTTTGATTTCAGGCAACCCTGAACATAGGAGGTAAGACTTTAAATGCTGAAGCCATAGAGCGTTATATTCTGAGGAAGCCACCACCTTCCACTATGAAAGAGGTAAATATTATGATTCGTCCTATATGAATCAAACGCGTATTCTAAATCAGTATGATCTCCCATCATGAAAATTTTTCACAGGCTCTTCGGAATGAAGATGAAGACGATAAAGCCGGTGTTCGGCAACTCTATGGTCTCGAGTCCATGGATCCTAATGTCACATTTGCTCTGTGCTGTGGAACACGTTCTTCTCCAGCGGTAAAACTTCATATAACATGTTATGCCATTGCATTTCATTATGTGCTGAATGTTAATGCTAAAGAATTTTCAGAACTGAAAGTTGCATTAATTTTTCAGGTGAGAATATACACAGCTGAAGGTGTTGTAGCTGAGCTGGAGAAATCAAAGTTGGAGTACCTGCAAGCATCAATTGTGGTGACCAGCACAAAGAAAATTGTGTTCCCAGAATTGCTGCTTGGGAACATGCTTGATTTTGCTGGGGATGTAGACTCACTGGTTCAGTGGGTTTGCCACCAGTTGCCAACATCTGGATCGTTGAGAAAATCAATGGTGGATTGCTTCAGGGGCCAAATTAGCAGTGCCAAGATTTCTGCCACTGTTGAGAAAATGCCATATGATTTTGAGTTTCAGTATTTGTTGGCCATGTAATTTTCTTGATTTGGTGTCCACTTACCACTTATACCACGTGCGTATGTGAATAAAAGAGGTATTGGACTAGTTGATAATTATGATACAAGCGATATTGGGGAGAATTGAAAACTCGATCTCAGGTGCTTAGATAAATGTTTTAACTACTTAAGCTATAATCGTTTAGTTGAATGCACTAATTAGTAACCAGTTAATTGAATTTTAAAGGTATACCTCAAGGGATTAAAAAAATAAAAAACCAAAACCAAAAGTGCAATGTTTATACTTTAAATTCCACACCGAACTAATATAACACACATGGAAAAATTGGTTTGGTTAAAGTCTCAAACTAGTATCATAAACTTAAACCAAACCAAACCAAACCAATCCATTCAATGATCGGTTTGGTTGGGTTATTGCCCACTGCCAAAAATAGGCTCAAAAGACATTGAGTCCTGTAGACATTGTCAACTTGTCAAGCCTATCGCAACTAGTCAAGCCTCCCTTCGTTTTACATAACCTGGCAACCATCCGGTAGCCCTCCAAACAAGAATGAGAATATACGTATAACTAAAAATAGTGTAAGAGAGAAAAACAGTGTACTAGAAACCTTCATATACTATACATGTGGATGTGGTGAGGGAAATTATAGTTTTTGTAGGAGAGAAGTTAGAGAAAAGGTAATGTGTTATAACGTATAACTAAAATCATACAAGAACCCTCTAAACCCAAATAAATGCAATGCATAGCTGCATGGGGTTACCCTGCAATTGCGCCTTTGCATCAGTGGACAGAGGTTTGTATGGGATCTTTTGTTGAAACAGAGCTTCTCCTATTGTCCCATACAAAATAGAAAAATACAACAGAAATTCCATTAAACAAAATTAATGCCCGAAATTAAGAATGCAAGTGAGAAGGGATTTTCACCTCCTGCCATACGCACAACCACTGAAATGCTTTCATGGTCGTCAAAGGTGCAGCAGTTTCAAATTTCATTGTCCACAGATGCATATTAACTTCACAGTGATTCTTTTATCAACAGCAACAAAGCAGGATCGACTTTATCTCTCGACAGTAATTGAACTATCAACTCCGTTGTTGATGCATCTGCAGAGAAACCATTCCCCACCATTTGTTGAATAAGTACCATCGCTCTTGATGTCTCATTGTTACTGATAAACCCTCTGATAATTGTGTTATATGTGCAACCATCTGGAGAACAGCCTTTCTCTTCCATTTCGACAAGCAACTTTTCTGCTTCACTTTTTACACCCCCGATACATAGTCCATTAATCATTATATTGTATGTCTACACATTAGGTTGAAGTCCTTTTGATGATAAACCACAAAAGAGATTGATGCATCAGAGATCCCTTGCAGATTCAATTTTTCCAGCTATGAACAAATCTTCAATAAGAACAGTGTAAACCACAATATTAACATCCAACTTCTTCGCTTCGATCTCTCTAAACAATTGCATTGCCCTGGAAAGTTGTCGGTTTTTAAACAGGCCATCCAGTAGAACAACATAAGTTTGAAAATTTGGAAGTTGGCCACAATCTTGCATCTCAAAGAACAACCTTTGTGCATCTTGTATTCCACCCACTTTGCAAAACCTGTTCACAAGAGTGTTATAAGTAACGGTATCTGGAACCAATCCCTTATGACACATATCTAGAAAAAGCATCATGGGCTCATCTATTTTTTTAAGCTTACAATAGCCATTTATCAATGTGTACTGACAACATTAACCATCGAGCCCTTGCTAAGCATTAGTTCAAAAACTTTTTGTGCCTTGTATAACCAACCATCCATAAGTGAATTGTATGCAACCATATCAGGTTCAATATCTCTTTAAATCATCATTTCAACTACACCTTCTGCTTCCACGACCATCCCCTCCTTACAAAGTGTGTCTACCAAGACTTTGAACGTGAACACATTTGGAAAGATATTTTTACTGACTGTTTCATTCAACAACCTTGTAGCTTCTTTCCACTCGCCTAATTTGCAAACTCCATTAATCAAAGAGTTATAGGTAATGACATTTGGGGCAATACCCTTGCTTATCATTTCTGAGAAAAGGTTCAATGCATCAACAACCTGTGTATCTTTACAAAGACTCTCAATGATTGTGCTATAGGCAACTAGGTCAGGCTTGCAAGGCCTTTCCTCCATCTTCCTAAGCAATTGAATAGCTGCACAGTTGTTACCCCTCATGCAAAAGCCCATTAGTAATGTGCCGAAAGTAACCACATTAGGCTTCCAATTACCTGCCCTCATCATTTTGTGGAAAAGGGCTGCTGCCTCCGCCACTCTATGCTCGAGAAGATAGCCGTTGATTAGAGTGTTGAAGGTCAAGACATTTGGTTCAAGACCAAGTTTGAAGAATTTTCCCAATACAGATAAACTAAACCCTATTTGATTCAAATGACAATAACAATTGATAAGAATGGTTAGAGTATAAACATCAGGATTCCCGACGCACCCATTTGGTTATACGATGAGATGACTGCCGAATAATGTTTCAATTTCGCAACTTGAGTCAAGATTTGAGTGAAACGAACAAGTGAAGGCAGAGGACGCTTTTGAAGCATTCTATCAAACACATTGAAAGCATCCTCAACAGTTGTGATTTTGGGTGAGTTTCTCACTGCCTGCTCTAGTTAGGTTCTTGTAGATTTGATAGGTTTAGAAGGTTGAGAGTGAAGGAAAGCAAAGTAATTGTTGGCGAAAACAACAACAGTGGAGTTACTATGAAGACAAGGCATACCTCTCCATCTCCTGCTGCTGCAATAAAAAGAAGCAGAAGCAGCTATATTCCGCATCATCATCTCAGTGAGTCAACGAGTCTCACCCGTATCGAACCCGGTGGTGAAAGAAGAAAGAATCTCCGCTGCAAGTAAAGGCCATGGCTTTATTGATTCAAAGAGAGAGATATGGCAATTTGGCAAACTGGGAAAGGTGTTTGGTTGTTTGCGGCAACGGTAAATTTTCGATTATAATTTTTAAAAAACATCATGTCTACAGGTTTAACCAATAATCAAATATTACTTGAATTAATAAATAGTATTATAAATGTTATAGCCGTGCGGCTATACTAAAACAGTATAGCCGGACGGCTATACTATTATTGACACATGGCGAAATGAGTGCTAGGCGCCGGGGGGTCTTTATTTATATTTAATAAATCGTATCGCCGCACGGCTATACTCAGGGTTTTTATAAAAAAGAGTATAGCCGACCGGCTATATTGTTTTTGACAAGTGGCGAAATGAGCGTTAGGGGCCGGTGGGTTTTTTTAATATTTTATAAATAGTATAGCCGATCGGCTATACTGGGTTTTTTATTTATAAAAATCGTAGAGCCGATCGGCTATACGACGGGTTTTTAAAAATAGTATAGCCGTGCGGCTATACACTGGATATATATTTTTTAATTATAAAAAAGTATAGTCTCCCGTCTTTACTGGGATCTTTTTTTCCTCTTTACATAATTGAATCCGACCAAATTAATTTCGATTTGGTTGTAAATCAAACCAAATTAATTGCGATTTGGTTCCATTCGATTGAAGATTAGACTTTTTTGTGCAAAAATCGAACAAAACCTCTCAAATTAGTTGGGGCAGTGTTTGAGGGGCCGCTTCATACTTCCTTCTTGGAGCTTGTCGAAATTTTTTCGAGTGCATAAACACTTAAAAGTGCTTTTTGGAAAACCACGGTCTCCTAAAAAGCATTTTCATTACAATTACCTGACAGTTCCGTTTACGTTTCAATAGGCTGACCGTCTATGAAACAGAACATATAACCCAGCAATAGCAACGAGCTACTAACGCCGTCATTCGCTCCCAGGCGATGGCGAAATACCAATGTTCTGTTTTTCCTCAAGAAAAAAGAAAAGAAAAGAAAATGACCAATGCTGTGTTACTCTGCTGTCAACCACCGGACTCCATTCCATTTCAACTTTCTGATGCATTTCAAATCCGTCGCCCTTCACTGGTTCTAACATTACGATTCTACTTTCCTTTCTCTACCATTCTCTCTCTGTTCCAAAAATAAGCTTTTGGGTCCTTGTGAGCCTTTATATGAGGTTGAGGTAATTTCTCTTTACCTTTCTTGGCAATTCCACACAACCCATTTTCCTTTTTATTATTATTATTATTTTTCTTCTTCTCACTATTATTAGTAGTTAATATGGTACTGCTTTTCTGGTCCTACATACATTTCACAGCTCTTATTGTGTATACAATTTATTTATTATGTTTTGGGCCTTTATGGTTCTTGGGGGTTGCTTATATTTAGTCAAAATATTTGGAGAATTATATGATTATTGTCTAAATTGGTATATTGGGATTCAATGGATGCATGGTATGAGGTTAATTGCATGGTTGTGAGGTTGTGCATTGCTTTTTATTTGGTGCAATTTGCTGTGTGTTGGTAATTGTTTGAAACTTGAAAGTAACAAAGTGACATTTCCTTAATGCGGGTTTGGTTTCCTGTTATGACTGAATGATCCTAGTGTGATTTACTTGATGATGAAAATTGTCCCCACCAAAGACAACCCAAAAGAGAGGAAAAAGTTGTTGCTGCTAGTTTGAGTATGTCGGTTCATTTCCTTTGATGGGAGTGATGTGAATGCAAGATTATGCGAATATAGTTTTTTCGCCTCTGGAAATGCCTGTGTTAAACACAACTCAAGTATTCATTCTTATGTAATGCTTGAGTAGCCTCTTGCTGAATGATTTTTTTTTTGTCCTGCTACCTTATACGCGTGAAAAGAACAGCGTACTTGCAAGTGATTTGAAGAAGAAAATTGTTTTTACAGAATGGTTTGAGGTCTCTACCTTCTAGCAATCTTTTTCCTGTATATTAAGATTACGTGCCTAATTTTACATTCCATTTGGATTTTAAACTTGAATTGTTTATAGGCAAGTAAAAAGAAAATTCCAGACCACATTGGATGTGCGTCGTTGGAGGACATTTTGAAAACTGATGATGGGATTGCAAACATTCCTAAGAGTCAACGATACTTATAGTACATCTCTTGGAGTTGAGTTGAATATTCAGATTAATGACTCCAGGCATTGAATATAAACCGAAATATGATTTCATTTCCAATAATCGTTCTTAAATCTTAGATTCTTCCCAAGTAATTGGAAAGTTCACCATGTTGATGTTTCCTCATGAAAATATCCGCTGTTTTTGTAGTTGGACCCATATGTACCCATTTTCACTTCCTCAAAAGTTAAACCTGTAGACTTGGAGCAACTAGTAGAACCTGAATGTGACAACAACTTGCTTGGCAGTGTTCTTGACTTTTACCATTGAAAATCTCAAAAGTGGTTCAATAATGAAGAAATCTCAGGCAATATTGAGTTCAATAAGATAAAACTTGATAGTGGTATTCTCTCTCTTACTTATAAGTACCAACATATGCACACACACACACACACACACCAAGTTAAGAGAGATTTTACGGTTGAGAGAACAATCGTACAATAAAAGTGTCAAGTAATTACTTATATTATACGTTTTTCTTATGACTAAATGACAAGTAATTCCTTTTTTTTGAAAACTATACTATATCTTTTATGTATTTTTATTTATAAAAATTTGAGTCCGAAAAGCTTACACCTCACCTTGCCGGGCATAGAACGCCTTCCTTTAGGCCTTTGAGCTTTAAAACACTTGTGTTGGTAAATCAGCTCATTTGTTAGCAGCCAACTCTGAAAGATTGTACTCCCAAGTCCCAACAATGCATGCCATGTGATTGATATAAACTCAAGTCTGAATGATTACATGGCCTCCTGGGGTAAAATTATAGTAGTGCAGTACTGCATGAAGAGAGAGGAAGATTTCTTGAACTCTATGTAATATCTGTCAAGTCTCGATCTTATTTCTCTTGTGATTGGAATGATTTATCCGACGCTTAACTTTGTCACTATAGTGCTATCTGATTTTTATCTCTTCTTTTTCTAAGTCTGATGGTTGTGAAAGTGTTGTAGCTTCTTGATAGAATGTTCCAAGGAACGGACAATGCAGTCTGCCATGGAAGGATTAGTCTCCCAACTTGTCAAGAATATCTCTGGGGTAGGTATTTTCAGAATCCTTCACAGTCAAATAAATTAGTTTCATCAAGATGCTTATTTCTCCCCTCAAATTTCAAGAGAAGTTTCCTCTTTTCCTCCTTCCTGCAGAAGCCAAACATTCTGATAAAGTCTTCAAATCGGAAGGTGGTCCAGACTCTTGTCTGCAAAATGCTGGTTTAGAAAGCCACTCCCCAGGTGTCTATGAAGAATACTGTGGTGCTGAGATGTCAGATTTGTCTTGTGAGAGCACTCCAAGGCTTGGATACAAGGATAACTGCAGTTCTCTTTTGCTTGATCATATGTCAGTACAAGAACGACAATTGGACTTTAGGAACATGTTCAGATATGAAACACCAGTAATAGACAAGCAGTGGCCGAAGCACAGTATTTCACCTGGTTTGCAGAATTTTTTTGAGTTAGAAAGTGGTTCAAACCTCGCAGAATGTGGTCTAATGACCAAAAAAAATGAAGGAAAAACTGTTCTCTCGTCTAGCATTGAGTTCTTTGGAAAGGATACTGGCACTATCAAAGGATCACTAAGTGATGAAGGTATGTCCGGAGATCTGCAGGTAAAATGGAAGAAGCTTGCTGACCTTGAATCTTTGAAGACCTCAAATTCTAGGGTTTGTGAAATTGAACTGTGCTCGTCGGATGAAAGGGATAAAGCAGGAGCATTTGCCATGCAAAAGAGATCACGAAGGCCTCCCAGGAGATACATTGAAGAATTAGCAGAGTCTAAATCAAAGTTTTATATTAGAAAATGTGGAGTGGCTTGTAAGAGGTCCAAGAACAGCTTTCTGCATGTTAGATCTGACAAAAATAATAGGCAGAAGGAGACTCAGGAAGAAACATTGCTTTGTCAAGATAAATCTTATGAAGTAGGTTGTATTCAAGTTCCATTTGGCCTTCCAATGGAAGCGGGCCAGTTAGAGGAACATAACTCATCTCTGGTAAGGAACATTTGAATTTGTCATTTGGTATATAATTAATGGGTTCCTTGTAGATCATCCAATGTAAATCTGTTTACCTTATTT
Source organism: Prunus mume (assembly GCF_000346735.1). The sequence continues at coordinate 6,833,785 of NC_024126.1, read as the reverse complement.
TGCATTACCTAATGAGCTATCAGATTCTTGTCCCTTATGCAATCAAACTGCTGATGAAAAGTATGACAAGTGAAGAATTAGAAAAAGATAATCAACTTATTGTGCCACCTTTGTAATAAAGTTTAATTTTTTTGTGTGGATACTACAAGATTATGGATTGCCTGGTCTGTTTTTCTTTTCAAAATTAGAAAGTGACATGTGTTATCCTAAGTAAAAACAGCTGCTTTCAATGCATTTTGCACATTCTGCATTTTACCAAGATTTTGCCTTATCATCTAAAAGAAATACATTAAAACAATAAAGTCCAGGGCCATCCATGTCCATTTGAATTTGAGTTATACAAAGTATTGTACATGCAGGAAAGTATTTGTCATGTTTGTAATGCATTTATCGGTAATTTATGTCCAGAACTCTGAGGATTGCAAGGACCACAGACTCCTAAGATCCAGTGAGAAACTTGAGATTGAGTATTCTCCAGCAAAATCGCGAGAGGAGATTTCTGATGATGAGTGTGTCTTGAGGAGAAGTACTCAAAAAGGTAGCAAACAGATAAAGCATTATACATCTTGGACTTCTTCTGAAGTGATGAAGTTAATTGAAGGTGTTTCTCAGTGTGGAGTTGGAAGATGGAGTGCAATGAAGAGATTACTGTTTTCTTCATGTTCACATCGCACAGCTGTTGATATTAAGGTAGTTCATGGCATTTTTTATTGTTATTTCTCCCAACGTATTTGGGATCAGATATGATTTAATCTTTTTGGCTTTTCAGGACAAATGGCGTAATTTGTTAAAAGCTAGCTGCACTCAGTTGCAGAAAGAGAGAAAGGTTGGGTTGAAATTACTTTTACTTTATCTCTATTTTAACATCGTGAGCAGATATTTTACATGGTCAGTGTGAACCCTGAGCATCTTTAAAGCAGATTTTGTTTGGAATTTCAAGATATCGGTTATCTGATTCTTATCTAAATAAATTACCTTATAATCTCTAAACATGTTGTGGTTCTTGCGCTGCATTTCTTCTTAGTATGGTATCTTGTGGATTTATTGCCTTGTTGACATATAAGAGTGTTATGCAACTAGTGAACTAGTACTGGCAATATCTTCTGAAATAAATCTTCTTATTTGAAGAGAGCTTTTTGGATTATTTAGTATGATGAATGTAATTAAGAGTTGGAATTTGGTAGATCAGAACTCCTATTGTGAGCTTGAAGGGTAGATATTTCATTCTTCTATTTCTTTGTCATGCAGATTAAGAGAGATATAAGCAAGCAAGCATCCGATCATGTCCCGGAATCTGTTTTGCAGCGCGTTAGGGAGTTGGCCGTCATTTATCCGTATCCAAGGCGAAAAAGGTCCGCTTGTAATACTCATGCTATGTCTTCTTTTGCAACCAACAAGTGTAATGCATTGCCCCCAAAAGAGAAAAAGTAAATTTAGGTTTTAGCCACAAAAAACTTTCACTTTTGGAAAAAGCCAAATTTTTTCCAAAAAAGACAGAAAAACCCCCCAACTTTCAAACCAAAGACACGCAAATGTAAAGGATTCCTTAGGAAATCCAAAAATAAATAAGGGCTTTTTTGTCCATTTTGGCTTCTTTTAAAAATATTTCTCTCTCCTTTGGCCTTTTCCAAAATGTCCCGAGAGAAAATAGATTACTAGAAACCTCAGTGAACTTCACAATACATGTGAGTTCTTTTGTAGTGAAAGACTGAAAAAGAAAAAGAAATGAAAGAGTTGTGCCCTTTGACATCTAGCTGCATCAATTTTGTAGAATTCTTGTGTGTAGATAAATTACTTAAAGCATTTAGCATGACATTATATTATTTAGGTCATGCCAATTATTTGATCAATTTTTTAGTTTATTGATCAACTGTGTATGTCTTTTTCTCATCCTTATCTCAAGTAGTCATTGTCATTTGGTCAGCGCTTGTTATTGCGGTACGGGTTACCAACTTGGCAATTAATTTACATGCTTACTTGTGTTGTTTGGCTTTTGGCCTTTGGCTTTTGACTTTTGACTTTTTAATGGATTTTCTTTATCCTTTGACTTTCTAAAGTTGTAAAACTTCAGTCCACTCAAATATCAACCTTCAAAATGTGATTGCGGTCCTACTACAATGGGTTGTTTTTTTCCTTACTCAAATAATAGGATATTTTCAAAGATACCGCGATACCGGGATAGAGCTGGCCAACTACAATGCTTGGAGTCAACTTTTAGCATCCAAGGAATTTGCTGCAATAATGTGAGCAACTTTTCGTCTCTGAATCTTCATTCTTCAATAGCATGTTTACTTATTAGGAATGGGTAATGGAATTTTCTTGCTTCCCTGTGTTTTTCATGACTTTCCCTCCCCTGCGTTTACTAAATGTAAGAAATCAAAACTTTTGTGGGTTTCATGTTAAAATCCGTAATTCAATACCTGCAAAACTAGGAATTGGAAGAGTAATTGATCCAATTCCAATTCTCTTATTCCTGAGTTCTTCGATTCATAGCTTCATCTGTTTCTAGTAAGTAAACATGCCCTAAATAATAGGGCATAACAGAAATATGCCCTAAATAGTAAGGAAGAAATATTTTATTTTTTCCAGCTGAGTCATGCTGCTTGCTAGAGTTTATTTCAGACTTGTTTGCCTATACACCCAAAACACATTCACCAAAATCTGATGAAAAATGACCAATTTCATTTTGTTTCAACTTTTACATTTGCGTCCTGTGGCTGTTGATGATATCCAGCTTGAGGTTTTGTTGTTTATTTTTGCTTTGTTTAGGAGCAATATTCAAGTGCATACAATACAAAATAATCTTGTCGCACCTAATTCCAAATTAAAATATTCCCATAAAAACAAAAATCTTGATCCATCCAGATTTCCTCCACTGTTTTCTTTATTTTATTTTATTTCTTTTAATGGCGGCGTGCCACCTTGACTGCCATAAGATTAAGATATCTGTGAACAACAAAATTCCAACTGCTGTCATTATACCTTCATTGTTTAATATGTTCCAAATAACTAGTTATGTTATTGTAAAAATAAATAAAGAACCAGTTATGTCACTCTAAAATCCGAACTCTAATTACAAAATTAAATATTAATAATTAATAATTGTTGAATGATCAAAATGACAAGGATCATCTCTGGGAGAGCGGGACCGTAATACCTGTAGGAACTCTAATACAAAGTGTTGTACACCAGGAAGTATTTGTCTTGTTTATAATGCATTTATCGGTAATGTATGTCCAGAACTCTGAGGATTGCAAGGACCACAGACTCCTAGGATCCAGTGAGAAACTTGAGATTGAGTATTCTCCAGCAAAGTCGCGAGAGGAGATTTCTGAAGATGAGAGTGAGTTTTTTATTTGAAGTGAACTAGACTGGCAATATCTTCTGAAATAAAGCTTCTTATTTGAAGTGAGTTTTTTAACTTGTTTGCTGTGATCAATAATTAAGAGTTGAAATTTGGTAAATCAGAACTCCTATTGTGAGCTTGATATGTGGATATATCATTCTTCTATTTCCTTATCATGCAGATTAAGAGAGAGATAAGCAAGCGAGCATCCGATCACGTTCCAGAATCTGTTTCTCAGCGCGTTAGGGAGTTGGCCGTCATCTATCCATATCCAAGGCGACAAAAGGTCCGCTCCTTACTCATGCAATGTCTTCGTTTTCAACCACCAAGAGTAATGCACGGCCCCATTCTCAACTGCTGTTGAAAGGGTCAGAGCAAATAGATTTGCTAGAAACCTCAGTGAACTTCACACTGCATGTGAGATCTTTTTGTATTTGAAGACTGAAAAGAAAGAAATGAAAGAGTTTAGCCCTTTGGCATATTTCACCATCAATTTCGTATAATTCTTGTTTGAGCATACAATAGTTGGATGAAGTCCTTACCCATGTGTGCATTTAGCATGACATTATATTATTTAGGTAAAAAAGTCACAATATCTGCTTGTTATTATTACTGTATGGGTTACCAACTTGCCAAATTACCGACTCACTAGTGTTGTTTTTGCCTTTTGACTTTTTATGGATTCCCTTGTATCTATCCTTTGACTTTATAAAGTTGTAAAACTTCGGTCCACTCAGATATCAACCTTCCAAAATGGGATTGCGGTTCTGTAAACTTATAAGGAATGGATATTGTAATTTTCTTGCTTCTTTGTGATTTTTATGACTCTCTCTCTCCCACGTTTACTAATAAGTAAGAAATCAAAACTTTTGTATGTTTCCTGTTAGAACCTGTAATCCAATACTCTCAAAATTAGGA